>CM073778.1:17765003-18365003 GCA_037158775.1 Hetaerina titia | reverse complement strand
CCCAGCGAGTACTCACGGAATTGGAGTACTGCCTGGAGGACACACTCCTCGGCGATCGATCGCCCCGGAGAGCACGCTTCTGTAACCGTATCCTCTCCCAAGGTGCCGTCCGAAAATGACGTCACCCAACTTGGATGGGAAGGGAGGGTTTGGCTTGACTGCAAGGAATTCTTAAACCTCACTAAGATGACATGGCAAGTCAAACTAAAATTTGAAGAAAAAAAATCGCTGGTTTTCTATCGCATAACCCAGAAAGTAACGATCCAACTCAAGAGGCCCTTATCGCAAGAGTACAAACCATCTTTCGAGTATTAATATTACTTGGAAGGTTTTCAATGACCTATGATATTGAAATCTTCGAAGAAATATTATTCTTATTTGGTCAGAATTAGAGGTTCTTTCTAATACCCTACGAGTAGTTGGAAAATAAACATAAAAAGAATGATTAAAAATCTTTTCAGGAAGTACTTTGGGAAAACACTTCACATTAAAACGAAGTGTTACTTTGGCGTTTTCTAAGCAACAATTTTTTGGAGATAATTCATGGTTTATGCTCAAATCATGGCTGCTTTTTAATACATTACGGTATACAAAATTGCAAAGTAACAGCTACATTTAATAAGCAAGAAGAATTTTCTATGCTACATGATTTTACATGTGACTGGTGATATTTTATTGATCTAGGCATTTCGCATATGGCAATTAGAAAGTTGGCATGCTGCTTCGAGATACGAACCCTAAAGCGTCCGCCATTTAGCCATTAGGAAATTTTTCACATCTTCCAAATAAGGTTTTCCAGTTTTCCAAAAATAATATGTGCAGCTTTTACTAATTTCCACAACAACAGAAAACTTTTCTCATTTTTTACCAGTGAATCGAAATTTTGTTTCCCTTGATTCTCCAGGTTTACCGATCTCCAGGATTCCCTGCAACCAAATCTCTTCGATACGGTGCTTATCTAACGGGGAAAGGGGCCATATTGGTTCCTAAGAGCCTTTCTGTTTGAATCGCCTCCTGAGAGCTGCTCAGGTGAAAATGTTAACATTAAATCATATTTCACACTATCGCCCTAAGGCAGAGTTTCCCTATCTGGGTTACCCGTAACGGTTAAGATTAAAGAGAGCTATTGAAATAGCCAAATCAGGGCCCTCGCAAGGCTTGCATGCGCGAGACGAACCGTATTGAACATACTCCAAATGCCTCGTTTCGATAAGAACACCGAACCCAGACGTTTTACTTAGTGATATACATCGATTAGACCAATTCATTTTGACGATTTTTTAATTTTTGCAGATTAAATATTATTCTGACCGAAATTAGTTCGTACTTTAGTTTCAGCCGATTCTAAAAAAAGGAAGGATGGATCGAGATTGAAATTTAAAATATTGGTTATTTTTTTCATGCCTTTAAAATTAATGTGAGGATCAAAGTTTATAATCAAGGGAATATTATTTCTGCAGACCAAAGGTATGCCCCTGCCAATGAAACGTCGTTACGTAGATCCATACGAGATGGAGTATGCTTTTCATTTTGAGACTGGTAAAGAAGATTTGCAAAAGCTGCCGTGCTTCATTCGCTCCAAAATATCCGGCAATGCCAATAAGAAGTCATCGAAATTGAGAGAGCGTCTTCTGAGAGTACATTCCGAAAATTCCAACTGATTTAGTCATCATTTATAATAAAACGATTCAGATTTGGCAAGAACATCACACTTCATGGTCATGAATTGATTGCACCTAAGAAGACTGCACTTGAAGCGCACTATCGCGAAAAATTGAGAGTCGCTAAAGAAAAGAAACCACTTCCAATTTCCATTAGTGACGCCGTGAACTATGCGCGCGGGCGAGTTGGTGTGAGGTAAAGAAGCAAAAGAGAAAATCGCACAAATACCTTAATAAAATAATACAATTTGAGATCGAATTCCAGATAGACCAGAAGACATATGTGTACGGAGAGTGAAGGAAACCAAGAATAGTCACGAAAGAAATAGTTATCAGTTGGGTGAATAAACTTATGTCCCTCACTACAAGCAGCTTCCTGCTTTTACTAGATATAAAGGGAAAAACAGAAAACCTCAACAAAAATATTTTACAAGCCATTGCATCCTTCATCGGCCCGATTTAGTACCTGAAACACTTCCACATTTTTTTCAATGGATTTTGTCTGTGGTTGTTCAAATATGACTGTTAAACCAAAGCATGGAGTGACGAGGGAGGGGGTGTGTTTAAATATTTTTGTGAAGAGGTTGACGCAGATCAGTAATGCTCCTTAACACAGTAGTACTGTGGTTATCCATAGGAAATGTTTTAGGAGTGTTTTTTAACTGGAATTTAATTGCAACTTTATTTCGTCGAAAAATAAGGTTTTCATTCGCATCTCAACGATTCAAACTTTGGGATATATCTGGCTTATATTTATGATGAATTTAGAATGCCTTATTCTGTGGGCATTACTTGGCAAGGTACATATGCCATCTACGCGAGGAAGAAAAGAAACAATCGCTTCTTCAAGAGAACACCGACTCTCCGGAGAAGAAAGATGGAGTCAACCAACTTGGCTATTTTCACATCTCTTGATGGTATCACTTCAGATCCAGTATTAGAACTAAAGCGGAGAGTCCATTTAATGCATTTAACAATTAAAAAATAGATACAATTGCAAGACTATTTTCTCCTGACAAAATCAATGATTTTTGCATACTTAACTCTTTTCATACTGATTTGGAAAAACAGTGGGAACCACCCATTAAACCGATTAGTTTACGCAACGCGGCAAAGAAACTCCGAATTGAGTTCCAATCAGTTCTGTTACAAAATGTTACATGCATACTAGGAGTAGCAGATCCTGTGCTCACAAAAAGTGGTTACACGACTATAATTCCATTTATGACAACTTGTCTACTAGAATTGGGATTCTCAGTTCTATTTTCAATTAAGTCCTAAGCAAGAAATAACCTGGAGCCTGAACATGACGTGGCATCTACACTTCAGTAAGTTTGCAAAGAATGAAACGGAGGGAATAAAAGAAACAAAATCAATGGTCTTAATGATCGATTTTACTGCACAATAATTAAGACATTTTTACTTAATGACGGTGCAGTTGTTTTATCCACCGAATAAGGCATAAAATCCTTATGAACACCTGATCACTGATAATTTCTTATATTCTTTGAATCGGGAAGGTAAACTTAAAATTGTATTTCTTATTAATGAATAGGAAGGACACTCTACGACAAAGATTTCTGAAAAATTACTGAAAAATAGATTTTATGAGAACAACGTGAAGTGACGCATCTCAAGCGAGATGGACTAAGACATTGGACCAATGGGAGGAAAGGAAGGGTGGTATGGAATACGGAAATGAAGGATTGCCACATAAGAAATGGAAAGAATGACGGGCTGCAGTTACAACTACATTTGCATGATACCCAGCGAGCCGTAAAGGGGGTGTAACAGAGGGTAGTTTTGAAACTATGGCAGTTGGATATCCTTTGCTGGAGTTTACGTATCCAAAGGGGAAACATTCAGAACATAAAAATCTGCATAGTGAACTCGGGAGCGACGAAAAACCTCTGGGGTTAAAAGAAAAGGCATCCAGAGAAACGCCATTTCCGCGACTTACTTCCCTTTGTTGAAAACACACGGGGGATGTGTGAACTCCTTTAAAATGTTTTCGAGTTGGAAGTATTTCTATCTAAGCCTTTCCCAATTTCCTTCAAATTCAAAATAATAAATCAAGATAAGGTCACATAATAATTCTTGCCGAAGAAAACAAATGCCTGCTCACACCGAAAAAAAAGGAGTTTTAAAGATTGCTTTCCTCTGCAAATGGCTACACCCATTTCAACGCCACTGCTACTGTACGCTCACATTTTCTTCTTGGGAGAGCCGAGAGCATTTATGAGACGAGCTTTGCTTCCGCTCGACTCCACGTCCTCATGGTCCACATTCCGAAGTTTCGGGGACTCGAGGATATCGACCGGAGCACCGATTGGGCCCTCCCACTGACGGGTTCAATGCGCCGGCATGAAATGAAGGGAAATTTCAACCGGGTTGGCATCCGGATGAAATTAAGAATTAACACGACCATCACCGTGGAACACTAGGAACCGGCAAGGAATATCACCTGAAATACTTATCTTGCATTAGTCTAGAGTAAACAAACCGACACAGGAATCAAGTCTTTCAAGTTATCACAGATATCTATAATATCAATTCAATTAAAAAAGCTGAACCGTGTGTGAATAAACATATTTTTATTGGTTCGGCGAAAAGGATTCATTTACCTGCTTTTTGGTGTTTTTCTAATTGTTTAAATTTCAAGCGAGGCGTAAATCGCATGCTGCGTATGTCAATACAACATAGTTTAACACAATCGCCAACACATTATGAGCGAAATAAAAACCCTTTGAAAGCTTTTCAGCTTTAAGCATAAAAATAACCGCAGTCGCAGTCCCTTAGACACTAAGTACTGCAGAAATTCTAGGTCCGGCATAATGCAAAACGACACTCTGACGACCTGCACTGTAATTAACCATTTTTCAATTCCAAATACTTTCTCCCTCCCTTTATGATATCCGACACGCCCATCATTTCCTCCCTATACCTCAAAAACCTAACATCCAACCAATCAAAGTCTTTAAAACCTCTAAATTTCTAATGTTTTCTTCGAATTTCTCCCGATTACCTTCCCCTTTCCCTGAATGCTCGGAAGAGTTCGTTTACCTTTCCGTTACATTTATTTTCTCCATTACTAAATTTTAGAATTTTGCTATCTACGCTTATCCTCTGTGTCTACCAAATGTAAAAACAGTTTCGGTATCATGTAAGCTCGGTACAAAAATTTTCGCACATATTTTTATCACTCATCTCGTACGTTTTAATTAAGGTTTCTGCTCTCTTTTTGCAAGTACTTCTTTATCTCACGCAATTCTTCTGTTAGTTTTCATATTACTCGGCACATTTTCATGTTAAACACTTTCCAGCGAAGTGAACTGTTACTTCGGCTCCAATCGTTATCTAAAGCTGTAATTTCTTTTGAGTACGCGCAAAAAAACTTAACCATAGCGCAACAATGAATGTGTGAAAGGGCTAAGTACAATGGTGTTGAACGTTAGTCACTGCTATCACTAATCACTATGAAATACGCGAAAGCCAAAACATTGACGGTACGAGTATAACCTTCCTTCAAACCATGCTCGTACACGTTACACAAGATCTTAACTTAAAAGAGGCAGCACGGAACACCGTTAGCATGACGTTACGTAACTTGCTTATGGGAACATCACAGCAAGGAATTTCGCTACCCGTATTCGCAACATGAACAAAACAAGAGCACAAGAATTTTTTTTAAACGAACAAGGAGAATTTACAAGCAGTATAACTCGCTTACCTAACCTAAAAAAAAAAGGGAATCAACCACGTCCACTTAGAGCCCAGTCCTATTTGCCTGAGGGGAATAATAGGGACAATCGCCAATTAAAATATGTACAAATCTAAGCTCGTTTTTTATGGCAACAATTGTTATTAGTATCGTTTGTCATATTCACTACGTACAAAGTTTAGGAAATTAGATATGCCAAATGAACCGGTTCTACCATAGGCCGATAAGTGGTTAAATATAAAATCTTACTGCAGCTTTCTCCCTATGCAAGCAATTTTCCTTGAATGTCGCCAGCTAGCCAACAAGCGCGGTGCGCGGAAATTGAGTTATTCACATTAAGTGCCCGTGTGCATTCCCCTCTTGTCACACGGGAAGTTGGAAACAACGCTCCGCCACAGTTCGCCGCAGTGCTGCTTCGCCGTTCCCGTATGTTCAACGATAAGGGCGGCAGAGGGGACGGCCAGCGGGGGGCAACTGCCCCGCTAACTTCGGCACGCGCGGTGCTCATGGGTTATTGGTTACTATAAATAAAATGGCCTTGACTGATCACCGTTCGATGCAGTCACTCGACAACAGCGATGACTGTGACGCATGTTGCCATCATTGCTGTTTAATATGAAGATCGATTACTGCAACCTTCCGTTAGTCGATGTACTGCAGGTGCCCAAACTGCATCGTTCAACTCACAGGAAAAATACTTCGGCGGAGGCATCGAAGAAAAAAAGGGAGATAAAAAAGCAGAACCTTCGATTGGTGTATTATTACTTAAATACCATTCCTATGCCCACTAGAAGGATTCGCAGTAAAGTATACGAATGCTTTTCTTTGAAATTCTCCAAATAATAAATGCCAAACACTTTCATCCTTGTTTTATTTTACGACAAGGCAGTGCACACCTGATTTAAATGCACACTTTTAGATTTACTCTCAGCACACCTCATTTCTATAAGTTATTGACTTTGCTTAAATTTTTACACGAGGACAGTTTTGAATTCACATACGGAGACACCACCGGTTTGTTGAAATGCCCGTGCAATGCATCTGAAGTTGTAGGGGGTGGCCAACGATCATATAATCTACCAATCTGGAGAACGTGGTCCTTAATAGCCCAACATTCCCGCGAAATCAGGTGCGGGCCACCCCTGACAGCTGCTCAAATCCATCAACCTCTTTTTCCAGCACTCTTTTTCTTTCCCACTGGACTTCCTGCCTTTGTCTGCCTCCTTCCTATTGTTCATTTTAGCGCGACTCACTGCATTGTCGTCATTTGCATTCCAAATAAAAATGTATTCACACGTTCACCAATAAAGAATCGACAGGAAAATATATTACAGCAAATGTCTTACAAGACAAAGAGTTGTTGAGAAATATTTATGTACACGCATATATGTACATATGTTGTAGGTTGGAAATCCAACTTGGTTTGGCCTGAAAGGTAAAACCAATTACCAGGCAATTGCATATCTCAAAAAAGAGTGATATGATGTTATTGATACAAAGTTTCCTGCTCACTATGCGATATCTCCTCAACCAATAGAGCACTTCCAATTCAATGGAAAATGGAATTTCAAAACGTTATGGAAGTAAGCAATGCATACGCCCATAAATTACTGCCGAACCTTTCACGATTTTGGATGGATCGTCTTTTGTGGTGAATTGCAGATTACGTAAACGTCGATGAATCAATTTGAATGGTACTACCAACTATACCACCATTTTATGGCTTTAAAAAAATATGAAAAACTACAATGGTCTAATGCAAAGATGCAAGAGTGCACTGACAAATCTACATCTCTTGGTACTGAGGTCTACGCTGATTGGAATGAGTAAGATCAGTCGCCCATAGTGAGAAACACTTCCTTCCAAAACTAATTATTGTTCTTAAGTGCATTCCAATTACAAAAAAACTATTAATGTCAATTATTTCATAATGAATTAACGACCATGGTGCCACTGAAACTGTTTCAGCCCACGACATAATTTGGATGAAATACATGTATCCTTTACGAGAATACATAACATGGCTGTGTTTTGGCTCCGTGATCAACGGAATCACAAATTATTAGAACAGGATTAAAGCTGACAGCATCGCAAGGGTCCTACACTCCAAAACTTACGGCCTACGGCATTTATGCCAATCGTAGTTTCACGGCCCTACAACATTATGAGATGCCTACTTAAACGACGAAGGGATGCTCATGAAGGCAGCAATGAAGACTGGCCGCAAATTAGCAAATGTACAGCACTAAACATGGGGTCTATAAACGATCCACTAGTACACTGGGAATTAAAATGTTCAGGGCACGCAATTCATATTTTACCTTTGTGGTTATAAAATTACATAGGGTCGGACAGAACAAACAACTGACAAATGAGGCAACGACTTCTTCACAAGAATTGAAAACCTTAAGATTGTTTCCTGTACATCTACATGACGCTAAATCCTCTGCCTACCTAATCTACTCCCTGTTGCTTCCAGCCAATTCATCTCTCATATCTGCATCATTTCTCCATATTCTGGTCTCCTCCTCTGCTTCTTCCCAAGAATTTCCCCGTAACTTGGGAGGTACGGCTCTAACTTATAAGTTAGAGAAAATTCAGAATATTATTAAAAAATTGCTACGAGAAGGAAGAAAGTGTGACCGATATGTTGGGGGAATTAGGTTGGGAACCCACAAAACTCTCAATTATAAAAAGATCGAACCACAGCACCAATTCATATTTACTTAAAAAACCCTAAACACAGTAATCAACCCGAAGGTCGGTTTAGTAGGTGATGGTAGAGTTCACCCATGTACCAAGCCCGACGGCGTGTGAATATTCACACATCAGGGCCAGTTCCATTCCCTGTGCCGGTTTCCCAGGAAGATCTGGTACCCGAAAAATCAACTAGCTTGGGTGGAGCTGCAGGTGCCCAGAGTGCCTTGCCGGGGAATCGAACCCGGGACCCTCCGGTCAGTAGTCCAACGTTCTACCCACTAGACCACCGCGACCCATTTACTTAAATACCAACATTTAATGATTTAGACAATACTTTCAAGATGCATACGGGAATATACATACAGGCCTGTATGTGCGTACATGCACGAGTGTTTACGTATCTGAGAAAAATGAATTCGAATACACGTATGAACTAATATTCCTATATGTAGGACTGGTGCCTGCCCCTTACACCCTAGAGAGAGCTCTCGGGAAATTGTGAAAACGTAGATAATCAATACGTTCCCAATTGCTTAGGTACACTCTCAATAAACTTGTCCCCGTCCACTCTTCAATGCATTTATTCCTTGGTATTTCACTCGGTCCATTTCCTATTCATGCTCTTCTTGAACTGCACAGCGGCATTGTTCCGGTAGAAGCATATCTGAAAAACGTCAATAATATAGCTGTGGAAACCACATGAACTGTCCTCGAGTTTTCTAGTGCATTCCTCAGTGGAGCTCAGGAGCTGGGAAATGCATAGCTGGCTGGGATGTTTCAAATACCAAGGTAAACGACAAACAACAAGGATATGCTGTATCCCTTATCAAATAAAATGAAGTAGCTTCGGTGGAGCTCTAGGTGCCCAGTGCCTTGTCCGGGAATCGAACCCGAGCCCTTCGGTAAGTAATCCAACGCTCTACCCCCTGGACCACCGCGACCCACCTATGCACCATATGTGAGAAATTGTTTACAACTTAAGAATCGATCATTATCGTAAATATTTTACATGGATGATATTGACAATGCTTCTCAACACACTGTGAGTGTAAATTAAACCTCTGATGTTTCCCAGACTCCTTCTGCCTACTGAAGCTAGAAATCACCTGATTTATATTCCACTTAGAGAAACTGTGAGGGTTGGCGTATTTTCCCCCACTCACCCCACGGATATCGACGACATGGCAATTCGAGCGTTACTGCAGTCTGACCCTATTCCCGTTTACTGCTCACATGCCTATCCAATCTCTCTCTTCAGGTCTCTCGTGTACTGTCTTTTCATCACAAAGTTATTCACTATGACAGAAATTGGAAGTGAAATACCACAGACCTTAACCTACATATTACGTTGACTTTTACTGGTTTGTGAATTCAAAAGATCAAAACTTCTTTGGAACACTTGTGAGATGCAATGTGAGATAAATGATTTAAGAAGGGCTTGGACTATGATAGTTACTCGAAATTGATGTCACTCATTTTTAGAACACAATAGGAAAAAACCTTTTCATAAAAAAAATCGCTGCGGAAAAGCAAATGACTAGAGCGAGTTCAAACCCGTACTGAAGGCGGATCACATGTTACCCTGCCGCCCCTCCAAGCCCAGCGCCTCCAGTGTTGCCAGATCGAACGCTTAGTTGCCAGTGTCATTACTTAATCTACAGACTTCGTACACTTCATCAGAAGTCAGTTAACAACCCAAGGATCGGTTCGATTGGTAAGGGTGGATGTCATTTAGTACTTAGCCCAATGACGCATGAAATACTCATCACATCAGGGCATTTACACTCATATCATTCACATAATGGTTTTGATATGTTCATTCCCTGTTTCCACCTGTGGTTTCCCAGGAAGATCTGCTACTCTAAAAATTGCACAGCTTGAGTAAAGCTGAGGGTGTCCAGAGGCGAACTCGGACCCACCGGTCAACAGCCCAGCGCTCTGATCACTGGACTCTGGATTTTACAAAGTAAAAAATCTGTATTTTATTTGCTGAGGATTCCTTTGAAAGATATTTCCTGTTTCTAAATTATATTTAGTCTGGATGAAAATTTCATCATAACAATAATGTTTCAGTTATCAAACTACCGTACGGAAATTAAAAAGCGTTGGAAAAATGTAAATACACGTATCAATTACTCATTTCATTTTGCTCTAATTTAGAGGATGAAATATACGACCTCTACACAATTTTACACATTTTTTGTCCATAGGCATAAAAGCGGAAACTCACGATGAAAGAAGAGCGGCCTTGTAATTGCTTTTCAAAATACGCAGCAACGTAAATTTTCGGTTAGAGTTCCAGGAGAACCAAGTACGACGAAAAAGCACTCTCGAACTTTTAATTACTCAACAATGCGCCCTTTCAAAGGCTATAAATATAATTTTGAAGGCTTTACTCTATTTAGCTTTTGGCTGCATTTCCCATCGCGGAAATACTGCGAAGACAACAGGCGAAGCACACATAAAAATTTCCCATTTCTCCATTAATAATAAAACGAACAAAAAGATTTCCGTTTGGACCATCAAGAACGAAAAAAATACAAAATCGTTCGCAAAGGACAAATATCAATTAATTCTCGATACAATGATGCAATGAACCTGTATTTTATATTAATAGGGCAAATGTTGGCTTTCGATAGCAATTTATATACTCTAGACAATTTAAGCAATCAACTAAAACTCTCGAAAGGGTTTTGAGTGATTCTGTTCCCATGAACTGACTTGAAAATAGAGCTATCAGGGTAAGAAATAAAATCATTTACTTCAGAGTAAAAATACGAGCCAATAATACAGCATCACTACATAAAAATAGGTAAATGTCGGTTTTATATTTTTATTTCCAACTCAATCCGACTCAGCGTTTAGATCCAGGAGGGGGAGTTTAGAGATAGTAGTAGCATAACGATACTCGTGGTTAGATTTCTGAATTTATAACATCCCTTGCAAATTTCATTTGAAGAGCATTCCATCGGCGATTTCGGTCCAAATTAATGGAAAAGGAGCAATAAAATTACATCACAAAAAGTCAATAGATCCTCGAAGATTAACTTCCAGTCTCGATATACAAAAGAATAGGAACCCCCAACGCATTTCAGTTGAAATTCAATTATTCCGCGCTATAAAAAGCACATACACTAACGCCAACGGCTATTTGTAGAACTTTTATTTTCAGTTATGCCATCATATATACTCAACGAGTTCTGGGAAATGTATGGGAGGCTGACACGACATTCCGTGTTGCAATGACTTACAAATGCTTGCTTCTTCTTTAATTCGGTCGCAAAAACGCCTTATCTCGTAGCCCCTTCAGCTTCCTTGATTAAGGTCAAAGTAAGACTCGGAGCTATTTCTTCCGTCAGGATTCTCCCACGTGAACTAGCTTCGCCATATTCTCGGGCTTCGCACCATACATGTTTCACGCGGCAGAGCAACGCAACGTAAAACATTTATTTTCTTCACTGTGCGATTACTATCATTAAAAAGCCCACAAAACCCAAAAATATCAATTAAATGCACTCACTACCAATGACTAAAAGCGTTAAATAACAGGTAATTAAGTAAGCACAATCGGAATATACATCGGTTACCGCGAACGTGACAGGTCATTATTCTTTCCATTTCACTTCTTGCCCGGGACAAGCTTAACTGATGAAACCCAACTCCATATTAGATTTTGGATTTCAATTTGAGCATGACGCCATCCATCCAAAACCTAAAAGAGGCGGCTCAATTCGTAAAAACACTTCCTTCAACAAGAAAAAAACGCCAGAAGGGCATACCGAACAGTTATATTTACGACAGCCAGTCTTTTACGGTATCTTATAGATTAAAGGAAAGCGATTGCCAAGTCTCTGAGAAAAAGCTGGAACCTTTTCACATCTTTCAACTCCTCTTTTGTAGCGAAAGTCTAATTTATAACGTATTATCCTTTTTTTTCAGGAAAGTGAGATCACTCGAGGAATAATTTAGAACTGATGATATTCACTGACAAAACTTACTCTATTTGTTAAAATTAAAACTGAAATCACAAGTCATGAATTTATAGGAAAAAACAGTACATGTAACAGAAGCGCAGGGTGAAGCAATTATCTTTGAAGCTGTTGGGCTAATATTTTAAATTTATCATTATTTTTTGCGAAATTCTAGAAGATGTAGCATATGCAATCCAAAATTTAGAAAAAAATTATTTTCGGAAGAAGATTTAAAACCAATTGAATTTTTGCTAGAGGGATGTTAGGATGATGAAAGTGGTAATACGGGACAATGATATTGGTCCACCCATTTTGCAAAACCACTCCAATCAAATGTATTATAATAGAAGCTATTCCGGCAAGTGAAATAATAGCTGCAAATAAATCTATTGTGTACCGTTATTTACGTCAAATTATTAAGACTTTATTTTATTTACACACTAAAAATGAATGACTGGATTATTGAAACAAAATTTGTCTTACTTCATCAAATATCCTACCATATTTTGTACATTCATTTCTCTGTCATATCTTACGTTTTTATAACATACTCATAGAAATACAGCAGCCATTGATTCTGGAAAACTTCCAAAAATACTTTGTTCCTCAATTTTTCAGGTAATTTAAGTAACTATGATTTTGATCTTAAAATTTTTACGAATGCGATACATACAAACGAAAATTACACCTTACTAGTCTTGCTAACTTTTGAAAACTTTCAATTTTTACTACTAACGGTAGCCTACTGGTCAGGGTAGGTTTTATATCAATGTGATACTAAGGGTGGCCACTGAGTGAGACGAAACAATTCCATAATTTTTACAGGACCTTCCAGAGCTAAATAATAAATTTCATTATTATTTAACTTATTCACTTAAACTGATGTATTTTTTAAGATTTCCAAGTAACTATTCATGCTGCCGCATACAAATTTTGAACTATATTATCAATTACTAGTGGATAAGATGGGAAGTGCTCAGCTGAAGGAGAGAAAGGAGGGAAGGAGGGATGTGGGGAGAGAGAGGAGTGTTGTCCAGCGAAAAGAGTTATTTCATTATAACAGTAATCTAGGCCAAGTTTCCTATACACCTCTATTACGATACAACCGAATACACAACTAATGTTAGCCTTAAGTTGCACTCGGGCATCCTTAATATTGTATGTCCACTTGATGTTGCTGTTGCATTTTTTGATAAAACGGACTTATAATGAAAGTAATCCTCATATTTTATCGCATTTGATGGTTAACCGTACAAAAAGACTAGTAGTCTTCTGAGACAACATATTTATTACTACTAAAAAGATGACGACTACAACATACAGCGAACAATCTGAATCCGAAAGGGCCCGGTATGGAACAACAACCGGGGAAGTACTCCCATTAACCTTGTATGCGATGACCCTTATCTCACGAGACATTGACTAGGAAGGCTTCTTAATATCGGTAGTGGAGTTCCCACACTGAAATTCCGCGTGGGCGTTTCATGATATTTTCCACGGACGCAGCCCGAATCTCAACTTTACCGAACGCGGTAATAACCCGGGATTTAGACGCCCCACACGCTGCGTCTCGCGAGCGGCGTCCCATCGATATATCCCCAGGCGGGCGACTCGACCGAGTTGGCAGCCGTACCCGGGGGAGTGGCCCCTCGCGGATCTACATCGTTGCGGAATTATGCCCAGGCAAGCCCCCGGCCATCGCATCACGGCACGCGCGCATGGGCATCTTGGGCCGGGGGCTGCAGCACTGGGGGGGAGGGGCTGAGAGGGGGGAAACCCAGAGGGCCCGAGAACCCCGAAACCCTCGCGAAGGGCTCCCCTGCGAAATAGTTCCCATCGCCGAGGGCGCGGGGCGGAGAAATTTATTTGCATCCGCGCCAACGACGCCCGCGCTCCTCCCTCTCCCCCACCCCATTCCCGCCCGCCCCTCTTCGACCCAACCCGACGGGCACCACACCCTCCCCACCAACCCCCGCGCACCACACCGGCGCACTACATCCTTGCACATCCGCCGACCGCCGTGCTCACCACCCATCCCCTCCCCTCCGCCGACCTCGTCCCCAACCCCCGCCCCCGCGGCTGTGCTATGAAGGTTAAGGCCAAGGGTACCCGTGGAGAGCAAGGGGGGAGGGGACGGGAAGGGGAGCGAGGGAGGGGAGAGTGGGTAGGATGTATGAGGCGCGCGCGAGGCGTGAGCAAAAGGCTATTAAGATGAGGGTATTGTCATGAGGAGATCGATGAAGGAATTATAAATCCACACCATGACCAACCTCGGATTAAATATACGTACTACGGCCATGATAGTGCAGGCTGCAAAAGCAAACCGATATGCTTCATCATTCCTGCATTTTTCCCTTGGTTTGCCACATCTCAGAAAACTATGCCCGCATGAACTCACTCGACGGTACGATAAACATAACAAAATGTTCTACTAGTGCATCATCATCGGCCGTCATATGTTAGAGAACGTTCCAGTCACAGGAAAATCCGCTCTAAAGAGGAGGTTAGGGATTACAGCCCCGCCTTCACATAAGACTGCTTGATCTTCAACAAAACACCCCTTTAGAATTCCAGGCCTATTAGAAATAGGCCTGGAAATAGGCCTATTAGAAATAGGCCTATTCAGAAATAAAATATTTTCGCAAAAGCACTGCACGATTAATCATCCCTAAGTACTTCCAAAAGTGTTGAAATGCGATCCGAGAATTTTCACGTTTCGAGGGTTGCGCAGGCAGTCTTTCTGATCAAGTTTCCTAATCTCCCAATTGATCTATCGTAGATCCCTCTTCTGCACCTCTGTCCGATCTCCTCTTTCGAATCCTCTGGTGATTTCATTTTTCTTCCTCTCATCGGTTTCCTTCGCCATTTCTGTCACGCCAAAGATTCTTAACACGCAGTCTAATCCTCTAAAAAAAGTCTGTCTATGCTGAAACTCTCAGACCACATCCATCCGCGCCAAATGATTAAAGGCCAAACTAAAGAATTAACAGAATTGAATACATCTGATTATAAAGATGCTTCAATACAAACTGGGAACTCCACTTTAGCACAATGTATGAAAGTAATTAACGATCTGTAGATCACGCCATTTCTCAATATATGTATCTAAAGGATAGAAGGCGATGGAAAGTGAACAGATAGAAATAATATTGGACACTAATATTTTCCAGGAATATCACGAAAGAAAATTTCGAAAAAAATAACATATAAAGAATACGCCTACGCCTAAGCAAATGAAGGGTGACGAACACGTTAAGAGTAAATTGAAAAAAAAGATGAACATTACAAAATGTATTCCAAAATTTAAGGAAGAACGTAGAACTATTGTTACCAATATTTTGCGTCAAAACGCAATGTCCGTTCAACAGAAGGCACACATTTAGATACTTAATATTTCTTTATTAAACTTTCCGTCCATAGATGAGATCCAATCAGCCGTGACGAAGACCTTGCGAGAGGTACCAGAGGACGCCTTCCAGGGCGCGTACCGGTCATGGAAGAGTCGCTGGAAAAATTTGTAGAGGCCCAAGGACAGTACTTTGAAGAATTTTACGTTTTTGTGGAAATCTGTTCAATAAGTTACTTTAAAAAAATAATTGCATTACTTTCGGAACACACCTTGTATATTCATCGGTCGAAGGTTAATATTTCGAAATTAATGATACGACGTACACGATTTGTCACCCTTGGTCATAAAAAATTCTCAATCTCGACGATGTGGTGGGTAAACTAGAGCATTCATCGAAAAAGCTTCACACAAATCTCTTAAAAAAAAGGATATTAAAAACGTACTCCTAGCACATCAGTCTGGCAACGTGTTGCCAAACTCAGATTGGCTTGTTGATGCCTATGACCTGATGTCGGACTGAGGGTCTTTGATAACACCATGATTGGACTTTTCGAAGTTACGCTTCCCACACTTACACCAGAGGACTCCTCTCGAGAAATGCTTCACACGCACTATCGCCCCATGATGCCCTCCACACGCCTCAAAAACTGATCAAGCGACAGCCTTCGGCCGATCCGTTGTGCTGACGCCCACGTTTCCATGGGGCTGAAGCACGGGAGGGGGTGGGGAGAGTTGTCTGACGTTGGCCCCAGTGGATGAGGGTTGAGTGCATACGGAGAGGGAGGGGTGCCAAAAGGAGGAGACAGGCGAAGCTATGCGATTTCACGAACTATCGAATTCAATGAATCGAATACGACATATGGAATACGACAGCCGTCGATATCGTATTTCAGTGATGATCTGCCAAGTAACAGGATGTATTGCACCGATACGATATAAGGTGAACGATATTCCATTTTTAACATCGATAATTGTATTCAAAATATATCGACGGGACGAATAACGAGTGACCAGTGACGTATATGGTTAGGTGTATATGGTTAGGTTTAAATGGAAGATGGGACCTTATGGTCTCAATTTCGCCCGAATAAAGACGTTTATCTATGCATGGTCTTCTGAAATCACCTCAAAGTACGTATCGTACAGCAAACTAAAACAAAGAATATTCGTTTGGTTCTTTAGTTTTCAATTATCAGTGTCAAATCAAGGTAAAATATCTCGATTGTATGGGGAGAAATATTTTCAACACAAATTTTTTTTAAAAAAGAGACATTTAGAATTACGCGTTTTGTGACCTTTGCACTTGAACTTTGTAGCTTCTTACATGGCCTTTTTAACTTTTCCTCAAGAGTATTGCTTCTATAAGGTTATTTGAATAAATGCAAATGGGTGGCGACTTGAAATTCAATAAGAGAAATCCAGAAATGTTTTTAAAGCATTCCAAATTCATTAAAAGAAAAAGGTCTTTTTCTCCGAAATTCCAACATTTCTCGACTACACATCTTCCAAATTAAAAATTCACTCAGTTCTCTTCATATTTGAAAAAAGCTCATATTTTTCCACACGCCAATATCGATGAAGGTATCGTTGAAAACGGCAGAAAAAGTAATTTTGCTCTCTTCAGCGACCAGAGTGCAGAGAGAATATTCTAATGCCATGCACACGTTTAACTGATAACAAACTCAATAAAAAATCGCAAGCTAAAGAAACTGCATGCAGGATATTGGTACGGAAACAATAACAACAAAGTATTAGAACAACCACGGTGAATTTTACCACTAACATTTCATTTACTTTGAGTGGAGAAAGTGAACGACTTGACGCCGCATTCCGTTAACGTGAATATGTAACGAAAATGAAGAACAATAGCTGGAAATAGACGCAACGGGAATACATTATGAAATCCCACAGTCGCAACGTAGACATTATATGAATTATGATATCATCATCTATTATTTGCGTCGCAACGGCAACGACTTCGCAAGACTCCATTCTCTTACGCCAGAATCGGGCATCGCACATTGCTGGAGGGTGTACGGGATGCTGGCAAACTACCCGGAGCATCTCGAGCAGAGAATGAGCAAATCCGGTGAAATGTCCGTGGGAGGGGCGAGCGCTGGTCTGGAGCGAGCTGGGAGTGAGTGGAGCGGGGAGCGCGCCACATGAACGAAAAAAAGTTCAGCGGGCAATAGGCTGTGATGGGAATAGAACGGCGGGTGAATATGGCCGATGGCAAGGATGGGTATTACGCGTTTAAAAAAAGCCACACCCACCTAATTCAGACAGTTTTGAACTGATTAGACGCGAGCATCTGAAACCAGAAGATCCACCCTTGGTGGGTTACCGTTGAAAGAAGAATATATATATATATATATATATATATATATATATATATATATATATATATATATATATATTCATTCAAACATAGCAATAGGTATAAGGAAAGGGGATAGGAAAACACATAAAAGGCGAACACAGGACATGTGGGTAAGGCGGCTTTTGAGCAGATCACGAATGCAAAAATATTTCCTTCGCCGGGATTTGAACACCGGACCTTCCACTTGCCGGGCGGGGCTCTAACACACATACATAATAAGCTATTGACTTTGTAAAAACAATGTTAATCGCCTAATATTTTATTTTCATTAACTCTCACGAAACAATCCATGGCACTCTTAAAATCTCTTTGCCGGGATAAGAAATCGAACTCATTCTTGATAAAAAGCTTCTTAGAGTGTCTATTTATGTGATTTTCCCAAATAATTAAAAAATACTAAAAATTTGACAATTAATAAAAAAATGATTATATTTTATACACACATGTGCTTTGTTAGAAAATGAATCTTTCTCTCAGTGCAAATTCAATGATTACCTCAAATGAAAAGATCCGTATGGAATATTTCTGTGACCTTGCATTAAGTTTTTTAAATTGCATACAAAATATAACCATACATTAGTTCAATTTAAATATACAAGGAACGTAGCTACGGTCGTGAATCAATGTAAACAAGAAATACCGGGACCGTAAACTTGCAAGTTTACGGTCCCGGTATTTTTTGTTTACATACATTAGTTCCTTTGATGTGTGGAGTATTTTAGTCATCCGAGCTTTACGGAATAATCGAAATACAAATTTGATCATCAATGATAGATGAGGTGTTTCAAATAAATTGGATACCTCTAAAACAATGCTTGTAAATTAAAATAACCATCTTTCCGATAGCGTTTTGACTCATTAGGGCAATCAAACTTTCAGCAACGAATCGCACTTAGATATTTGTAAGATTGAATCAATTAATCCTGAACCCGGATAAATAGCATGAGCTTTTTTGAGGAGACTAAGGAAGATAGTGTTAACACGGCTATTGATTTATTTACTTTCCTTGGTCACATTTCTTAAGTGCATATGCGACAAACCTTCATGATACCAATAATTTAAAACTTTAATGGATAACAAATTACCTCGTATCAAATCGTCTGTTCCGCCCTTCAGGTATATTTTTCCTTTTATGAGAGATGCAACATTATGTACAAGTAGTTCTTCTTCTTTAGTTGAAATTGAAAAAAATGACGTATATTTTAATGATGAATAAGTTAATATTGAAAGTGAGAATATTGAAACACAGAGTTTCAACTCTTTGCGTTCCCCTCCAAAAAAATAGGAATCATTCGCTGAAAGAAGAATATGATTTAAATTTTCAACAGTAGTAACTTGTTGCACAGCACTCATATTACGTACTGCTTACATAGAAGTTCATCCATTATCATATGACACAAGCGTTCATCAAAAAATACTATAAATAATTTGTAAGAATCCCAATAACAGTTTTTTTACACCTATTTAATATTCTCATGCATATAATGGTGGCGTACTTTACTTCTTGGTTATATCATAGTTATGCATATATATTTTGACTTTATACATTACGACAAAGTCTTTTTAACTGAGAGAGTAAGATCCCAAAGATCCGAAGTATCCATTAAATGCAAGAGCAAACGTACTGTAAGGTTGGAATACCGGGAGGTTTTCTCTGGTGTGACGCGATGATCGAGAAAAATTATTCTACTTCTTAAGTTCCTGCTGATGATTTCTTGATGTTGCAAATGTCTTTAAATAAGAAAATCAATGGAACGTAAGAGATAAAATAATGGCACAAATGGCTATTTAGTACCTATTTAAAAATCATTTAGTTACCGTTGGGAAATGAGACGGAACACACCACCTTCGGCAATAAAACTGGCGACGCAATATTTAATAGTCAATACTCTATATTACCGCACAATTCGAAGCCTAGAAATTTTGTCAAACCCGAAGTTAGTGACAATCAGAGTGTTCTCAAGGTTGATATTTCCAGACTTTTTAAGGTAAAAACTACTTTCAAACAATCAACCTAAATGCTTTATGGTAGGAAAGTTTGAGTCACTTCTTCCACTTCAGTGATTGCTTTGTAAATAATTTGGAACCAAAGTTTCCACTGCTAGGTAATCTTACAGATTTACGGCGATTGCCGTGGTTACTCAAGTACCGGTCAATTTTGGTCGTTTGCGAAGCGTCACTTTTAAGTATGTTGACCATATCTTAGAATCACCAATGCCCCTGGTGCATTCGCGTTCATTGTTGGGAAACAGTAGTAATGTGTTATAAAACAATTTATTGATAAATGGAAGTTGTGGCGACGGCATTGCTAAATGTTTGCGTTGACAAACGTGAGACGAAAACCGTCGAGTAGGAATTCCAAGGTGACAAATACGGAAGCCGTGACTTGTGATGTTTTCCATGTGTAGAGTTTTAACATTGCGGGGTGGGTAATTTGTAAATTATGCCTGCTGTTAGTGACTGCCATATTTGAGGGTAAGTGTTGTGATAGTGTGTGTTGGTCCTATTAATGTAATTTATATGGTCCTTTGGTTGTTCTACCTGAAAGTAACATGGTACTAATGTATGTCTGTCTTTGGAGAGTTGTTCCTGAGATGATTTAACTGTTTATGGCGTATACGGTGAAAACAGCAGCATGCTTCCCATTAGGGAAATAGCACCAGTATCTTCAGTTGTTTCTCTAGCTCTAGGATTAGTGGCGGGGGAGGGAGGATTGTTCTTGGGAATGAAACGCTGTTGCCACAAACCCAAACAACAAGAGGACGAACATGCGTCAAATTACATATCAGACCGTGAAAACAAAAGTTCTCAAAAACGACTAAGAAAATATGTCCACTTACACATAATGTTCCTCAGGCCATGCCATTGTATTACAGCTTCCAGTGTCTATCTTAAACTTAACTCTGATCGATAGACGACCATTAAAAAACTCAGACCACGGATTAAGCTTCAACTCGATGGTTAAAATTTCGTCAAACATATGCATGTATTATCAACAAAGTAATCCATGTTTAAAAGAAATTAACTTGCAATTTACTTGGAATTATTTGGAAGGGACCATTGAACCAACATTGTGAAGAAAAATAACCAAATCTCTCATTAGAACCAGGGTGCTATCTGGATTGCATCCTGGTTTTATGCGAATCCTTAAACATAAACGAGAAGGGAGCTGTTTCTCTGTAGAAACCTCGCTAAAATAATAAAGACAACATTTAAAATCCCTCACTCAAAATCCACGTGATAAATCCAAATTGCTATGACCAAAGGACCGAGAATTATGCCGCCGAAAAGCTCGCTTGCATCACGTTTTTACCCAGGACAAGAAAAAACATTCGACTTTGACACAAAAAAAAGGGTTAAAAGCTTGAGATGAGTTCGCCGAAGTAAACGTATAGGAGGCAGTGCAGTCATTAGCCAAGATCGCAATGCGCCATCAAAGCAGAGACGGCGGCAACGCTATTTGTACACAAACGGCTATCGAAAACCGATAAAGACATGCGCACAGTATCCATAAGCAAGTCTGGGGCACATCGATGGTCCGAGAGAGAGAGAAGGGGTGAGAGTGATAAAAATGTGGAGAAGGACGACTAGGGTCGAATGTAGGGCCCCAGCCCCCGTTAGTATTTTGCATCAAAGTGCGAATTAAAATTATGAGACGCATTGGTTGCAATAATGCATCGATATCACGCTTCGAATTCGATATTCGATTCGAACAATCCTGGCAATTCAAGCTTTCGTGGCCATAAAAATAGCATAACATCTTCAATGCAACAATTTCATAGATTAAAAGTCCTTCGTCTTGACCGGGATCCGAACCCCGATCCCTCGATGTCCGGCCGAGTGCTTTAGCCAGTTAAGCTATCTAGGCGTCCTCTTAAAATCTGAAATTTTTGATCTTTTAAAAGAACAAGATGTTGTGACGAAATACCCTACACACAATTGCTGCATTGAAATGCATGTTAACGGATGACTCCGTTAAAAGTTACTGTTGCGGCATCTCCCGCAGTTTCTTGAAATTAGCATAACCTCTTATTTCAATTTGCATACCTTCGGCAAGAAAAGACCCATTTATGCCATTTAATGAAATGGTGCCGTGACTTTCGCGCCATCCATATCGATCCACAAAGAGTTCGACACAAAACATGCATTCTTCAACATTATTATGAAAATGTAAAATGATAAGCTCCACGAAATTCCGATTTTCCCTCTACCTTCACGGTCGACCCGACACTAAGTGCCTGAACTTCCCAGTAATCCTGCTTAGCCATACTAATGTGGGACCTATTAATGCATTACTTCAGCTGGAAAATCGAAAATTCGGGTCAGTCAGCCTTAGTTTGCATTTTGATGAGGTAAAGAAATATTTTTGAATGATATTGGAAAGCAAACACTTCCAAAACACCTAATAAGCTAAGCGTTTTGCTAAAGGGTACTTTGGATTTACGTGTTGTGCTGTTCGCCCAACTGGCTAAGTAACATTCCACGATTTTCCAGGCCGTATTTCCTAGTTTTCCATGCAGTGATATCTTTAGAGAATATACACGTAACTTCTACCAAGTATAATGGAAGATTAGTAGGAGAAGAGTGTCCCTTATCAGCTGTGCTGTTCAGCATATATATGAAGGAAATGATTAAATGGTATTGGGAAGTACGGGAGATAGGTACATGTGTAAGTCGGTGGAGAATTCATAAAATCATTTAAGTTTGAAGATGATCAAGCTTTTGTCTGTCAGTCAGCCAAGGGGCTATAGTCATTACTGAGTGCCTAAGCAAATCAGTATGAGGTTTTCGGGAGAGGGGAAAGATATGGTAAACGTAAAAATAGGAGGGTAAAAATTAGAGCACGGTTGAACAACTTACTTATCTTGCAAGTATTTTGGATAAGGATGCTTTAAGTAGTAGAGACGTGAAAAGAAGCATTGCGTTCGACTTAGAAGATTTAACAATGAAGGAATAAATCGGAAGGATATTGAGTCAGTATGACAAGCGAAGAATCGTTAAAAAGTTGAAATAGATGGTGGTTTTGAACGGTGCGGGAACATGATCCTTGAAGTGAGATGATAGGTATAGATTGGAAGCTTTTGAGATATAGCCGTGGAGAAGGATGGAAAAGGTAAAATCGACAGTAAGGAAAAAAGGAGACGATACGTGGTTGAGAAGAAAAGAGGACTGCTGGCAAGAATTCAAAAAAGGCAGGTAAGTGGATGCAGAGCATTTTATTTGGGGATGAAATACTGAAGAATGATAGAAGGGAGAGCGTTAGGCAGGGGAGGTTGAGGAGAAAATGATAGTCAACTCGGCCAGAATGAAAATACATGCAGACTTGAAGAACAGTTTATTGTAGCCTTGGGTTTCAGGATGCGTCGTGTAACAGGAGGCAAAGAAATGTATCGATGTTCAGTCTGCGTCCATCCTAAAACCTGCTCATTGCTAAAAAAATGCTCATTCTTCAACTGCCTAATAAGTTACCTGACCACAGAATAGGAAGGCGTCTGAGAGTAAATATGCAAACTTCAAAGTAATCCACGAACCTATTCGAAGGGCCGGCCAAAAACCCTTCTGAAACCGCTCAACCTGTGCGCGAAATTATCTATAAGGTTCGCCGATGACCCGGCTGCTGGAGGACGGACAAAAACGACTATGGCTCGCTCGCAATCTGGTCTCGGTGACGATGGAAATTTTTGGTCGCCGCGGGAGTGACGGCCTCCTGACCGCAGCCAGCACCCTTAAAACCGGGGCGAACTTCGCTCGTCGAGGAATTGATAATAAATGCAGCGCCGCATCACATCAGTAAGCTGTTGCTCAGAAGATTGCATCGCAAATGGGAGGGACACCCCCGGGGAGAAATAAGCCTCCAACTTCGAAGGAAGGCCGTGGGAAGGCCCCCGCGGAGTTTGAGAGACCTGAGAATTGAGGAGACCTCCGATTTATAATTAAAAGCCTAATCACCAACGTAAAACGAGTCTGCAAATAATAACATGTACACACGCCCAACTGTCCTGTCAAACTGGTGCATATTTTGGTCAAACGGAAAGGAAATAACAATAAAATGCAAGGTTAACATTTTCGACAATAAACTACGAAATATTAAGTTTACGTTGATTATGGAATAATAATGAAAACGGAATTAAGTTATTCAAATTGGCATATTCTTCAACTTTCGAAATACATGGCGGAGACTGATCGAAGTACGATGATGGTAACAGGAAGTTCAATACGTAGAATAAAAATAAAAAGGGCTTTGATGAAACCTGATGGACATTTATATAAAAATAGGTCTACTACAATAAGGTACATAAAATGATCTAGAAATTTCACCAGATAGATTATTGAAATGCAAGAAATACATCTATGCACTAGAAATACACACGGCATTTTACATGAAATTGGTAGATATCATTTTTCTATTAAAAAAATTGTTCGATTTCACCTGGCCTTCCAGATGTTCTAAAATGATTCGTCAACATTTAAAGCTAATATAATTAAAATAAGAGCATCTCTCGTATCTCTCAACCAGTAAACACGTGGAAAGTTTTCCAGACGGAGAGAAGTGTCACCTCAGACTCAACCCTCCACAATGCGTGAAATTCACATTTTGAAGGCAAGAGGCCAGTTCCTATCTCACCCGTGCCGCAATAGACAGTCATACATCTTTGATGTTCAGCTCGGTCCTTTGGTTTTTAGTCCAGGGGCATCGGACTTGAAAACAGGACCCTCTGTTTATTAGCAGAAGCTCCTCTACCTACAAGCATTTTACACACATATTTCTTAACACTCTTCTTGACTCTTTTTCTATTACAGTACCTTGTTATTATCAGCAACGTAACAAAAAGGGTGGACCATTATTAAACAGTATTAGCTTCGATAAAGAGGAATGATTCCACAAAATCTTCTACGCACCGCCTAAGGTAAAACATTTGCTAACTTTGGAAAACATATATGATGCCATTGATACATAATAGAGCCTGAAATCATTCAACTACATAATGGAGCTGAAAAAATGCCTTTGAAATGATATTTGGAAGTGGAAATATTATTTTCAGACCACGCACTCCACAACCAAGACATTTTGCAAACCCGATTGAAAGAGGGCACAAGACGTGCTCGGGGAGATTTTCCCTGAACCGCAGCCCTTTAGAGCGGATTACTACGCCATTAAACTCCCAACTTCCTTCAAGCCACACGTTGAATTTCGAAGATAAGCCCACACTTCAGCGATTGCCGCGACTGTATCAGTTCCTAATTATGTCTCGAATTTTGAGAGGTAAAGAGATTTTATGAAGCTTAAAGTTTCTGGATGAGAAGAGACTTTTGTTTGGGGATGAGAGAGGGAGTCGATGGGCCGGGGGGGGGGGGAGGCAGCAGGGAGTTCGGGTGTGTGGGGGTTGAGAGAGACGAACCCGGGTGGTGTGGGCCGAGAGGGGGGTCGGGTGGGCGGCGTGGACTTGGGAGCAGTGGGCGCGGTCCGCGCGATGAGCACGCGGCCGGGAGATTGCTCAAGAAGAGCTCGTTTATTTTTACTCCCTGGATTCCACGGACAGCTCTGAGGCACGGTGAAGCTTCGCGGCCACTCGCGGGGGGAGAGCGGGCGGAGTGGGGGACGAGAAGAAGATGGGCGGAGGAAACGGAAGGGCAAGCGAGTGGGCAGGGCTGCCACCCCTTCCGGTTTTGACCCAAATTCTCCAGATTTTGGAGCCCGCATCGGGGATGGGGAGGACCTTCTGGAGGCTAAGAACGCGGCACGTGCGCCCTGATTTTTTTGTTCAATTCTCTCCCCCCGAATATGACAAAGCCAAGAGTACTTGATCTCATAGGTAGAAGTATTAATTAGGCTGGCAGGGAGCCCACAAATAGCTAAACTAACTTCTCTATACAAATTCCCCAGAATCAAACCATTATTCACGATACTGTATTATCCATGCCCACGGCGGGACTGGAAATCGCGACTCATTATTATAACCAGTGATCAACCGAACTAAAGACGATAGTATTTCATGAATGCATGGGAAAATTTTCATCAGGGAATTTAATTTATTTTCGCTATAACAATTGAAAAACCACCAAAACTAGCAAATAACTCCATTCTTATACATGGGTAGTAGTCTATCGCTCGAAGATAGCCTCTAGGTAAATCCTATACACTATAAACCATTTGAATAACATTAAATTAGTTTAGAGAAAAATGAAATGAGATAAATCTTAGAGATAGTGTCAGAGACTAAATCAAAGAATACAGATATCATAGATGGAAGAGATATCTTTCAACAAATGGGAATTCTACTGGTTGACAGGCTGTATAGATATGTCATTATAATTGGAAACTATTTTAACAACAAATGTAAAATACCTACCTGATTTACAAAAAAAGAAAAATCAACATTAAGGGACAATATTAAGTATATAACAAAAGAATATAATACATATCAAGGCAGAACAAAATTGACGGTAATTGTACCCTACCCCTATTATTTATGAAACACCTAAGGATTTAAGGATATTACAGTCAGTAAATGCCATGAAAAGGAAAACAAAAGACGTTATCACATGGAAGGGACTAGGGCTTGGAACAAAACTTGGCACAGAATATAGTTGCATGACCGCAAAATTTTATGTGCAATTTTTTTTGGAAATGTCTCACCTACTGCCATGCCAAAACTGACTGGTTTAACAGGATAAGAGTGAGAATTAAATTTGTACCTCTCTCAAGATACTATACTGTTGCCGTGAATGATGAAAATTGTCTGTGAATTCCTTTTGTATTGAAATGCTCTATTGTACATGATGAATAAATAATTACACTAAAAAACAGCACTCATTCGGCTTTTTGGCCGATAATTTCATCCGGAAGTTCATGAGAATTGTAAAAATAATGGCTTGTGTCTTGAAAATACACCCTCCACGAAATTAGGGCGGTTCGCCAGATATCATTAGCCTCTTAGGTTAAATATCGCACTTCCTGCAATTCTAGAATGGTTTTACTTTTTCCAATAAAAGTACCTGCTACAATGCTCGTCATCCAGGAGGACCTCCAAACCATATGAGCAGTAAATGAACATTCGACAAGATAATATTAAAGAATGATACTCCCAGGAATCAATTTTATCACCATTTACATTTACTCATGGGTTTCCAGAACGTGCAGAATTGAAATACATTTTGCATATTTGAAATGTACGAGTTAAGTGATTTATGCAATGAAATTAATAGCTAAATATAGACTGATGATGAGAAAGGAATAAATCGATGCAAAAAACTACGTCAGCGCCGAATTCTCTAGGCCGATAATGTGAAGATTCAATTGAAACTGGAGTAAAGGGAGGTGTGAATAATTAATATTCATGTTAAAAATTATTGTTTTTGAATTATGAACAGCTGGCTGCATCAATAGCACCCACAAATTAAAGTATCGTATGGGTAATGCACTGAGAATAGCACCTCACCTTTAATCCATGTCAATAAATTTGAGAAGGAGACAACATTTCCACATGAGTTCGCTTCGTTAGAAATAAATCCTATTTATTATATCATATCTAAATGTTAATAATTCACCAAAAATACATACTTCAAAGCGAGCAATGGATTTCAATTGCTTTTTTCAGGTGCATTGCGGCACAAAATTAAATTCTGATATCTTCGCAAAATTTCTCTAATTAATAAAATTCCATGATTTTATCATTTCATCTTATCAAGGTTTGCCGTTGTTTTGCTAGAAATTTTTCCGACATTAATGTAATTTAAAAAATTGATAAATCTGGCCTCATTTGCGATTTTTTGAGAACCAGATCTTCCTGGGAAACCGTAACCGGCACAGGGAAAGGAACTGGCCCCCCTACCCTTATGTGTGAATTTCACACGCCGTTGGACTTAGTACTGGGGGGTAAACTCTACCATCACCTACCAAACCGACCTTAGGGATGAATTAATTTATTTATGGTTTTTTTATTTAGTGGATGCACAGTCTGTTTGAAACTTCGTTACATTTTTTACACTATACAGATTCACTTCTAGTTTCAGAGGGACCCATTTATTTTTAAATGAAAATGATGATTATAAATTTCAACATTTTGTCTTTGTAACATTCAGCATCATATTAAGCTCTCTTCACATTCCTTCCATCAACCGTACCGTAGTCTCATGCGTAAAAACCTTTAGGCATAGAGACTAACCGCATTACCGCATAGGTACTAACTTTGCACAAAACCTAAAATACCAAACGACGCGAAGAGAAATTCGTTATAAATTCACCAGCGGTTCAATCTCCGAATGACATTCTGGACGTGAATCAAACAAAATCAATATTTTAGACTCATAAACTACACATTTAATTTTATTTATTTTTAGGATAGGAACGAAAATTGTAAGTTTACAATATAGAAGCGATTGATTTGTTTGAAATATTGGTCAAAACATCGGAACTGTTTCTTGCAGAAACGAAATTCCGCCGGAATATTATACTGTTGAATCTTTTACTAAGACATTAAATGATTCATTACCAATGAAATCGACAGATACATCAACTCAACATTTAAGAAATTATATTTAAACTACCCACTGCCCAATTAATTGTTTCGCACTACCTATGATGAACGCATAGATTTTTCATTTGCTTCAACCTTTTCTAGTGGGGAAGTAGAATGCCAAAATTAAACGGACAATTTGAAGTTCAATAAAGATAAAAAAAACAGCTCGATACGATCCGGACACATCCGGGCCGTCAAGGCGAAACGTGTCTTGAACGAGAATGCGAAGAGAGTGAATCTGCGAGAAAGGAAAACGGCTCCACGGACGCGAGAAACCGTTATGCGGTGTTCACGGCGTCGGCATTCGGCGAGTTCACTCACCAAAGGGATGCCACAAAAATGTGACCCCCGAGTAGCCGACCACGCTCGCGCCAAGACGGACACTGGAAAACTCGCACGATATTCGTTTTGGCACGCATGAAGGAGTGATGTCACTCACCAGGCATGCGACCCACCACTGTAGGTCCCGAAATTTCGACATGGGAAAAGCGAACAAACTTCTAGATAAATCGAATATAAAACTATGACAACATAACACAGAAACAAAGCGCCATTCCGACTACGCCGAAATGTCTGCAATCGTCAGTAGCGAATATTAAGAGATGGATTCGCTCGCATTTTTACATTTAAGGCATTAAAATTAGCAAGTTTGTCTCCAATGACTATTTGGGATATTTTTGACAAATATCTGCAGCTTCTTTCAATTGTAACTATAAGAATTCGAACACTGCACCGATTTTTTCACCACTACCTATGCATAAGTTTAATCAGCAATTGTGAAGAATAATCTTAACGTCAACAATTAAATAATAAAACTTCAATGACCCATTTTCTTGAATCACTATACTTACTATAACGCATGCAATGACGAATACAATTTAAGTTCTCACTAAAACTGTTGGCACTCGTAGGGTACGTAAATGTTTCTGGCCCCTGACTACGAGAAGGTTCTAACCTTAAAAGAAAAATGTCACGGAATACGGCAGATCTTCCAGATTAGACATAGGTTCCGCCAATTATTAAAAAAGCTGCCTATGAAACATTTTAACAAAGGAGAGCAGAAGATTCCATAACTTTAAGGAGACCTTATTTTTTCAATACTGCACTATTAGGTATTGCAAACGAATGAAAAAGAAAGCATTTTCAATGTTCCTATTTAATCCTGATGGATGTACGCTCGAATTTCATTTCTTGAAGCCTAAGGTCCAGGTGTTGAAAGATAGTGCGCATTGTTCGCTGTAATTTCGTACCACACTCTCGTCAAATGAAGACATCCACAAACAAGGGTTGCAGATGAAGTTATCGGAGATCACTGCATAATCGGGAGGAGGGAATTAGAAAAGAAATGAATGGAAAAAGACCTAGCAACGTATTCGTAGTAAAATATCCCCGGTTTTATGCAATAAATCATCTTTATCTTCAACAAAAATCATGCGCCCTCGGAATTAAGTCAGCCTAAACGTCGTAAACATTCGTCCGGAATGCAACAGTTGAAATAGAGCTCCTTGCGCCTGGTGCTCTCTCACGTACTTACAAGGTTTGTATAAGAAGTATCGGTAACATTTTTTTCCTGAAGTGTGCGTGAAGTACTGAATTCAGACCGTAGATTAAGTATGCCCATGATCGCAGATCGTATTGGCATTAAAAAATATGATAGAGAACATACTATATTACTGAAAATTTGGCGATGCCAAAGATCTGCGATAAACTCGACCTGAAGGTCTTCAGACGGACGACCAAGAGCAGAGCCGAGTGTCTGCTAGAGAATATCTTCTGCAAGGGCATTGTGACTATTCCCCAACCCACTTACACCCCTGACTTGGCACCTATTGACTCGGCACCTAGCAGACTATTTCTTAATCCCAAAATTGAAATCCCCCATCAAAGGACACCACCACGGAACCCTAAGTGGCGTTAAAGAAGCTTGCATGCGTACCCTTAAGGATCTTCCGGAATTGGCCTACCAGGGAGGCTTCGAGTCGTGAAAAATCCGCTGTCAAAAGTGTCGATGTTCTAGGGAGGTAAATTGAAGAATTCTTAGGCATTGTAACAATGTCTGAAATAAATATTTTTCCCAAACTTTTCCCGATACGTTTTATACAAACCATTTTCATCAGGAATATTTGCGACACGCAACAAAAAAACACTTCACAGTAGAATATTTATTTTAAAAAGTTTTCAGCTCATTCAGATTATTGAGTTTTGCCAAACTTCAATTAGACAGAAAACACAGTCAAATGGCGCGTTCACAGAAAGCGGTCTAATTCAGGCCGCATCAGCGCACGCCCCTAGATCTCGAACCGAAAGGCTTAAGACTCGGAGTTTTTCCGAGAAATTAACAAATAGTTTTGAAAATTCGCGTTAGGAGAAAATCTACGAAGAATTACCCGTCAACTTTTTGAAAATTTGTAGAGCTTTTCAGAAAAGTTTTCCAGGAGACAAGTCTTCAAATAAATCTCTACCCACTCTTAGCGCGTAGGCTGTAACTCTTAACTACCGTCTACAGGCTCTATATATGGTAAGACCCTAGAGCAGGTTCTAACCTGAATATATTCACAATGTCAAGTTTTTGTAATGTTTCGCGACTCACAACGTGACGTGAAGATTTAAGTGAAACATTTGCGACGATGCAGATGAAGATAATACGGAGGGGAGCTTGAAAATGAGCACCAAAGAGAATGCAGAAGTGGGGAACTGATAACTAGGCATCACTTACGGCGAAGAATTGCACCGCATCCCCACTGAGAACCAAGTCGTGTGTCAACTACCTGAACATGGACTATATAGACGAATAGTAGATGCTCTTGATCAAATTGAAATAGTTTTTCGGATTGAAAAAGATCGGCGTTTGAAAGAGTTGGGTTGCACAAATAATTTTACATTTTAGACGCTCATTCTGCAAAATATTCTCGCACTCCGATAAACGACAGCCTCCTACCCAAACCGGCAAATCTCTTTCACAACCATCTGTCTCCTTTCATCAAACTTGCAATTTGTTTCTGCACGTCTACACACCAATATAAAACCGAATTTTAACGTTTCTTGTACCCGAAGATGGCATGCATTTAAGTTCAAACAGTGTGTGAAATGAAACGCTGAGGAAGGTTACACATCTACTTTAAATTACGTTATCAGTCTCCGTTTGAATAACACGGCAAACGTATTTACTTGTCTCTAGAATATATTGTTCAGTTTTCCGTAGTTTATGGAGGAATGGGAGTATGGGGAGAAACCCGCGTCGGCATTATTAATAGGAAACCAATCAATCCAATATCGCCTGAGAATCGCACAGTTCTCAATGTCCAATCCGACAGAACGCCCACTGCACATGAAGTGACATCCACATGGCAGTTACGTTGAAAACTCAAAAAGTACAAAATAATCCTTTGCCTTCTCTCAAACCCAAATCCTCGGAGCAGAGGACAGATAACGAATACGGCGCATGTGTCGTCGTTTTGATTGCGATGGACAAGGAAAAGGTGCTTCAAGTCTATGTGCTAACAAACAACGTACCGCGATTCCTTGCGCCACCATGACTTCATTGAAGATAGCTGAAATTCCGCAATTGCCAAGGGTGCTACGAAATAAAACGCCCAATGGGAAGCTGTGGGGGTGACGCGGGGATATCGACCCATACTTCCGCCCCTGACCTCGAACCAGCGACCATGTGGGTGGAAGATGAGATGAGGCAAACGCCAGAGCAATGCTGACCCCACTACGCTGCTGGCGGCCTTATTGAACGCCTACATCCGCCTAATACAGAGCGAGTTTGGCGAGGAACTCGTACTCCATCCAATCCGTTCCTGCCAACTGTGAACTAGGAAAATAATGCAGGGAGCGTAATGATACTTTATCGATACGCATCGCAGTCACAAGGTCGTGGATGTATCCGAGCGCGTCGAGCGGGACCAAATAGAGAGACTATCTAATACATAAAGGGAGGAAGTGCTGTGTCTATCTCCACATCAACAAACGCTCTCGACACTGGTCGCCCACGCGGGCCACCTCTGGGAAGGACGTCTTTGGGCAAACAAAAAAGCATCGCTCGCGCGCGTCACGTGGACGTGGCAGGTAAACGAATGCGACCCGTGCGAGGGATAGAGCAGCGCATCGGCAGTCACGATGATGTGATGTCAAACTGCAAGGTGGAGGCCGCAAGCTGGCCTACTTAGAACAAGTACTTCATACTGAAATGCGAAATTGCTTTTGTCGTTCAGAGGAAGCCAACAATTGCGAAACTCATGGTTGGAAAATATATCGATGCAAAGATGAAAGTAACTTGTCATTACTCATTGGTGAGACCACGCAATCATATCTGCAAGTCTATCGCGAGTACCGCGGATATATCTCAAATTATATCGATTTCCGAACCCAACAGAAATCTGAGAGAAAATATAACCGGGCTTTGAAGAACAGTAATGAAAGGACATAGACCCGTAGCGAAATCACTGCTTAAACTCGTAAGGGACATCTTCGAGATTCGGAAGAATTATTACGGTTAAACTTATCGGAACTACATCATTGTTGTGATTCTATTCGGTGCATCGACGAAATCATCAAAGTCATTGCATCTGCCAATAGCTAAAGTGAAACAATATCACAGAGTTGGAAAAAGATTTTCAAGCAATATATTCCCTTCCGCAATTCGGGAGCACATCACAAGGTGAGCGAAACAAAAAATATTAGTTCCCAAATACATTCTGATGAACAAATTATAATACTTTTCCACTAGATATTAATTTATCACACGACCGGGTTGTGTAATCTCGTAAATCAATGTCTATGTACGAATATGCTCTGATTCCACCATATCACGCCTGAAACAACGCAATTTGTACAAATATATTAATATGAGGAAGTATTTTTCACGGATTGGGTAATAACACAACCCGAAAAACATCCATGAGGCAGCTTGGGGGATACTGTGATGATGCAGACAGAACTTGGATCCTGCATCTTACCATTCTCACCATCAACCCTCGAAATTAAGAAAATTACGAAGTGGTACTAACACATATAAGGGGATGCTTGAGCATGAATCCACCACTTCGACATTATTAAACCTTAAATCGGTATTGCAGTAGTAGTAGATTTAGGCGAGGCGACCGACAGCTGAGGTTATTTGCGCCATTAGGGATGGATGAAAAAGGTGGAAGAGTGGAGAGAAACTTGGCGTCGGCATTAGCCTAGTCTTAACGAAAGGTGCCGAGGGGTCGTCAGGTTAACATCCCATCTGACGGACAACTTACTCAAAGTGCCCTCCACAAAAGCACCTCAAATAGGGATCGGGATGTCACTGAAAAATATTTGCCATGCCCAGGATTCAACCTGAGGCCTCTGGGTGGGAAGCCACTACACTAGCCACTGCACCATCTCGATCCCCTTAAATCTACGTACCTCACGGAAAGAGACGGGATCGAGGCGATAGAGTCGTGCGGAGATTCATGTGGATCGACATTCTGAAAAATGTCCAAGCTTTAGCGTAAAGGCAGTTTGAAGGAGATGTGCAATTTTAAACCAGATGACTCGACGTTTCATTTTCACCACTCGGCGATCTCCCGAATTTAGGTATTACACAGCTCAAGAGTGGTCCTCTGGATTCTGTGCCCTGAGGGCGGTGCCTAGGAATTGGGTGGGAAAATTGGAGGGAGCGAGGAATATTTGAGAAAGGTAAAGGTTCTCGCGTCATAAAAACTTCGACTTATAGGTTCCTTGCACTTGATCATGAGGGGAGGGACGAAAACAAATCGAACGGCGAGCAGGGGAACAGCTGACGGCCAAGAAGCTGCCGTTAGGAGGTGGGGAATGGGGGCGCGGCGTGGGAAGGGTTTAGGGGGAGGGGGTGCGATCGGAAGAGGGAGGGGGCTGAGATATGGCGAGTGCTTCGCGGTCGCGCGCACACGCGAGAGTCTTGCTTACGCAACTGCCGCTGAAAGAACTCCCACTCTGGTTTCTAGGCTTCCCGCTCCAGCCATCCCTCCCTCCGCCGCCCCACCCACGTCTCCCCCACAGCTGACTCCCAATCTTCAACCGCTCGTTGGAAAAAGGGTAGAGTAGAGAGAGAGAGAGAGAGAGAGAGAGAGAGAGAGAGAGAGAGAGAGAGAGAGAGAGAGAGAGAGAGAGAGAGAGAGAGAGAGAAATTATGGGTATCTCCGATACTTCGATGGCGTCGGTAGCTACGTGAAATGTTCGTGCGATATCGAGCCACCTAGCGTCTGCGATTCATCAATAGCATCAAACTCATGCAAATATGGGAACTGTGAGAATCCATTTTAAATAACGATCCTCGACAGAACATTACTATCTGAAATGATGGATAGATACCGTAAACCGATCAGTTCGAAAACAATTATCAAGTTACCTGCATCCGGACAAAGTATGCCAGTGGAATTGCTTCAAGATAAAATAAAAGTAACTCAAGCCTTTTTATTAACTTTACTGTGAACAAGTAAACTCGTTGACATTCACATCAGCAGATAATTTTAACTAGACACAACGACGCTAATTGAAGGTTAGTGGGAGGAAGTAACAACGGGAGAAAGGCTAAACTCCCCAAATCTTACTCCGTCCACTCAACTCGTGTCGAAAGATAAGTAACAGACCAATGCGCCCCCAAGTGTAACTTATATTCAATTATATTTCTATCCACACCAATGATACTATGTCAATTACGTCATTATTTATGACGTTAGACCTTTATTTCTCACATTTACACCGAACCGATTCTTACACAAGCAGTATTTTGTCCTGGAAAACACATTTGTACTTATGATTCTGATTACTGGGACCACCTTTGTATAACATAATATAGAAATATGAAGGGAAAACAAAATATTTACCCTCATAGATGCGACAGTGCAGCTTGAATTTTTATTTTTTTACTTGTATTTTTATTTTGCATTAATGCGAAAAGAGCACTTTTTGGCATTAACATCGGACTATTAACAATGATTTACGAAGTGCGGGGATAATATGGAAGGTGCTGGAGGCGGAAGGGGGGATGAAAATATTTGACGATCGGGGTAATAAATGTCTAATATTAATGCCTGGGCAGTTCCAAGTTTCCAGGAGCCAGATAAACGCCTGCTCTATTTTTTGAGTTTGATTGGAGACTCAAGAGGGTGGGAGAGATGCTAAAAATGACTGACTATAGCATTTATCAAAGGGAGTGTTGTTTTCGGAGGCGTGCCCCTTACATCCAACGTTTCCAGCACCCTCTTTTCCTCAGTTCTGTCCTTCTCTTCCTAGAGAAAGGTGGCGTGGACGACCGATAATTTGAAACGTAGTGAGTTTCTATTCTTTTTTGGGTGTTTCTGTTTTTTGTGTTTGTCCACTAGTGCTTACTTCATTGAAATTAATTATACACATATATAAATATACACATTCAAATACGAAAGCTCAATAGGTAGAGCATCCGCCCGGAAAGTGGAAGATCCGTGGTTCAAGTCCCGGATAAGGAAATATTTTTACTTTCGTGATCTGCTCAAAAACCGCCTTCCCCACATGTCCTGTGTTCGCCTTTTATGTGTTTTCCTATCCCCTTTCCTTGTACCTATTTCTGTTTGAATGAATATATATATATATATATATATATATATATATATGGGGGTCGCGGTGGTCTAGTGGGTAGAGCGTTGGACTACTGACCGAAGGGTCCCGGGTTCGATTCCCGGGCAAGGCACTTTGGGCACCTGCATCTCCACCCAAGCTAGTTGATTTTTCGGGTACCAGATCTTCCTGGGAAACCGTAACCGGCACAGGGAAAGGAACTGGCCCCCCTACCCTGATGTGTGAATATTCACACGCCGTTGGGCTTGGTACACGGGTGAGCTCTACCATCACCTACTAAACCGACCTTCGGGTTGATTACTGTGTTATATATATATATATATATATTATATATATATATATATATATATATATATATATATATATATATCCATATATATTATATATATATGGAAATAGATACAAGGAAACGAGATAACGAGATAGGAACACATATAAGGACGAACACAAGAGAGGTGGAGAAGGCGGAATAGAGCAAATCACAAGCGCAAAAATATTTCCTTGACCGGGACTTGAACATCGCATCTTTCCACTTGCCGGGCGGATGCTCTAACCACTTGAGCTGTCGAAGAAACGTATATAAATGGAATCAAATACAAAAAATTAGGCCCTGGGTGGAGGAAAACCCATCCAGGCGGCAATCGAACCCGCGATCTTTGAGTTGGCGGACGAAGACGTTACCCCGCCACCACAGGGGCCGGAAAATCTATTATCTTTCCCTACACCATACCCTCAACGGATTCCTGCGGAGATCTCTATCAATTGCAATTAACTCGTTAGCATTAATTTCCCGCACCGCTGTACCTTTGTCACTCAAGAGTATTCGTGAGCCCAAGCTGACCCTATCTACGCATTCTTTTCCTCAATTCAACGGCCATGGCCTAGTGTCCTTGAATCTATATGGTGTTGAACGATACGTTATGCTATTACGTCCATTTGCATTGCATTGACTTATGAGTCGACGATCTAAATCTAGCATCGCACAGTTATAATATGTATGAGGATGAGAGAGTGGGATGGTTTGGTGAGTGGGAAGGGTGGGAGACCTGGCGAATACACAGGCGCAGCTATAGGGAGGGGGAAAGCGAGAGAGAACATGTGCTGCCACGCAGCCGATCGCGACGTGAACTATCGCGAGAAAACAGTTTCATTAGCGCCACGGGATTTCGCAAATGCGCGACGCTCGTGTTGGCGGAGCGAGATTTGAATGTTTTTTTATATTTTTTTTAACGTTTGGTACGCACTCTTGGCATAAACTAGAACGGACTTGAGGAGAGGAGGCACGTGAGACGAGAACGGTTCGCGTCGATTTCACAGCCATGCGCAAATTATGAGTTAATTTCAATGCAAATCTGCAGCGGATAGACAATGGATAAACGGTGCACATCAAGGTATAGCTAAACAAAGACCCTCACAACAGAAGATGCTTTTTCACCAGAATTCAGAGGATTCTTTAAGAGGGGAATGCAAAAAAGACAAAGGAAGTAGAGCAGGCGAGGCGTTTCCAATCAGAACTGTGGACAATTAATGTTCAGCCCAGAGACTTGAGTCATTCTAGATCGCATTATAGGATTAATGCGAAATGTCCTATGGGATGAACATAAATTATGAGAAAAAGACAGAAATGACATTTTAGGGAGCTGAATTCGAAGAGCTATCATTCGGGAGGCTGTGGATTTTAATTAATGATAAGAATGAAATGTGATACACTCGTAAATCCCCTCGTTACTCGGAAGCAGTATAAGCCACACTTATCAATCTCAACACTGGTTCAATATGTAAGGACCGAGATCAACTCGCACATTATGGCGTGTGAATTTAGCGTATCATGCAGAATTATGTCTAGTGCCTTTCTATCCGCCGCCTGCGGTTTCCCAGAAATTTCTGAAACCCAAAAATTGCATGGCTTGCTCAAAGCTGAGGGTGATCAGAGCCAACCGGAGGAATCCGGGCCGTCCAATCAGCAGCCGAACGCACTGCTCATTAGGCTACCACGCCCCTCTGAAATGGTGTTAACGCAGCTAATAACCTAGCTCCGACGCCGTAAATATCTTTATGCAAATATCGTGCGGAATACGCAAAATGCTTGGTGATCAATTTTCGGCTGTCAAAAACAACGCGGCACATTAGAATCAGATAAACTTCCTAAGTAGATCCTTTCCTCTAAACCTAATCAGAGATTAAATTTCTAATAAACAAAATAAATCACGATTAACTAGACAACATTTACTAACTAGAAGGGAAAATATACCTCAGTTCCACCATTTGGCATGAATCGTAAACTGAATCAATCTTTCGAGTAGCTTCCTTCGTAGAATGGAATTTTGTGTTTCCATGGATGAATTTAACCAAAAAATACATAAAATAAATGGAAAAACACGAAAAAAAAGAGTAAACATACTTAGCTCGAGATCTAACCTTGAATTAGTTCCTACAAGATAAAAACCATGAGAGTTAATTGGATTTACATGAAGAATGTTTCCACAATGCGTTTATTATTCGATTCAGAAAATTTTCAAGAAAACATCTTTAACGGGAGTATTTCGTAATATTTCTTTAGCTAACTAATAACAACAGCGTTTGAATAAATCATTAATTACTTTTCTACAAGTTCTTGTAAGTACGAGAGTATTTCGTAATACTTCTTTAGCTAACTAATAACAACAACGTTTGACTAAATCATTAATTACTTTTCTACAAGTTCTTGTAAACCACACGAAAGTTTTTGTAACCTTACGGTAACTCGAATCCCACATTGTAATATTGTTTAGGCCACGAAGTATGAAACTCTTCTTCCAAGGATATTAAAATCGCAATACACTCAAACGGATAAAAGTAATTATAATTTTTAAAATTTGTAAACAAAAATAATTTTAAAGACGGAAAGGCTTCACTTTTATTAAGATTATTTCCTTCGACCGTCCATGATTTAGGCTAATTCCCACCTTCCTCGAAGTACTTTCAAAAAACCAACCCTTGAGAGAAAGGTCTTCTCTTGACATGATCGTATCCCTTACATAAATTCAATCCGAAGACAAATAAGAATAGAACAAAAAATCTTGTGTTGTAATACTCATTATACTTGTCAGTTGTCCAAAAACTTTAGCAAGTGATGATAATTTAAAAAATACTAGGCGAAATAATAACCATAATACGGGATTAAATGAGATAATATCCGTAACATCTCCCGCTCAGTGTTAGAAATTTTCCCCTGACATAATTGAAAAATTAAGTTCTGTATCCTAAAATATATGCAGCTCCCCAGGACATGCAAAAGATTAGGAGATTTTTAGTCGGAAGCCAGACTGATGTAGAGAAGTTCGCAGGGCTCAGTTGTGCATTCTTGCGCCCTTCGAAGGGGACCTCGCAGGACTCCAAAAGAGCCATATTCGAAAACATTCTGGACCGAGAGTAAAAGAACGAGGACTCTCAATATTTTGGAGGCGAAAGAGAGAGACATTTTGGCAGTCGAAGTTAGCAGTTGAGAAAATTTTGCCAAATAATACCAAGAAACTGTGGCAGATGCCACAACCGTAACTTTTAACAGAGTCATCCACTAAATACTATATGCACTTCAATGCAACAATTTCAGAGTGTAAAAATCATTCAGCTTGACCGGGATCCCGGAATTTTCACACTGAATTTGTTGCATCGTTTTCAAATAATTTTAGTAAGTGGTTCAATTTAGAGCATCTTTACATCATATTTCCATGCTTAATACATCCGTGTTTACTGGGTCTACAATGATTCATGGCTTTTTCAGTCTGCTCTGGATAAATTGTAACTGAAATCTTTTAATCTAGGTAATTATACAAATTTTTGAACAAAACCCTTAAGCATATGAAGACGCCCATGGTTGGTACTATCAGATAACACGATTCTTTAAATGTTCAATTAGTTTCTGCTAACTTTGTCCATTTCCTTAAGTTTCCAATCAATTTTCTATCATAGGAGGAACATAAAATTTTATTAGTACGGCTGATTGATTTGATTTGGCTATCAAATACAGTTATTTCAATTAGTAACATAGTTTTAATGGATCAATTTTAATCTTTCGGTTTTTTTATATATCTTAACTTAATTTACTTTCGCCATGTTTTTATAAAATTTTATATTCCGTCCTCTTATAAATTTTGTTAGCTTCTTAATTTTAATATGATATCAGATTTCGCTAGATTTTTTCAAAGCGTATTACATCAAATTTAATTTCCCTAAGTAATCTATGAAGGTGAAATTTAATTAAAATTCGTGTTCTTGGGTAAAGTTTAGAACTTTTATCCCCACACCCTACTTATATCACATTTTTCTTCGGTATTCGACAACATAGAAATCCTCCACACGCGCTACTGCGAACTTAAGCAGCCTTTAGTGCTCTCTGGTTGGTGTACGCTCTGATATGCGCAACGAGAAGAGCGCGAAAGTGTGCAAAGCTTGCGCGCTTTGAGCCGGAGTGCCCTTCTCTTGGGTCCAAGCATTTCGGACGACCTTTGCCAGATGACCGAACCCTCTCAAGGGCTATTCAAGGGCGCATAGATTTGGTTAGGGACCCCACTTTAGTGTCCAGTCGACTTACTCGGCTAATATGGTGACCAAAAATGGATGGCCGGTTAAAAATTGAATAACCCAGACTGGTAGTACTCGTAATTGAAAACGACAGCATAAATTATTTAATATAATTACCGATTGCCCGTATCATTTTTGAAAGAATTTCCAATAGTTGATAATTATATTTCGCAAATACATGCGTCAGAATGGTGTGGGAACAAAAATAAAAATTGGGAAGAGTTTTAATTTCTCATTTGTTCACAGTAAAATCAGTCTTGCGGAAGACAAAAACTAGTTTGTTGGGACCTAAAAGTACGATAGACAAATTGTTGTGATCAAATAAATACCGAGAAAGAAACGTAACATATATATTTCAGCCATTTCAATATCCTTCGATACCGACATTCTAGTTTTATCGGAAGCAACAACGCAGATGTCATAACGCAAGAAGGATTTTCTTTAAATCATGAGGCTGTAGATTCACCAACACTAGACTGGTTTCTATGCCACTTGTAATTCAGGTTTTAAGCAGGAATACTCTATCCTCCAATATATTTTCGCAGATCTTTTCACGATTAGGAATTGATCCAAGAATCAGGTACAGCATAAAAATAATTAATATAGTTTGTGTGATTAATTCTGTGGAAAAATACAGAGCGGACTGAGGATCGACGGTTGGAGAGATCTTAATGGAAACATCCACTTTTTACAAAGGGCCCCAGTGTTTGATTCCATTGCTGTGGCGGTGGATTAAAGCGCGCTATGGCCACATGAAGATTCTCTGTGGTTGCGATGGAGTCGGTATGCCGCATTGATGAAAACCGAGATTCATACATATCACTTGTCAACGAACAACTTCCAACCACCGTTTCCCTCCGTTGGCGTAACAAACAATAATGAGCATGTGCAAACAAATGAAGGTTCATCGTTTAACGGCGAAAATGTTAGCCACAACATGCCTTCGTATCTAAAAGTAGACGAGCGAGTAAGACGAGAGTGCAGAAGGGAGATCACGCCAATTTTCTAGAAGTAACGAAATGGGCGCCTTTTGCTTGAAATAAACACCGTAGGAATAGGCAATTTCAATTGTTGTTGGTGTCGGTGCAATGTAAGCAATTGTTTTAATACTTTGGAGTACGACGGAGTCGATGCCCTAATTACAAGGAGAACGAAATGAAGAATTTTATACCCGTCCACGAAAACAAATATCAATTTAAAAAAACCTTGAAATCGAGAAAAAGTGAAGGAGAAAACGTTTATATTTAATTTATTTAGCATATATTTTTAATATTAAAATTTAAGGGTCGTTCCATGGAATTCCCACCATCATTCAAAGATGGCACAAGATGACTCACTTGCACGATCGCAAGTCGAATACACTTTTCAAATTACAAATGAATGGTTGGACCGGGGACCAAAGTCAGTTACATATTAATTTCAAATACAAATTTTGTATAGAACGTATCGGTAACAATTTTTCCTGAAGTGTGCGTGAAGTGCTGAATTAAGACTGTCGGTTAAGTGTGCGCAAGATCGTATTGGCGTTGATATAGGATGACAGTGGGCACCATTATCACTGAAAACTTGGCGATACGAAAAGTCTGCGGTAAACTTGTCCCGAAAGTCTAGACGGACGATCAACAGCAGAGTCGAGTGTTAACTTGTGAAGACCTTCAGCAACAGCACCATGGCGATTGTCCAACCCCCTTTGAGTTCCTAATTGGCGCCAGAAGACTATTTCCTATTCCCAAAATTGAAATCCTCCCAAGGACACCACCATGGGACCGAAAGTGCCGTCAAAGAAGCTTGCACGCGTACCCTTAAAGGACCTTCCGTCTACAAGGGAGCCTTCGAGTCGTGGAAAAGCAGCTGGCAAAAGTGTGTCGACGCTCATGGGATATCCGTCGAAGAATTTTGACACATTATAGCAATATCTGAAATAAATCTATTTTCCCGCTACTTTGATTACAAATAATGCATGATCACAAACTAAAATTAGCCGCGATTTGGATTGACAGTTGGGTGGAAAAAGATTGGGCGATCAAAGCCCACGCAAAACAATTTCTGTGTAAACTAAGATCTCCGCAGGCAACTTCTTGGTGGCCCAAGTACGAGGTCGCGTAAACACTTGTCACTCTTCAGTCGCGTAAATCTCCGCGCCACCACTGAATTTGCCGTTTCCGAAGGCGCATGCTGTTGATTTATCCTTTCGAACTGCAATCGAATGCAGAGTGTATACATTTGCATGCATGAAATTTTAATGCATTGCTGAAATATCATGAGGTTAATTTTGAATATACATATGTAGCCAATATAAACTGGTGAATAAAGCTCTCAGGTGCTCTTGACTATATAGTCACCCACGATACAGCAATAATAAGGTCGTTCATGTCACTTAAAATGATATGGCAGTCTATATTTTTAAACAACAAAGATTTTTTAATTGTATATTCTTTCCGTCGGATAATTTGTTAATCGGTTTTTGTTTTACTGATCCCGAACGTTGTGATTTGAGTTGCGCTGGATTTGGATGCCTCGGAGTTGTTTCACTTATTTAGTAGGAAAAAATCAAGTGACCAACTTAATACAATATCGAGGCCAATAAGAAATACATAAAAGTATTTTATAATTCTTTAACTGGGAAATAAAACTGCTCACGATATCCAAAATTCCAAAAAATACTACGGTGGATATTAAAGAAATATATTGGCGAACATTAATAAGAAGAAGGTGATCTAACTAGATAAGTAAATCTCGTGTAAACTCTCACATTTGCCAAAAGAACCGGTAATAATAAAGATAGAGAAATGTTCCAAAAATGCGATTAATACTACTGCATGGAGAACTAAGAATTACAAACCTAATTCCATAGGATACAGCCACGTGTTTATGTCCAGGATAAGATCCATCTTGAACGATTCGCTCTCGCAGTGAAGTCTGCTTACTATAAAGAAATAGAGGAAAGCATTAGTTAATAAAATTTCCAAAACAAATTACCAACATAAATGAATATCTAATATAAATACAATATCAACAAATATACAGGGTCAACATATTAATCATGTGGGTGTCCTTTTTTATTTTTATCAATGGTTCTATAGTACCCGATGAATGGATTTAAACATTTATATACAATGTCTGTGCATGTACTAGTATAAACATATCTATACATACATACATACACACACACTTCTACAAAGGTCATCGTAAATTCGATCCGATAAGTAAAAAATAATCAGGAACTAAAATTTGTTGGCGAAAATATGCAAACGTGGCAATTCGCTAATAGTCAAATACGCGGTATGAGATTTCGTTTTTCTTTAACGAAAGAGAACTTTTGAGTTTTAGAAGGCAATTCTAAATCGCTCAAATACCATTAAGAGTTCTGATTATTTTGCGAGTTCTAAATTGCGACACAAACTTTTACATAACTTGCTAAAATTTCATTTCAAAGGATTACACGGCAATTCTCTCAAATTCCACTGAAAGGATAAGGAAATATTAACTCAGAAAACTGGTTCTTAAGGTTGAAACGTAGAATAATGCTCTTCTTTTTGTGGTGTTGCGGCGTCTTTAAAGGAAATGTCTGTCAATTTCTCTGGGGCCATAATGTTAGATCTGACAATACCTTAGGACACCAGCTAGATTTTTGGTACCGGAAAGCGGTTTGTCTGTCTATAAATACCCCGCTACGGCAACACGTTTAAGGAGTAGTTAAAATGAATTCCCTCAAGTTTCTCTTAGAATGCTCTCACGAGAGAAATATGATCTATTAACATTAATTTTCTTTCTTGTGGGCATGAGCGGAAATAAAAGAAATTATTGATATCATAAGAAGTGAAAATAATCCTTTTAAGATGGAAGATCGTTTACAGAGAATACTAGACAAACTTAATTATTGCATAGGACAACGGCTTTTATTTTTTTTAATTATATACGCATCAGTACACAGAACATAATATTTGTAGCGCCTTGCTCTCTAGTAGCTCTCTCACGCTATCATTTCAACCGAGGCCTTTCGAATAACAGTCATTAGACAGCTTGCATATGGAATCTACTGGAAAATTAAACGAAAATACATTTGCAAAATTGTACAAAATGCGAACGATGTGCGGGGTTTAAAAGGATTACGAAAACTGCTCATAAATCGAGGGGTAAAGAACTTCAGTGGGAAGACAGTCTTGCCAATGACCAAAGGGCCCCGGTTCGAACTCTAAAGGCCAAATCTTTTAGGGAAACCGAAGGCGGCGTAGGCAAAAACACTGATTTCCGAATGTCACACACTACAGGATTTAAGTATTAGGTGAACTCCAACCACACTTAACAAACCAGCCTCCGGGTTTGGTCTTGAAATCATTATGATTTTTCCGAGAATTTCGAAGAGCGAAATTGGTGACTCCCTTGGCCAACGTCCATCCAGGTACCCTGAAATGTTTAGCATAAAAGACGTCTGGAAACCCTGCCAGAACCGCTCGTTCCCAACAGTTACGTAAATCGACTCGGCCGGCCTCTTTTCGGAGGAGTGGACCAAGGGGACGAGAGGTGGGGAGGGATGGCCGGGGGGGGGGGGGCAATGGCGCCCGCGCGATCCTTTTGAGGGCATCCCTGGAGTGGCCCAGGTAAGAGGGAGGGAGAGGCATGGGAGGCTAGGCGTGGGAGAGGAGGCATACCCCTCGGCGTGAGGTGGGATGAGCCAATGGGAGAGGGCGGATGGGCGGAGGGGTGGGGGGAAGAGGTGAGGGCAAGATGAGGGTTCCCCGAGGCGATGCTCTCCAAAACGGTGGGCGACAGCAATTTCTCTTTTTCTCCTCCTCCTCCTATGCCTCCTCCGTGGCGAGGTCATCCTCCACTCAGCAATAGGGGAGCGCCCCGCGGGGTGAGAGGTGTGGGGGGAGGGGGTCGGAGAAAGAGGAGGGGATGTGGAAGGGGGGGGGAAGGCGGGAGGGATTCGTCCCCGCTGCAACCACATTGATCTCCTTGTGACATCGACCCGTCGATTACAGATGGCCGCAGGAACATAAGACTTAATTTACGTGCCCAGCGGTTGCACCTTCTCTAATACCAGTTGTTATCCTGGTTTTCAAGGGGAATGATTGTTTCTCAAAGGCAAGAGAAAATAGTTTTTCTTGGGTTCAAAACATGCGACTCAATACTTGTACCTACCACTGGTCGAGAATCACATGGCGTTTTAGTACGATGCCATAACTGAATGGATATAAAAAACACAGTAATCAACCCGAAGGTCGGTTTAGTAGGCGATGGTAGAGCTCACCCATGTACCAAGCCCGACGGCGTGTGAATATTCACACATCAGGGTAGGGGGGCCAGTTCCTTTCCCTGTGCCGGTTATGGTTTCCCAGGAAGATCTGGTACCCGAAAAATCAACTAGCTAACTAGCGATCAACTAGAATGGATATAGTTTTTCCAATATTTTACATTACTGCACCTGAAACCCAACGCAATTCCTTAACTCCGGAGTGACATACATGCTTCATATGGGTAATTGCAATAAATAGAAATATAATTTTACAGGAAGAAGACCGATCTGTACCCTAGGGAAATAGTTTTCTTTAATCTGTGCATAGTCGCTTACGGCATGCTGTAACATTCGACAAAATCAAAGCGCGACCAAAAGAACTTGAATACGTAATAACATGAACCAACAATTCTGAAAGAAAACATCGCATCAAGTGAAGAAATATTTGAATACTGGTGGGATTAAAATCGAGTATATAATACCGTCAGAGGCTCAACATGCATTCAAGATGACGATTAGCTGAAAAATACAGAGCACAATTCACGCCATTTCCCTAATGGAGCTCATATAATACACAATTATTCATGAGATTATGTGAAAACATAGGTATTCAAGGTAATAAATATAATATTTGACTTTGAGCGAGACATTGTTTACATGGATCATTCAATAACACAATTATGAGTCGATAAATACATATGTGCATTGATTTTGCCCTGTAGCACGAAAGAGGTACTTTCCTACAATCGGGTTAGGGAAGCATTTAAAGTGCTCACGACTAGAGGTTCCAAGGCTAAGAATAAAGAGGACACGGGGGTTACAAACTGTGTGTATCTATAACTGAGCCACCGCACAAGAAATCCTTAGAACATTCACGTCCTAATTACCATTCGAAACCATGGCTATTTGGATTGCCTCGCAAGTGCCAGGGGTCCACCAAGTGAATTCTTCATTAGGTATACTAATAATGTTTGCTATACGACGATAGGTAACAGTAAAATGGGCAATTAGCGTACCTATTTTAAACATGCCACGAAAAACCAGATCAAAAAATGCAACAAAAGGGATATTTAATTATCCTCTGTATTCTACCAACTAGAGAGTTTTTTTTACAAACGTCCATGAAAGCTAATACATATTTACTGGGATTTTTTAGAACACTTGGTACAATATTAACTCATTTTACGAAACAATATATCCTTCCGCAACTCTTTATAATTTGATATCCCACCACCGTATCCTTAGCACTTCTTTTTCTCCGTTTCCCCACTTAACCTAATGTCTCCGCTTCAACACAAATTTCAACGACTCACTCTTTTAATATAGCATCCATTTAATTTTTCTGCCTTCTTCGAATTACTCTCGAGACATTTTTCTTCTCCCCGAGAAAAAAACCAACATAGTTTGTCTTTCTTTTTATCAAGCTCATCTTCATTTCCATGTCCGCTTCCCCAAATCCTTTTACCTACGCTCAATTTCTTACCTGAAAGCCCAAAACTCCAAAGAAAAATTGTGTTATCTTCACCCAAGCGCATACATATATTTTCTACGAGCTTAACTCAGAACTATTTTCGTTAACTAAATCTCTTTATAAACGCGTCTATTCAGGACCGAATTCATCAACCTTTTTCTTTTCTCTCACGACTACTTTTTTGAATATGTAGCCAGATGAAAATGGTTAACCTTTTATTTCGTTATCAATCATTCTCGTACACTGCTTTCCGATACGCCGTAGCAGCAGTATTTACCTTCGGGAGAGGTGACCCAAGGTACGTTAAAATTTGAAGACTCCACTTCGCTTCCATACATACAGGGCTAATGCCGATACACACGCACCCTGCGACCCAGGCATTGGTAAGGGGCCTGACAATATCAGCAATTATCACGGATCGTAATCTGAGCGACACCGCCCTGTCCATGTTAACCAAAAGGGAGAAGCTCCCACCGACATCCCAATGGAGAAGAACGCCACAGGAGTAGAGATAGCCTTCCGCCACCTACTAGTAACTCGTTCCTAGCAACTTTGCCGATGAGATTAGCGTAGACGCAACACGGGTCCTTCGAAAGGCGCTGCCTCCGAGACGGAATACCACAGCGGCTTTGAGAAAGCACTCAAGGTGCACAAGAACAACGAAGATCTCATAACCCCGGCAGACAAAGGGAAGACTACGGTACACATCTTTAAAAGCAGGATATAATCACAAGCCGGCTGCTATCATCAGACACCCCATACAAAGAGTTGAAGCCTGATCTAACTGCAAAACTGGAGCGCCCGACGAGAGGTCTCATTAAAATATCGTCCCTATCACCTGAGGGGTAATGGCCTCTTCTACCATCATCCTCCAAACCCTGGTGCTTTGGAGGGTGATGGTTATACAGCCTGCCTAGTTCCATCAGGGAGGAATACCACTCACGCCCATCGTGAGCACTACTGGTTCTTACAACCGCAGTTTTGCGCGGTGCCGGGCACAAACTCTCCAACTCTACTCAGAAAAATACATCTCCGTGCGCTAAGAACTCCTCTCACTTCGGTGAGATTCTTCAAGGACCTACTGTAAATGAAGGCGATCTACTATTCAGCTCTGATGTCGATTCTCTCTTCACAACTATTCACTTCGGAGACTCCGTCGATATCGACAAACAGTTGGATCCCTTTTCTCACTCGTTATTGCCAATTTATACTCGGAGGACTTCGAAAGGAAAACTCTGGACTCGTACAGGAGGAAGCCCTCGGTTCGTTAGGTATGTGGAAGACATTCGTCATCTGACGCCAATGGAATCAAAGAACTCGAAAAACTCCTCCAGCATCCGAATTTCCAACACAAATCCAACGAATTCACCATGGAGATAGAAGAGAATGGCCGATTATCCTTCCTGGACGTATTAGCCACCAAGAAAGCGGACGGGAAGCTAGGTCATGCGGTATACCGAATGAAGACGCACACCGACCGGTGCCTTCACCAATTTTCCCACCACCACCCGATAAAGTAGGCGTCACTCATGAAGACATTGGTGCACTGTGCATATTGCATTTCATGGGGTGAATCGCTTTCCCCGGAGGCCTGATTGCTGCCCAGCGGGGGAATGGTTATCCCAGAGAACTGATCCTGAAAAGAACCACCGGTAGGAGAATAAAATGCAAGATTCGGCTGTAAAAAGGACCACTGAGAAGGGAGAGAAACCGAAGCCGACAGCGTGCCTCACCATTCCGTACGATTTCTACGATACTGCAAAGATATGACGTCATGACACGCCTTAATTGTGCTAAAAATACGAGCTAATCCTACAAAAACCGAAGCACCTCATTCCACACACTGCCTACGAAGGAGTCCACGACGTTAAATGCAACTGTGCAAAGTAATACATTGGCCAGACACGCAAATCAATTAAGCCTAGCCCCCAGGAACACCAGAGATACATGCCAGGGAAAGAGTATCCAGCAGGGAAAGAACTGGCCAGGTCGGAGTCTGGGCTAAGGATAAACTTGGACGAAGCCAATGTGATCTCCACAAAATGCGTTACTATTCTAGGTTCATCCGTGAGGTCATTGAAATTTCTAAACATCCGGCAAATTTCAACAGGAAGATAGTTGCCAGCTCCAAAGCACGAGAATGCGATGGTTTCAAAATATGACCAATTAGAGAGCAGCAACACGCCACCTCGGCCAAAGGCTACGCAAAGATGGCCAAAATCGCACCGTCACTTCGACCGGACGAAGTCAGCTTTTACGTTAACGAAAGTGTTGTCAGCAGAAATCAACACACTCGGTAAAATCCTGGAGTACGCAGAGAATGAACAATTACCCATTCCTGAACAAGTAATCAAACTGCAGAACTTAAAGAAAGCTCACGCGAGCATCGTTAACTGGAATGATATTCAACTGAATATTTCACCAGGGCGATGATGGATTACGGTCAAGAGGCTTCTTCTCGTAAACACAGTGGAACTCTCAAGTGAGGAAGTCTTATAATTGCGTGAAACTCAGACAATTGGGAAAAAGGGACAGATAAGACTGAGAACCTTTGAAACATGGTGCTTTAGGTGACGAATGAACTTTAAAAGCGTCTAGCCAAGCAAAGAAGGTGCCACGAATAAGAAATCAATAAGCTCTTTAGAATACGGAATGAAATCAACGGCGCTTGTTTATCACCAAATTGAGTGAATTCTTAAGTTAATTTAATTTTCTATGGCATAAAATATAAGGCGAAGCCTAATATTCGTACCCTTTATATTTATTTGCCGATATAATTTTCCCTCCTGGGGATACACAATGCCATATATCCATAATCAACCTTTACTGTTTATCTCCACGCCTTCTTGGAATTCTTATCCTTGAAGCTAATCCGAAAAAACTGCCACACAATGACTTTGTGCCATGGTCTACCACCATTTCATCCATTACACTGTCAACAACCTTATTCACCAAACGCGAACTGCGTTTTTCGATTCTTTCACAAGTCATCCACGAGGTAATTATCGAAACCAAATATTGGAACACATTTATTGAAATCACAAGTCTTCTTTTCTTTGGGCTCACACTCAAAATACTGCCACACGTTCCTGCATTATTTTTTTCTTACACACATTTACGAACAAAAAATAAATCACAGGTTAGGAGATTAGGTTCTTCGAGGCTAAGTGGATCTACTCATTAACATGGGAATCATCCAAAGGTTACAGATCTCGCCAGCTTCCCTTGAGGACAAATTAAGGTCGTCAGAGAATTCAGCCATAAGAGCGATAACAAACTTACATCGAAAGGGGCGAAAGGACGGTCGAAGTTACGAACCATGGGATTGAAATCGTAACTCACGTGTGTGCATCTGAATCTCAGACGTCACACACAAAAGCGCTTTTCCCATAAACTACAGGAATTCCTCAAGCATCACAATTGAATTTGATGAAGAACGGGGACTATATCCAAGTTTATGGAAGGATTTATACATGCCCATGTGGACGAAAATATATCGATGCCGAGGGACGTCTGGTTCACGAGGAGGGAAAATTATGATTTTATGCAAGTGTCGCACACACAACTTTAAAGGCCTTCAATGCGGTGTCGAGAACTTCAGTTATCAAGACCTCTTTTCGAGGATACATACAATATGCAATGAACTCTTTAAAGAGATTCGATATTGGACGGGCGGAAGAAACGTAAGCAATGGGTCCGATCCAGAAAAATAAAATGGAGGCTGTAAAGTCGCTGTGTGTAACGCTGAAAACAAACTCGGGCAATGGAAAGAGAGGAAGGAGTAACGTACACATCGCTCTTAAAGAGGACAAGAAGATTGTTTGTTGGCTCAAAAGAGCACAGCTCCAACGACAAGGAAGGAAAAAGCGATGAGAGCTCATTCATACAGAACGCCGCCCTCCTACACGAAACCTCGCCATATTCAGCCCACATAATTTCCATTCCAAGATATTATCCCCTTCTCTCACTCAAGCTGAGTTCGTAAGCGGGGTGACTGGCTGTAGAATCAGCCATTCAACCACCAAACAAAACAATGAGAAAGTCGCTATGCAAATTTCCTGAATTTAGCTAGAGTTAAACCAAATTATACGACGAAATAGTAGCCTAGAAGGCAAGTCATTTGACTACAGGTATTCGGGTTCAAATCCCGTGTGATGCGTACTTTTCGAAGATATGAGCACAAATCCAATCGGTGCGATTTTCTGGTTACAAAACGCGTATGAATTTTATTCACCTATATTGAGCCTTAAGCCTCAAATCGTATTTTGGGGTAAGCTGAGACTGAATGGGACTAAACTGGGATTGGAACTAAATGATTTTGCTTCCCATACGCATTGTGGCACATTTTCTCTATCTCTTCATTTTGGCAGAAATTTCACAGAAAATTTCAATCAGAAAAATAATTTGTTCCCGCTTATTTAGAGTAACTCTCGTCAACAACACAATCGTAGCGGTAAGATCGCCGCGAAGTATAACAGTATCGAATTCAAAATACTGTTTTTAGAATGTACCGTAATTTTTACTGTACGCTAAACAGTGGAATGCTCAGCAATTTTTATTAATGAGTGGACTGATTCTAATGACGGAATTCCCCTAACTCCTTGCTGTAATCCCTACCTTGTTTGTAATTTCACACTTAATGGAAAGCTGAATTGAACACCTGAAATCGGGTAACACACCGATTGCCGATACTGATAGTAGCTGATGATCTAAACGTGATATTATGTCCACGTTTCGTCGAGATACGGTCGCACTGAGACATGATGACACGCTTTATAACACAACGTTCTGCACGCTAATTTGAACGTGTCAACGGGTTTGTAGCAAACATCCATGAAACAAAAAAGGAGCGCAAAGATGAGGTGTGAAGAGGAAAAATAAATTTAAATAATATGATACAATTAACTGTGTAGTTGATGGTTTCCGGCGTAACTTTATGGAATCGATTCATATTAGAAATGAAAAAAATAGTAACTTTGTGATTCCACAGAAAATTTATTACGATACGAGCCGGGTTTCGACGTTCAACGTCATCTACAACCTGCAGTTCAACCCGAATTCGCTCAACCTGAACGTCGAAATCCGGCTCGTATCGTTACAATTTTCTATGGAATCACAAAGTTACTATTTTTTTATTTCCAATACAATTAACCGTTTCGGGCGAAGTAGAGTGATAAAGTAATCCTGGACTTGAAATTAACTTCCTTCTGGCCTCAATAATATTATTTCAATAAGTGTTTCAGCGAATACAAATTCGTTGCAATGCGCAGTGAGCCACATACCATGTTACTGTAGGAAGCAGGAAATAATTTGAATCCCGAAGAGAAAATAACAGTCTAAGAGGCCAATAACGGGTTGAGATTTGATTTCATGAATTACAACGGCCGAATTGCATTGAAATTCTCATGTTACCTGGGCACTACATACGCTTATTTCAGGGCTGGTAAAAATCCTGATGAATCAATATTCCCTGGATGTCACGAGCATGTAAACGAAAAAAAAGGAACGCCTATACACATTTGTTTGGCGGTTCGGACGCCCATGCCCACTATCCACCCACCGAAGTCTAACCTGTTGAAAACACTCCGGAGAAGAAAATTCAACCTTCAGCGTAGCAACCTTTCTGGATACATTTATCGAAGAAGAAATGAGTGTGAATACAGAACCTGTAATTAAATAGGAATATTGTAGATGGAACAAAAGAAACAATGTGATAATATTGAGAGTTACTTACGAAGGAATAGGATAAAAAAGGAAGAAATCGGAGTGTTGAAATATATCAAGCCTTTTATTTGGTTAACTGCAGATAATGTGCTCAATCCTTCGTCATGAAGAAAGTGCTAGAATTAGCACCTTCACGTTTCTTTTCACCCACGACACAGGCCTGATTAAAAAAAGCCTCAGTTTTCCTTGTCCTAATGGACGGAGTTCTGGGTGGGCAGCAGGGCAGGTGCGTCAGTCGCAACGCCGCGATAGAGCCTAACTACATTTTGCATTTAACACTACTTAGATTTTTTCACGAACTCGTGGTTCTCGTTGTGGTCTTCAATGAAATAAATGTTTCCCATTCAGGGAACTCACTAAAACAGAAACTTTTATTAAATCATACTTTAAACTTTTAACTCTCCTGTTTCGTGGGAGCAGAACATTTGACCTTCCTTAATTTCAAATGCCACGAGAGCGCCCGGCAATAAAATCCAACCTCAGCGTCTAACCGGCGGATGTCATTCTCCAGGAGCGAAGGATCTGTTGGGCCGAATTATACCGATGGGCCGCGATCGAAAATATACGTCCTTCCTCCACCCCCAAGGGTTTATGGGGGATTAGGGAGTGAAGGGGAACTGAGGTGGAAAGACAGTGGAGTTGGAGGCGCGGATGGAAATAAGCAGTCGGGAGGAAACGACTATTAAGACGAGGCGAGGCGAGGAGGAGCAGGGGAAGGGATATTCTTGGGAGAATTAGGGTGGGAGGCGTGTTGGTGGCCGGGGGTTGGATATGGCGCTTTGCGGCCCTGGGACTTTCCCTGCTCGACCGACTCCGTAAGATCTGTCCACATTGCCCATTGGTCCGCGCTGCATTCGGATCGTCCGTGACGTCAGGGTCTCGCCCCGAGCGGGGGTAAGACGTGGGACGGTTTTAACGACGGAAACCACGAAGGGCGTGGAAGGAGGGTGGGCAGGTTGGTTGTTAAGGGTGCCCGGGTAAGGGCGGCCGAAACGGGGTTCGAGGAGAGGAAGGGTTGTTTGTTCTGAGAAAGCAATTGCATCCGTAGGGGGGGGGGGGGGCTAGTTTCTTTCCGAGATTCGTGGTTACACCAGCGGAGCTAGAGAGGACGATACCAATAGAAACGGTCCTTTTAAATTCTGAACGTGAGAGAAGCATGTAGATGGACTACTAAACGGTTTTATTCTGGTGGAATGGAGGTCATTCCCCCAAACATAAAAAGGGAAACATGCATGACAGAGGAAAATAAGATTCATAAAAATATTTAGAAGGCAAAGTAAAAGGGAGTACTACTACCGTGACAACTTTGTCCTCGTTTGGAATATGCTGGATGTATACGGGATCCTTACCATGTCGCTTGAATTGAATAATTACATCGTGATAAGGGAAGAGGAGCTCATCTCGATGCGATGAAAAACCTAGCAGCATGACTGCATTATTGAAAATACTATGCTCGGAAATGGCTAAAATCCCGAACGTTGAATGACACTTTTTTATGTACAATATAAGCAGGTCTCTGAACCGTTCACAATGTAGTATTGCAAATCCCTTGGCTCTACACTAGGGGAAATCATAGAAATAAAATTAGAAAGATAAACTTAGGTTTAGAAATAAAACCACCACTTAAAAGTAGAATTTTTCTCGTGAATAATAGGCGGCTGAATAGTTGTCATTGGACTGAATCAGGATATAATAATTTATTAGAGGTATTCCGGTTGAAAGAACGTTTTTATCACGCACCTACTGTTGCATTGTAACCTAACATTGGCTTGCCTAGCCAAGAGCAGTTGAAACTTATATATAGTCGCTTATATAATATTGCTGATATAAATTACTTTCATGTGACGAATTATGTAACTCCTCCTTTTTCACCGACTCATTTAATAATACATAATATGGATGGAGCACGCCTGGTTTGGAATCACCTTCAGACACATCACTGGAATGAGAGGTTCATAAAACTAACCTTTCCTACGTACAATGAAATTGCTGCTAAATAGATTAAAGAAGACTAATTTTACCGAACGACAAATGGCAATGATGGATTCGTAAAAAAGAAAAACCAAGCGCGCGCAACTAGAATGTCCATGCTCATTGGATCAGTAAGAAATACCTGAATTTATGATTAAAAAATAAAGCAGCTTCTGCTCATGAGCAGAGCAAACTGGTTCAGAAAATAAACAACAAGAATGTATTTCTAATTCGCCCGGATTGGCATTTTCATTTGGATGACGTCACCATGGTCGCAGAGAGATACGTTTAAAGGCGAACAAACGAAAAAGTCACTAATGAAACGCCACCGAAGTAGAAATGGCAAATCACAGATACAGACGAATTTTACAGGGTTTATTCAACGAAATTGTTACCATCACGGCGTACCGTTATAAGGAACGAACAACAACATGAGGGTCAGAAAACAAAAACTTGGTTCAACAAAAGACACAAGAGAGGTAGGCGATGTCAAGCAGACAACATCATATATGTGGTAGCAGCTGAGAAGTATTTATTTATTTATTGAATAAAGGATTTTAAATTGGCGGAGAGGGAGTGCATATAAAATACCACATTAAGAAAAAGAAAGGGTAGAATTGATAAACAATAATGATAAATTAACAAAATAAATGCCAAGAACAGCTTAAGAAATGTCAAGAACATAAGATAGCAGGCATATGTAAGCAGAGAGGGCTAAGTTACTATCTGGCACTTAAGGAAGGAGGTGAAAGCGGTGAGTGAAAGTACCTCGGAAATTTATTTAGCAAATATCTTAGTTTCCACACCCTTAAATTTTTTGGGCGACCAAAAGGCAACCCTTCCTATGGATTACTTTGAAGAAATACGATTAGATATCGTTTATGAAAAGTCTGAATTCACTTTTAAAGCGAATGCCACGAAACTCCGCCCATAACGGAAGGTTAGACTGGCATATCATCAACAAACTGGTTGGTGCTCTTGCCATATGATTAAGCAATGCAAGGTCTACACGCCCAAAATAATTCCTGACACGAAAGAGGGAAACAAACACATCGCATTCCACTGACTGCCGAGGTAATTTTAGGCGACAATTCTGGACAAAACAGCACCCCTGCATAGCGGTGCCTCCGAACGGAATCCCTATAATCATCCTGCAGGCGGTAGCCACGGGACGGCACAATTATTCACGTTTCTCCAAAAAAAAGAGTTAACGAACTTTGTCATTGGAAATGGTGCACGGCTGCGAAAAAACACCTTGGCCACCAAAGTTATTTGCGAAAAAGGTTAAATAAAAACTAACTGGGAAAACGAAAACGGAGTCCTTTGGTCGGCAGTGGGCAAAGTGGGGGACGGGACCATTATTAGGCAGTGCGGCTGATGGAGCACCTCTCGAATCACGAAAACGAGTGTTTGTGCTCCTGTGGCCGCCCAGGCAGGCCTGCCACTCCCCTGCTCGCCATTCATGCAGATAGAGGGCGCGGGGGAGAAGAAAGGGTGCGAGGAAAAGTAGGAAGGGAGAGAAGGGGGGATATACACGCCCTCCGCGACACCCCTCATCCCGCGCGCGGCCCTCATCCCCCCCCGAAAGGGCCAAATCGATAGGAGAGGAGCGACGTAAGCCGCGTGTTGTTTTGTGGATGGCAGGAGGCGCGAGGGAGGAGGGAGAGATTACTGGGAGGGAGAGTCGCCGCCACGGCGTGCGTGGGCGGACGCTCTCGGAAGAACGCGTGGGATGGTCAGGGTCAGGGTAAAAGGGATGAGGAGGCGATGGGGAAAGGGGCGTGGGGCAGGGTAGGGACTCACAGGGGAGAGGAAGCGGAACACGGGTGGGTGGAGGCGGGTGCGGTTGCCCTTACGAACAAAGGGAGGGGGCTGCAACTTGGTCCGCCATATTTTAGCGCTCCTCGCCAGCTTCCGAGAGCGGGAATCCCACATGGCGCAATCAGTGACCCTCACAAGCGTTTACACGGTGTTCCGGGAGGGAATTCAAAGTCTCCACCGCCTGATAATTCCGATAAAAAAATGTTTATCGGCCTTGTGGTTCCCACTATTTTCCAGATGACCATTTTACGACAGGTGTACAAATACAACTCAATACGTGATAAGCATGATCAGTGATCTTAACAAACACTAACGGATAGCGAGACTGAATGCACGAAAAGACATTTCATTCATTCAAGGTATTCCACCTATTAAAGCAGGATTTGGACGGTCCCTAAATGCCACCATTGAAGTCTCGCGGGCACTTCCCTTCTTTGCCCTATATTATTTCTCTTCCTTTCTTCCCAACTTCTGACTGCCTTCATGCTTTCTGAAAAGCTTATAGTATTTCTCCCTTCTTCCCGCTTACCCAACTCTCCCTGCTGTCACAGCCTTTCAGATTCCATCACCTTTCAACTGGCTGGCATTTTATCGCGAAAACTCGTTTCCATAAGAGAAAAATACGAATATTATCCAATGGTACCACAGGGATGCCGCCATTAATTTCAGAGTAATATTTTGAGGCTCACCAGGCATTAATGGGAAATATTCTTCAGATCGGCATGGTAAAATTCTATATATTCATCGACTCATATTCGTTTCCTCGAGGAGTAAATTTAAATAAAGTTAGTTTTGATTTAAACAAATTCTGGAAGCTCTCTGGGATTGTCCCAATTATCGCAAATCCGAACCATTGACACAAAATTGGTCAAATTTACATCGACTAGTTTAAATTCGAATATCGAACAGACCAAAATATTAACGCCAAAGGTTGACTGCTGTTAGAAATTCGGGTCGATCCTAAGAATTTTCGACAGAGTATGAATGTGACTAAGTATGTGAATAATATTACGAACCACGACAATCAATAATAAATAAACACAAGCTGGGAATAACAACAATTTTCCATTAAACTTTGAATGCATTCACATCAGTCTCACGTGAAAGCATACAGTGCAAACATTCATGGGCTAACGGTTGTGCCCGGCATCATTACAATACTAAAGAGTCGTATTTATTCTCCGGGATAATTTCACATGCGTAGTGCATATAATTATAACATTTAGCATTTAAATAATAATAATTACTGTGGCGATTACTAAGTTGCTTGAGCAAACTTGAGGCCTTGATTCCCTGGATCAAAAAAGGAAAAAATATCGACACAACATAATCCACGATCAAAAATCAATAAAACTTGCACCAAACATATTTTAAGCTAAAAATATAGAACATAAGAATCTATCTTTTGCACAATAAACTATGCGAACAAAAAATTTGTGCTTAATCTTTATGGAACGGTCATCCAACCTAAAACGAAATACCAAGTTTCTGAATCATACGCTGCATAAGGAAGTTTTGGATTTTTTCCTTTTCTTGCTACTTAAAGTGGTCAACGACAACGATGCCATGATAATGGTCAACGCCTTCTTAGCTAACGCAAATTGTTTTCTAACTTCCTATGAAAATTTCAGACTAAAATAACTATTTGTACAAATAAATTAGGTAAGCGATCTATCTGCTCCAAATTATGACATCCTACTTTGATATACAACCTAACCTTATTTCTCTTTAATTCCTCGATAATCACATCAATTTCGTCTCACCATACCTCTCTCTCCAATTCCTAAAGGAATCCAGAATGACTCCAACCCTTTTGCCAACTGTTTATCAGAAAAGGCGAAAAAATCTGACTTTATCAGTACCCTTAATTCATTCCCAAGTTACAAGGAATGGAACCATTATTGCTTCGAAACTAATAATAAGAACCACAAGTAGTAATTTCGCCAACAGTGGCTAAAACATTTGAGGTCAAATCGTGCTTTAATCTCGTAATTTAAACTGAAACTTGGCCAGTATTGAAGCCCAACACTATATCAGCTTAAGTTACCTGATGATGAGTTTTGATGATTAAGTTATCAGGTATCATGCATATCTAAGTCGTCTCTCTTCGAGGCGCCACTTGCGGGTGAGACCCGGGGATATTGCTACACCAGTCTAAAATATTTTTTGTATTCTACATCTACATAAATACCCTGCGAGCCACCAATAAGGTGTGTGGCAGGGGGTGTAGTACCATGAGGGAAGGGTAAGGGTTGAGGGGGTTGGGGGTTAGGTGAGGAAAGGTGGGGGGAACCTGTAAGAATTGAAGTAGAAGAAGTATTTGATGTATCCGTAAAGAGTATCGCAGGTCTAAATAACATTTTTCAAAAGATGTCTTGAGTGCATGTGAGAGAGAAAAATTCAAGTATTGAAATCCATCAAGTCTTTACCTCCTAATTAACCATTACCAACAGGCCTTAACAATTCTCACAGCGACAATTGTACACTTGAGAGCGATTTGCCTTTCCAACAATTTAATCTCGCGTGCTCTCTGTCTTTGAAGGCATTTCCACCGTAATTAATAGACTCACCCTAGCACACTATCTTACCCTATTGCAATAAATAATGGTGTACTTTTTACAGCATTGTTTGCTCTGCCTTTTCTGTTCTTAAGTTTCCCCTTCCATCCCTCGTCCCTCGTACCTGCAGCGTTGGATCACATTCCCTACTCGTGTCCTTGAGGAGGAGAGCGTTTTATGTTGCATGTTCATTTGGTGGTGGAATTTCGCCTTCCTACTTATCAAATTCTAACTTGCACGTTATTGGATAGTTTTCCAACTGCACTCCAAGGAGCAATTGTTTGTATTTGCCTGCGTACGGATTAAAAGGATTTTTGCATGAATGTATACGCCCCTATGGTTTGATTTTGCATGTGGTGTTGTTCATTTTTACGGGTGGTGACCTAACACCCCCCACCACACACCCTTGCGGTGGCTTGCGGGGTATTATGTAGATTCAGATGTATCTTATCGTAATGATGATTACAACTTCAGTGAATCTCCGGTTAATTCTATCGAACTCTCTACATTAAGGATTTCCTTAAAAGATCCAGAATTCATGCCGAATTTCCAAAATGTGACCTGGCTATAAAAGTATGTGATGTGAATGTGAACTCACCGCTCTTCTGTACACTTCCAATACATTATTCAGTCAAAAATATAGAGGTAATACACCATACGAACGCCAAGGGCAAAATTCCTTAGGATTGAAATACGAGGCAGTTCCTATCTTTCTTTTCACTCCGAACATGAAACTCACACATCGTGCAACTGCTTGCATTGCCGCCTCGGAATACATTCGCAGTATTTTCATCTCGCCCTTCGAGCGTATCAAATTCAAATATTACGGTCCGCGTCCATGGCACACAAATCGACACGAAAGTATGATAAGATCACAAAATAACTCCTATCTCTTATTTTAACGTTTATGGCCGGCCATTTTTGCACTGATTCGCGTTTATTTCGAAATTTTCTTTATGACTTCGGCTAAGGCATAGGAATGAAGGTTTTCTCAATTCAAAATAACCCTTAAAGAAATAAGCTGAGTGTCTATCCACAGATTTATTAAAAAAAATATGAAAGGTTTCATAGACTATTTAGTCAGAGCTGAAAATAATTCTATTCCATATCTTATATAATCTACCAATGTATAAGGTACCTCTACCAATGTACATTATTACGGTTTACACACTAGGTTCTAGAATTTATCCCATCAAACACCATGAAAGACATATTATGAGGTCACAATAACTATATATATATAAACATAAAGTTGAGCGTTTATATCACTAAGCGAGTATTACTGTGCGAATGAAGGGACTGTGTTTCAAATGGATCACATCCTTTACCCTTAATATAAACAATATCCCTACATAGAAAACAAGCGACTTCATTTACATTAAAATTACACCTAAGTGACTGTAAACAATTTTCTATGTTAGCAATCCTCCGGCCAGCTTCACCTCATAAAATTAAATAATTAATTTTCATTGGGCTCAAATCGTAACAGAACTCAGTAAATGTAAAATGTTCTGAGTTTATCATTCCAGTAAAGGAAGTTATTTCATAAAGAGAATTGAATTTTAACGAAAGATCTGAAATATATATTTTATCATCGATTTCTTTCGTGAATTTTGTGTCTCAAGTTGACATTCGCTCACCAGTAGTTAATGAGGCATTGCGGTAGCCATGCCAACCAACATCACGACCTTGAGTCCATGATAACGTAACATTTGAGGAAAAATCGATTATAAATTGGATTGCACGAGTATTTACCTTATTGTCGATAGAAGCAATTAAAATGTTAGTGAACATTTTTTTCTCGTTACTGTCCGACTCAATTTGGAATGTACGTGTACATCCAGTTAATGCGATTCGGACTTTAAATGATTTTCATTGGCGCCATCGACAAGGCCCGACTTAATTGGGTTTGGCTCAAGTTCGGCATGGGCGACAAAAAACAAGTAGCCCACAGCAATCCTCTCTGAAATGGTAAGTATCGCCGAAAACATCTATCGCTAGATTTAATTCATTTATTGTGCAAAACATAATGGCGGTTGGGTTCAATAAACTAATCATCAACAAATTTAACTGCGCCGATCCGACCACGAAAGTAAAATTAACCAAAGAGACGGCAGGACCAATTATGTTTGGGGCTCATTCGACAGCTGAACCTCACTTTATAGCCAAAACTAAAAAATGGCCAATTCTAAACAGCCCCTCAAAGCCATTTTCAATCCCTTTACCACTAATAATATGAATCTATACTAACGAAATAAAAACACTCCCCAGTTTACACACATTTTTTTTGCAATTAATCCGAGCATTGTTTTGACAGCTACTTGATATTTCACTTAACCTTTCAATAACAATTCACCTAGGATACAATACCTAATGCAGACGCAAAGGTCGGTTTATAAGAGAGTAAGTCAATAAATAGGCCGCAAACGTTTCGCAAACAAACGCGGGAGCTATTACGAATATTTTATTGGGAATGCTTGGAAAATTCACCGTACAGTCCCGACTTAGTCCCCAGTAATTTTCATCTGTTTGGGCACCTAAGAAATCATTTGGGTGGTCGACGTTTTGAAAATGATGATACTGTATGTAGGCCGCAGAGGTTACCCATTGGCGGTGATAGCAAACAAAAGACTTCCTTGCTGCCAACTATCAAGGTTTTGTAAAGAGATGGGATAAGTGTCTTAATTTAAAGGGTGAATAATTAGAAAAACGAAATGAATTTCACGAAGTTATTTTAATTATCATTAACTCTATCCAGTTTTGCCAGTTATGTATTGACTTAAACATCAGAGTGTAAAGTAACCACCACTAAAATTCATTTTTTCATTTGTTTTCGGGCGTCCACGTCCATACAATTGTGTAACGTGTAAGAATGCCGTACTCGTGAAGAACCTTGGCTCGGCACCACTAAGGATATTTAGGGAATTCCTGGTTTTTCCCAGACTATTCTCGGTTTACCGATGGAGTACCACCCGGCCTGAAAGGATGCTTAAGTTCACTGAACCAATTTGAGGTGAACGAGACCAGAAATCGAAAGTAATCTCGAAAAAGAGATGGGAGGAATACAAAAAAGAGGCAGTGGTGGGAAGGGGTGAGGAGAGAGGGGGCAAGAGGGGGGAAAGGAGCAGTGAAGTGGAGTGTAAGTGTGGAAATAATAGACCGGATAACAATGGGGGTATCAGATGGGGCCGATGGCAAAGCTGAAAAGACGGCAAGAAAGAGTCCTCCCCCCCTTTTTTTGTATTATTTCTTTCGAGTGAAAGTCAATAATCCTCCGCCCAGTTCAGAAACTCCATTTTTATCCACCAAAGGAACTCAACCCCTTCAACCCCCCTCCCTCCCACACAAACCGCTCCGAGGGAATGTACGCAAGAGGAAAGCAACCTCCTCCTACCCTCACAACAACCCCTAAGGAGCCGAGAAGAGATGCGCAGTGAGGTATGTGCCTTCTCTCAAAGCATCTCACGAAATGACAGTCACCCCTCTACCACCCACATCCTCCGCGCTGTTCTCGGAACTTAATTAAAGACTAACGCACGCGAAACAAGTGGAACGCCCTCCCAACGCGGATTGCCTCCCTTGTCTCATCCGCAGATTAGTACGCTTCCGCTGATTCCAACGAAAACGAATGAAGAAAAAGATATCGATTAAGGTGGCAAAGGGACACTGACAAAATAGAACTAAAAAGTCTGACAAAAACGGCGCAACCAAGTATCTGCTAAGTCACCCTTCTATAATGGGGTCGCGATCCCGTGTCAAATTTGAGGTAGGACTAAATGCAACAATGCCCCTGGAAATAATTTCAAATCACCCACGGTAAATAGCTCGCGGGGTGAATACGCAGGGCAATGCTTCAACCATCCAGCATGGTTAAGGCAGACAAGCGGAAAACGATAGTTGGGTGGTTTGACATCTGGTTCTGGTAAACTTATTCTCCATCGCAGTATAGTTATATTTAATTCCAGAAGTCACGATTGCCGAGAGACCAATGAAAGACCCTTCAACGAGTGTTTGAACAGAGAAATTTATGGGGAGAGTCTAAAGATGAAGAAAAAACCACTTGAGAGCTTTCTTATCACCAAGAGTTTACTGAAGTCTGTTAGGAAAAGACTGTTAGGCACAGACCAGGCCGGAGGGATGGTTACGGCTACCAACTCAACGAACTAGGGCAAAGCCAAGGACCTTAGAGGAAATTTAGCGATTTCTAAGTAAAAAAGAGACTTCTAATCGATTTACTAAACTAATCCTATAAATGATATCTCCTGATGACAAAGGTCAAGGATTACGAAAAAATTATGCCCTCAAAATTAATGCTGTGAACCGATGAACTCAAACTAAAAACGCCGAACTGTAAGCGAAAATACGAGTATTTCATATGAACAGCAATTAAAGGGCCAACCTAAACCAACAGCGAAATAAAGAGTAAAATATGTACTATCTTCTGTCAAGGAAAACGCTGCTCGTTTCATAGAAGGACCCATTTTTGTGAACCTATCCTTTCTTCGGCCTAATATTGTGAACCTTTCCTAAGGCTTACAACAAACCTATATGGAATCCTCGTAAGTACGGTATGTTTTTTTATTTATGCACGATGTAACTGAAATTGGCCAGTAAATAAAACGCATTCATGATGGCTCTCAAGATAAATCCAGCAACGAGGGTTTTGTCAAGTAATCATTTTTCAGAGATTTTATTATTCCTCGCCACTTTTATTTTACGACATTTTCTCCGAAGCACGAATTTTCGTATGCGTAGAGTTAAAAAGGTTTAATAATACCTTTGGTAAAATTGAATAAATGAATGGACAGTTGTCATGGAAGGATCACATATAGTAATTAAGATGGTTTAAAATTTTAAATGTTGATACACTGAAATATCATATCTCAATCATACCACATCCTCTTTACATAAAGGATAACTTTGAAAATAGCGATTAATCACATGCGGCATTTGGTTATCTTAAAACTCATCGCTTAACATGAAATTGACTCAATGAAAAACATAAAGACTTTGCGTCGATCTAATGAAAATTTGGGAAGTAAGTGAATGAAGACGGAGTACATTAATAAGGTGCGAGAAAATCACTGAAACATTACGTGTGCTAGCTAACAACGGCAGTTATAATATAAGATCAAAATGCGCCACCTTTGTGGTTATGATATTTTCTATTTCAAAAATTCGTATCACTAAACCACAATCATCCTGGATAGGTAGCAACCCCATAAATAATATTTTCAGTTTCAAATGTTAACCCATCGAAGTTGATCAAATACCATAAGGAAAGAAAGTTCACACGCCAAGTGAACTTTCAAACAAAAATCTCATGACGTTATTTTTAACTCTTTTTCGGATCTAGTTCATTTCGCCATCAACAGTCAGACCAATTCAATTCCACAAGATATTTTGCCACGAATTTTCCATAGCCTTATCATCGTTTTTATCGGTGGCGGTAGTTTCATCAATACGATGATGATGTCATAATCATCGATTCAGATGAGTCGACGGATATTACAATTCGATGGATACGATGATTTGATCGATGAGGGAGCTTTAGGTTTCAATAGTTCGTCGAATTCAAGATTCACTACTAGATAATAAGAAAGACGAGCAAGAGAAGACAAGCAAGAGCTGAAGGGGCAATTTTCGCTATCAGAGATTGATCGGTAATTTAGGATCATGAATTAGTAGAGGCATGATTTCAGAAAACGGGAAGGGTGGAGAGGAAACCCTGTGCCGGAGTTAGCCTACTCGTTACGAAAGGCATCAAGATGTTTTTTTACAATTTACCTACAATTTAATGTCTCATCTGAAGGACGGATCATTGCATATGTGCTCCCTAAAAGGCAATGCAGGGGGGAAAATGCCAACGAACACCGTGATTCAGCTCGGGCCCACGGGCAAAAACCCAGTACGCCAACCAAATCCACATTTCAAAGACAATTTAAATTCGATTTCAACGTTGATGGTTCGGAGGGACTTGTGAATTCAATAATTCGACTGTTCGACATTTCGGTGAATTTTTCAGTTCGATTATTCGAAGGTTATATTTTGATTCGACCTCGATCATCGACGTTGTATTCCATTCCACGGCTAACGGACCTAGAAATTCAATCGAAAATGTTCACGCCTGAGGGGTCCTCTTCACGATACTTATCCATGGGTATCTTTCTACCGAATTTTGCGTCTCGGCGAAAGGTGGGCAGGCGACAGACGGAGTGAGAAAGACATCTGTAGATGAGTAAAGGCGACAGGCGAAGGCAGGGAAGCAGAAATTGACTTCCGACTGAAGGCTTGGGGAGGTGTGGGTTGGCAGACAGACGCAAGGGCTGGGGGAGTAAAGTAAAAGGAGTGGGTGAATACGGGGAGGAGGGCCCAAAGCCATTTCGAGGAAGGGCGGGGGTGTGATGGCTTACCCATGACGATATTAAATAGACGACAAGAGAAATGTGACAATATCGATAACGAGAGCAAGGAAGGGGAATAGTTATCACGATATAAGCCGGGAAAGCTATGTTTCAAGAGATGAAAAAAAAATTAAAAAGCCTTATTCACTAGCGTAGACGCGATGCAATCACTACGCGGAGAGAACTTCGCAATATAACGAAATACAATGGATGAAACGGGAAAAAATAAATCATAGCAGCTTCAATCATGAGAGGCGGATGACTGAGGCGAGAGAAGTGAAGAGTTTCCCTGGTAGCTTAAAAACTAGTTGATTGAACATCCTCTGTTACAATTTGAAGGGCGTTGAAGGAGGAAGGAAATCACAGGGATATCCTGGAGTCATGACTGGACTCGGAATAGACCAGGTATCTCTAACTCTCATATGACATCTGTTGCTATACGCATAGGCCGAAACTGAGCTAAGATTAAATCCATTCTCTGTGAGTTATAAACCATTTTTATAAGGAAACATTATGAAATTATGCCATAAAACATGTAAGTTGAACCGATAATTCGGTATTTATATAGCCTATCATGTTATCCAGATAACATTATTGTCCCTAGTGATATACGTGGGTGGTCTGAAAAGTTTCCGACTCAAAATATTTAAGAAAAAATGTCTTATATCTTTGGAAGGTGGAAAACCTTTCAGACCACCCTTGTAATTGATTTTTTTTCTTGAAATGGGAATTAACTAATCAAAATACGCGGTTTTACACAGAGCATGGCAGTTTTCGACGATTCCTTGAAACTAATCTACATAACTACCCTGCGAGCCACCAAAAAAGGTGTGTGGAAGAGGGTAATATATCCGCGTGGAATTTTAAGGGCATCCTTACAAAACAACTCACCCTTTACCCAGTAATATTACCGTTCTTGATAGCTAATACTTTCTACATTCATTCGTTCCGTTCAAAATGGCTTATCTTATCCCTCTCCGTCAACGCTAATTGAGTACGAGAGGTGTTTGTCAACGCCTGCTTCTGATGATGAAAAACGCTTTCCATGAAGGCGTTTCATCATCCCAGGGAGCAGGAAAAAGTGCATGGTACTAGGTCTGGACAATAAGGGGAATGAGAAACACACATCAAATTTATTTTACACTGCGCAAAGATGTCTCACATTTTGTTACCAACGCATGGCTGATACCTTTTGAAATTATAAATATTTCTGACAGACTCCTTGACGTTATTCCTTGTCCAACGTGAGGTATCTGTAAGCAATAAACACAATGCCGAAAATAAGTAAAATAAGTCTTCAGCTATTTTTATGGTTCAATCACATAGGCTGATTTGATTTCTCTGGCCCACGATGTCAACGCGTTCCTAACGTCAGAGAGAAGGGAAGAGTCAGTTCACGTAGTGAACCGAGACTTCGTTACTGTGGACGAGAATACCAAATATTAGTCCCAAAAAAGCTTGAATTAATCACATCCAATAAGATAAAAGTGGAGGAGTAGCTGACAACGAAAATTAAAGAGCGTTCAGAAAAAGGATGGTTGGACAACAGATCTTTTTCTTCAACCTTCGATAAAGAAGATGAGCTTCAGAAGATCACCGTACAAGGTATCACTCGGTATTTTACGCTAGTTGCTTTAAGTACCTATATTATTTTAGCAATTAAGCTTCGCAAAAATTAAAAGATTAAACAACAATCGAACAAAAATTAACGAAGATTCGGAACGAAAAAGATTTCCAGTACGCGGCCTCGGTTCTTCAGCCCAAAGAACCAACGTTTTTGCAGGGAAAACATTTTTTTTACGAGTGTACTCAAGCTGCATCCGAGCTGAAAGAAAGAATTGGAATATCAGTGAAACGTTTGCACTGAAGAACCGGACCCTCCACACGCACAAATTGGGAGAGTGGAAGGAAGAGGAACTTGGCAGGAGGAAAAGAGATGGGGAAAACTCAAGGCACGCAGTGGAGGGGAGGGAGGGAGGGGTCGAGGAACTGGAGTGAGAGGCTTTCTGAAGATGAGAGCACTCGGGAGGGAGAAAACGAATTAAAAGAGCCATTAATTATGCACCGTATAGAGCGAGGGGTTTAGAGGAGTTACATGGCGAGGAAATATGAGGGAGCTATAAAATACGAAAGGCACAGCAGCGAAATGGGTTGAGTTAGTCATAAGGAGTTCGAAATATATATCACAAAAGCACAGATCTCCCATTGAGTCTCCTCGGTCTCTTGAGATACCTCTTCTTAAGCATGCTTATAAAAACGAGAAAGCCATGCTTCTTTTATGTTGCGAGTCAAAATGTGGCTTAATAGAGAATATTCAACCATCAAATTTCAAAAGGAACAAGAAATAAGTGATCTACTAACGACAAAAAACAACAATGAAATCTCACCTAGCATACCAATGCATAAGGTTAGTAGGGGTTCAATTTCTCTGAGACACATGCCGTAAAAAATTTAAAAAAAACCATCCTAGTTTTGGCTCGAAATATTCTATGTCGCATGCCAATTAAAAAAAAAATGATTGGTATGCAAACGAGAATAAATCACGTTCACATAATTTGTAATTTGAAAACTATTTTTCTCATGGACTTTTCACTCATCTGGTAGAGAGAGAAGACAATAATAAATAATACCATAAAAACCACAAACACAGTTATCAACCCGAAGGTCGGTTTAGTCGGTGATGGCAGAGTCCACCCAGTATGAATACGACGAGGTATGAATATTCACACGCCAGGGTAGAGGGGATCTGGTACCCGAAAAATCACATAGTGAGTTGAGTGCCACTTTGAGTTGAGTTAGTGCCAGAGTGCTTTGCCCGGGAATCGAACCCGGAACCAGTAGTCCAACGCTTTACCCGTAAATAATACCAAAATAATAAAATATATGCAACTATTAACAGACGAATAAAGTCACGATAATCTTTAGCGTCATTAAACATCTTACATCTAGCGGGACTAAAACGATGCATGAAGATTTAAGGATGTCTGATTTATAATGTTGCTGGCATATCACGACCGCCGTACGATGTTTACATATACACGTGTATTTAAAAACGATCAAATGATAATACAATCAACATGGGTCACATAATAATGGACACATCACGAGTCACAATGGTGTTTGAAGAATAAAATGAAAGCTGAAAAACGAACTGCACATAAATTACCGTAAACACACGTGTAATGATGACGCCAGGGTAATTTCCTGAGGACTCCATAAGAACTTTGAGCAGCAATGGGAGGAAGGCGTATTTTAACAAAGCTTGTAGACCACAAACAAAATGACCTTCAGAAGCACTCATGGTGGCACGTGGAATTAACATTCCCCCTCAACACGCATGCGCAGGTTTGAGGTCCTTTCATTCATCCAAGGTATTTTGAGAAGCGGAAGTATGGAGACGTGTTCTAGTGCTATGTCAACGCTAGTTAAACAGCGTGCTGTTATTGACAGCTACCTTCCCATCATCGTCCGAGGTGTAATGATTACCCTTGAGGTGTCCCTTGAGTTGAGAAAAAAATAAAATCGCAAGGCGCAAGATCGGGGGAATAAGGAGGGTGTGGAATCGGTTCAAATTTCAGGTTTCGCAGAGCCTCTCCAGTTGCGCGCGAGGTGTGTGGACGAGCGTTGTCATGTTACCGGATTATTGGCACCAGGCTGCCTTTAACACGACAGGCTCGACCAATATGGTTTGCGATACGCTTTTGAGTGATTCGCCGGTGATTTTGAATTAAATCTTGGACGAGTTTGCGATGTTTATCGTCTGTGGCTATCGTCGTAAGAAGAATGAACGAAAATAATTCCTAAATGACATCCTTTTGTGTGGAATGTGGGACAATTTTAATAGAAAATATATTAATTTTCACACAATAACATTAGTAATAGCAAATAAATACAATCAAATCGGTTCGTCATTTCGCGATTGTCGAGTAGAGAAAAAAGAAATGTTATCTGTCGCGATTAATAGAGGTTTAATTACTAATCCAAAAATACGTACCCCTATGATATATAAACACCAACATGCGCAACATGGTAATAAGATAAATTTGCAAACCATGATCTTAGTTACTTAAATACGTTTTATTTGAGCATTAATATCGAAAGGTTAAATGCAATTATTTTCATAAATGCAATGTATTACCCTACACAACAAGTAGAGAAAGGAAATTAACATGTCAATCCAAAAGTTGAGAGATTTGTAAGACGCATAATCTAGATTAATTCTATTTTAAACTGCCAAATCAGCTAGATTGGCAAAACTGCTAATAAATTTTCAACAATCATTTATAGCTTAATCAATAAAAACCTTTTGCATCTCTCTCAATATAATAGAATTATTAGTGCATTATTTCTGCGAGTTTTCCCAGTTCAACAAATTTTATAACAATTCATATATTTGTCAGACATTTAAATGAATGGCAAGGTATTTTTGTACGCTCATTTTCCATGGAAAAAATTACGGATATAAAAATACCAAGCTCAAAGTCTCCCGGTAAAATCCAACCCCCGAGGAAAAACGAAACGCCCTGAAAGGCTTTTCCTTTTTTAATGCGTGCCTACGTATCAATGCGGGGGAGACGGCCCGTGGGGCGAGTCGGTTGAAAGCAAGTGAAAGTGCGGCATGAGAGAAAGAGAACGGAAGGGATGGAACGGGAGCGTATTTCGCGGCGGTGCAGAGGGATGAATTTGATGGGAAGAGAGGGGAGGGTGAAAGGGAATGGGAGGCGGCGAATGGACCCTAGGGGTCGTTGCAGGAGCGAATATTTAACGGACTTTCAATAATCGGACTCACGAATATTTACGATTCACTTACAACCTACGGGATCGCGTTCGCTATCGTTGTCGGAAAACGTTACGGTAACAGAGGAGGCGTTACAGTTCCAAGACTTAAAGTCTTCAGAACTTTCCAAAATCCTTAGGAATGAACGAGGAAAGTTATTTCGCTTGAATATGGCAGTTCGGGATTCCTGTCTAGATTCGTTATCCTTTATCGACCCATGGGATCTTTCGAAAAGTTGAGCGATTCATGAGTATCTGCCGTTCGGTTGTGAATGAACAGAGAGATAAGGAATACGATCTAACCTCAGAAGTAACAAGGTAAATTACAAAAAGAAGAATATTCTCAGATTTCCTGCCTGACACGTATTTGCCCCCCTTTGCGTTATTTCCCTATTTCCATTTTCCTTACCCACCCATCCGTGCAAGTTCCCCACCACTTTAGCGGCAGTTATGTCTTCCCTCTTTAATAACTCCATGAACATACCCAGTCAAAACAGATTAGAGGCCACTCGCTGTTAGTCTAAAACATGGCACGAGGAGGAAAGGTGTCATAGCTTGACAAATGGATGACAAGTGCGAAAACTCGAGAATAGACTTGATGAATTTTTAATCCATTGCAGCTTAAGAATATTAGGCAGAAAAATTACACCCTAAATTTTGAAGAAATTAGCAAGACGAGGGAAAAAGAGACGACCAAAAGGAAAGGAATTGTGGAGAGTGGAAAATCCAATGCAGAAGTGTAACAACGGCAGCATTAGAGTGTCGGATGGGAATGATGAAGGATTAGCGAGAGTTGTGCAGAGTAGAGAGGATGTTCAAAGTGTAGGCAGGAGAAAAGCGTGAGACAGAATTAGGAGAGAAAGGGAGAGGCGACGCAAAAAAAGAGAGAGACAAGACGGGTTGAAAGAAGTCGAAAAACCTCCCCTCGGAGATCGAGGGACAATTCTGCCTTTGTGCACCCTCGGCCTAAAAATTAATCAACTTAATGCGTTAATTCGAACATTCACACAAAATCCAGCCGGGGAAAAAGATAACGTCGCCTCCATTACATTTGTGACGTCCACCGCGTGTTAACGGGAGAGGGGGAAGGAGTGAGAACTGCAGTTTTTAAGTAATCTGAAATAATTGCTGAATCCATCCAAAGGGACCGAAGCATGAGTTTTAATGGAGCAGGTACATCAGCGTCAGCGAGACTGCAGCTTTTTTTTATACTTCATATAAGAATATGTTTACACTTATTTAAAAGGGCTGAGGGACCGGAAGGAAACATATATCCCCCGTAAATGGTTTCCAGGACCATACTTGAATCAACTATGGGTGCCAGAACTGAATGGGAAACCGCAAAAGACAGGGCACGGAGGAAATACATTCCCCCATGCCCTGAACGAGAGAATGCTTCATGCCGTAAATTTTAGCTGAAAGCAGAAGTGACGATAAACCTTCCACTTGACGGCTACGACACCTCTCGAACGTCTGTAATAAATGTATGCCAGTAAAGTGAAAACTTAGCGTCTCATTTTACCTAGGTTCTATACTACTGTGCCCCGAATAAGTGATGAATTACTATTTCCAAACTTGCGTTTTATCCACAAAAGAAGATGATTTGGCAGTATCCCGCCATTGAACGAACGAATGAAACACGCCATTGCATCTCGTCCTCCAGAAACATAGCAAGCTTCAGTGGGAAAAATTCTTCATTGTCTGTGTATTGCCAGTAAGGAAAAAAATCCGACTCGAAATTCTCATTAAGTTTCTCGGATTAAAATAATAGAAAAAAATATACACTCCTCATTCTAAATCAGAATTTCAAGCACAGAATAAAGACATAACGGTATAACATCTAAAATTACTCCTGCAACGTACATCTACATAATACCCTGCAAGGCGCCGCAAGGGCGTGTGGTGGGGGGTGTTAGGTCACCACCCAAAAAAAGGAATAAAGAAAAACCGCATTCAAAACTAACACATACATGCAAACCCATGCGTCAGGCATGTGTCAGTTTTGTACGTAAGGTATAGCACGTAGATTGGAAGTAATTAACAGTGAACGTATTAAACTTAAAAATGAAGAAGTATTTTGCTAACGGACATTTGATAATTTTAAAATTCCAAATTTAAAATATTTAAAATTTAACACAAACGTATTCAACCCAAAATTTAAATCAAAAACTCATACACTATATATTCAGCCAGAATCACCAAATTCACACAGAACTATTCAACGTGATATTCATTCTTTACAACCGTTTTCATAGCAGAGAGAGCTACTAAAGAAGGATAAATAAATTCTGTCATTGGCTATGAAAACCTTAAGCGTGGCAAGAAAACCAGTGCACCACCTGCAACGATTCAGGAGGGCACGTTTCTTCACCATCAATATATAGGCTGACCCTACCGATACCCCCTGCCACACGTCCGCAGGTGGCTCTATTGTAGTTGTACTTTTCACCGCAATAATATTTATCCCCTGCCACTTTGCAACGGAGCGAAGGGTAAACAGTAGAGGGCAAAACACTCCTGTCCTCTGCCCTTAAACGCTTGGGCACCTGGCAATTTAGCATCAATTTCGCCTGATAGCTCCCGCGAAGAAAATTCCTTCCAAGCACGCAAAACGACGCAGAACGAAAACTCGGAAGACAGATAAATTTCTCTTGAATGGGCGAGGGAAGAAGGGAACCAAGGTTAGAGGGTTCTGACTCATGCCAACTCCCCCTCACAAGACAATGACGCACCGAAAGCGCCCTTCCCCCCCCTCACCGCGGTCCGTCCTTCCGTCCTCCACCCACGCACGCGCAGTGCCATGATCACCGTACACGGGAAATGCTGCGCAATAATAGTGTCTCCAAGGGGTTAACGCCTTTGAATCAAGGAATTTTGGCTGACATGTAGAGCGATGCGTTGAAGACGGCGCACCCAAAACGAGTTACGTTGAGTGACGTGTGACTCGAGCATAAAAAAACGGTCATAGCATAATTCATACAGACGTCAATCATCATCCTATTGTTCTTTTCTCGAGAGAAATTCATTTGAAACACACATGAGATCTCAATGAATCCCCATCCCTTCCAAGTGATACGTAATACTGACGCAAATGACACTGAGACACTGTGGTTTTCCTTTGGTCGATATTTGGCTTTTAAAATTCGAAAAATAAATGACTCTTATTGAACTCATTCCCGAGTCTTCGAAAGCAACTTTAAAGTCATGTATTTCTAGTATTCGTATATGTATTTTATAGTTATAGCCTGTTATTGTTTAGCTTGGTAATTGACAGCGGTGTCTGTGTACGTAGCATAGAAAACACTTCCAAGAGGTCTGGAAGACCTTTTAAGGAGATCTTGAATTTTTTTTACTGATTGACAATATTTACACATTCCTTAAAAATCAATGCGTTATTTCAATTCGACTAAGAAGTAATAAATATCAATTACGAATACAAAAGTATATATTCATTGATTTAATATTAACCTAAGTTACAAATTAGTAGCTCATGTCTGGCTGAAACTGTTTAAACAATTTAATAAATACGCGAAGCTTCGATCTAAGACTATGAGCCAATTTAATTTAACTTTGAAGCACTATTCTGGTTTCACAACCTTCAAATTAGGTGGTCTTTATTAAATTTTTGATTTAAGCGTGCTTCGTCGAATTAATTTAATTTCCGTTTTAGAAGCAAGGAAGAATCATTTGCTCAGATTAACATGATTTCAGAGTTGAAGCTTGTCTAGATGCCAGATGTAATATATTCATACTGTAAACTCGATTTATCCAACAAATCTTTATTTCTGCCAAGTATCTATCATTTTTGGTTTTTAGATTATAAACCTAAAATCAACATTTAAATATTCCAGCTTCCTTGAATTGCTTAGAATATTGCAACCATGGATTTCAAAGGCCTTCAACTGGGGATATCCTGTACGTATGATTCTCGATATAATTTTAAGGGTGGAAATGGTTTCAAGATGTCTTTTCGACGACGCTTTGAACTAAACGTTCTACCTGCATTTCTACATACCATAAAATGTAGATGTCTAAGGTGAACTCACTCCCTTCTACACCCTATTTTACTGAGCACCATGGAAATGGGAATTAGAAAAGGTGTAGGCCGTAAAGGGGAAAAAGGGAAGCAGACATACTACTTTATTGCTTCATACTATTATCTCCAAAAATTATCACGGTTATTGAAAAATATAATATTATTATTCCATTTTGTAAAATATTTACTATTTTACCAAAAACTTGCTCAAAATACTAAAAGAGACAATAGATTTAATTCTTACTAGCCTTTATACCCTTCATGCAGTGGAAGGGGTAATTCGTTTCGATTCTGGCCTCCAAAACTGTGCTGGCAGGAGCAATGATACACGTAATTTCAATTAGTTGGATCACCCATTCCAGAAAGATCGATGGGTAGAAACCAAACGAAAGATAGTCAATAAAAGATATGTTCCCCAGGGAGGAGGATGCCAAGGCGTTTGGCCCCAGTGGGGAGACCTACTGAAGTGTTAAATACACCAAAGAGGAAGGCAGCGTAGAAGCACCTCAAACAGCCCATATAATTGAGATAGAATTGGCCATGCTGAAAAGTTTGAAATTTCTTTCGACAAATATTTTTTCTATAATTAGTTAATTAATAATAATATAGCCGGATAATAGTATGCGAAGCGTTTGGCTCCTAAAGGTCCCGGGGTCAAATAAGGTGTCAATTAGATGCATCAAGACACATCCAAGTACAGGATGTGACTTGCTGGGTGCATGAGCTCCAACTCTCCCTTGCCCAATCAAACCTTCGGCTTAGTGACTGTGGAGGTGATGGAAAAATAGGATGCTTCACTGAAATATATTATGCCAAATTTTCTTTCGTCTACCTACTTTCGTAAGGCACAATAAATTCAAACTGACATATAAACTAAATATTTTAAAACAAAGGTTTAAATATAAATCAACGCTTGCCAAGAACGCAATTAACATAAGCGAAAAGAATGAGGATTTTAAACCGAAGACAAAATTAAGCGCCAATCATTCGAGCACGGAATAATTATCAACAATGGAGCATACTTGATTGACGACCGATAAATTAAATTTATACAAAGTCAAGATACATAGAACTTAATGAAATAAACTTTCGCAGCACTCACGAAAGAAGGCAATTTGCAATAATAGGCGAAAATAAACCTGAAAAATGACTACCTATATTCTAAAAAACCAAAAAAATGGTAAATCTCGTGTTTGCAATTTTTAATAAAAAGAGACGTTTCAGGCGTGATATGGTGGAATAACATGATTAAATAAATAATTGATTTGCAATTTTTATTAAATAAGCGCAATAAGTGGATTTTCTCTCGTCCTTGACCTAAAAAGTTAACAAATTCCTAGAAAACACGGCGAGAATTTGGTTTGTCGCTACGTGTTTCCGGTAGAAGCGATTTAAACGCAGCTCGTACTTATCTGGACCCGACTAAAGCACGCGTTGACTACATTCCGAGAACAGTGTCCCACGAAAAAGTTCATTCTGTCGCATTCCGAATGGTGAAACAATCTCATGACTGAATTAGCGTGGGAATCACTCGCGAGAAAGCAGATTACCTGTTGGATTGAGAGTGGATTTTTTCACAATTGAAAGTTATACTACACAACAAATATCAAATGCTCCGATATTATTACGATTTGAAGTACAGATATTATCAGTACAAATATAATTAGATAACTAGTCCAGGAACAATGATTCATAGAAAAACCAACAATTCTCGAATCCTAATCTTACCCCTAAAATCTCTTTCGTGTTTGCCAACACTTCTGGTTCCTGCTTTCACTCCCCGATAACACCTCCACACGATGATGATTGGATGACATAGTCGAGCTGTGCATAGATGCAGCAGCATGATTAGTTCATATCAAACGAGTGTGGAAGTTTCAACTATTCTATGGTGGTTATAAAACCGGCTTTGATTGTGGCCCCAAGGACGATCAGCGGTCAGCGGCAACGCCGTCTGCACAATACGCTTTCACCGTCTTATGGCTGTGGGGGAATTTTGTTGATGACTTCCACAAGGGTAACCCTCATCCCAAGAAAGTATATATGTATTTATGTGTGTGTACAGATACATATATATACACACACATTCAAACACGAAATCCCGCCATGCGGCGAACAAATATAAATTCATATGGAAATAGAAATATATGTTCCTATCCCTATTTCATGTATAGATATATTTGTGAAATATAATTCTATATAGTGACGCTGGCCTGCAGAAGGCCTCGGAGTAGGTCGAAAGCCAAACAATCTACAGTGTGAATGTTTTTTTTTTACGTGTTATCCATTTTATTCTGTGTTCTATTGTGCTGTAAAAATGTTATATTGCTCTCGTGAGTACGTCCACATCATCTATATACATACATATATATATATATATAAACAATAAGATAATACATATTACACACACAGAAACATAAAAGAAGGACACTTACAGTAGATATTTACGTTTCGACGGCACGGCCGTCGTCATCAGAATAGACGGCCGTGCCGTCGAAACGTAAATATCTACTGTAAGTGTCCTTCTTTTATGTTTCTGTGTGTGTAATATTTATTATCTTAGTGTTTGTGTGTTTGTGCGTCGCCGGAGAGCGTCATTTTCAAGATTATATATATATATATATATATATATATATATATATATATATATATATATATATATATATATATATATATAAACTTTATATATTTACAGTGTATATTTTATATATATAAACTAATCTTCCGAAGAAGACGAAGTTCGAGTCCGTCGAAGATATCAAGATATAACGTGTGAGTGTTCCTTTTGTGTTTTCATGTTGTGTGTTGCTGTCAAAGTTAGATATATATATATATATATATATATATATATATATGTATATATACACACAACTTCCTGGGAAAGCATAGCCGGCACAGGGGAAGGATCTGACTCCCCTACCCTGACGTGTGAATTTCACAACCCGTCGGGCTTAGTATTCGTTGAACTCGACGCTCAACCGACCTTTGGGTTCATTACTGTGTTTATGGTTTACATATATATGAGGAATTTGATGGTTTTAGTTAGATAATGTGGGGGTAAGATATTTCCAGAAATTGGCGCATGACAATGCGATACACAGTATTCCTGATTGAGAGAACGGGCTTGTGATTCGGGGGTAAAGACCTCCGGAAGTTACTGTACCCAGCTCTGACGATGTGCGCCCAGGGGGTTGGCGGATGATGCGAGACCATTATGGGTGGACATGAGTCCTTTGTGCCTCCAGCTCACTCGGGAGACTCCGCCGAGTCACGTAATTGGTAATGCCTAGCCATTCTCGGATAACATGCGGATAAGCTGCATTCAAATCAGCACGGCTGAGCCTGGAGGGGACGTTGTGAAAGGCAGGTGCGGCCGCGGGAACACTACCCACCACAGTTCTTTGCAATTACGACAATAACTCATACTTAAATTTCGCAACATTGGGCTGGAGAAACACTAAGGAAGTGATTAGATACAGAACTGACAACCGCATATTACACATTCTTCATCCTAATTATTGGCGAATTAAATGGAAAATGTGAACAAGGTGAGGTATCTACCTCCAGAAAATACCACAAAGAAAGAAATGAATGACGATACAGAGAGATTTGATTACAAAATTGCGCATCGATATCTCCAATCAAAAATATATCAATTGCTTAAGATGAGAAAAACACCGTCAACGTGAAATCAAAAAACAATATATGAAAAAGATGTATCAGAATAAGTAATATCTGAATCCTGTGTTTATCTTTTGTGTGTTCCTATCCCTTTTCCTTATATCTATATCCATGTGAATGTTCGTCTGTGCATGCCTTTATATATGTGTGTGTGTGTGTGTGTGTGTATATACTACCTTGAACAAAAAGTTCCCGGAATAACCACCGTGTGGCGCTCCCATCGTTCCGATTTGAGTTCTGTTTTTTTGTTAAATTGGTACATCTGTTGTTGGTATTCCCTTTAAATCTTAGTGTCATAACTTGACATTTGCAAAAGTTACGTAGCCAAGAGTACATCTATCTCTGTGTGTGTTGGCGATTTTTTACAATTGCAGAAATGGATTTAAATTTGCAACAACGAACTTGTATTAAATTTTGCGTAAAAAACGTATTTAGTGGCGCACGGACGTTGGACATGTTGGAAAAGTGTTTCGGCAACGATTCTCTAAAAAAAACGGTGGTTTACCAGTGGCACGAGCGGTTGAGAAGTGGTCGTGAGTCAATCGAAGATGATGAACGCAGTGGCAGACCATCGACATCGAAAGTCGGTGAAAAAATTGATAAAATAAAAGAAATGTTGGTCAATAACCGCAAATTAACCATCAGAGAAATAGCGGAGGACTTGAACATTGCCTATGGATCCGCCCAGGACATTGTGGTTAATGATTTGGGATTCCGTCGTGTAGCAGCAAAGTTGGTGCCAAAAGACCTCAATTTCATGCAAAAAAGAGACCGTGTTGACGTCGCAAAAGACGTGATTTGCGAGGCTGAATCCGATCCCACATTCATCAAAAGGATCATTACTGGAGACGAGACGTGGGTTTATGAGTACGACACGCAATCCAGACATCAGGCAAGTGAATGGCGTTCACCAAATGAGCCGAGACCAAAAAAACCACGTCGTTTTCAGTCAAAAAAGAAGGCAATGCTGACGGTTTTCATGGATTACAACGGTGTAGTGCATCATGAATTTTTGCCAGAAGGCCAGACAGTAAACAAAGAGTATTATTTGGGCGTTATGAGACGTTTGCGTGAAGCAATTCGCCGAAAGAGACCAGAAATCGTCGCACAGTGCGTCGAGACCGTCGCACAGTGTTATCATTATTCGTAATTTTTTGACGAAAAATGCAACAAATACCATCCAACAGCCACCGAATTCACCTGATTTGGCTCCCTGAGACTTCTTTCTGTTCAATCGAGTTAAAAAACCATTACGGGGAACGCGTTTTAGCAGCCGAGAGGAAGTAATGGAAAAATCGCAGGAAGCACTGATGGACATACCGAAAACCGAATATAAAAAATGTTTCGAGGATTGGATCAAGCGCTGGCATAAGTGTGTTGCAGTCGATGGGGATTACTTTGAAGGGGACAATATGGATTTAGATGAATAAACTTGTATTTTTAATTTTCTGAATAAATTCCGGGAACTTTTTGATCAAGGTAGTATATGTGTGTGTGTGTGTGTGTATATATATATATATATATATATATATATATATATATATATCCTGAAGAAGGCCTCGGAGTAGTCCGAAAGCTCAAATCATCTACAGTGTGAGTGTCCTTTTACGCGTTATCTGTTTTATTCTTTATTCTGTGTTCTATTGTGCCGTCCAAAAGTTATATATATATATAAGGCGTGCATGTATACACACATGTATACATGTGTTTATTTACACACACACATAATATGGACAACTGACCGGAGTGGCCAGGTTCGATTCCCGGGCAAGGCTCCACCCAAGGTTCCGGGAACTTTTTGATCAAGATAGTATACATTTTATATATATATATATGTAAAATACACAAGCGTGGCGATAATATAAAACTTAGAAACACAAAATAAATAAATATTCAGAGGATCGATTTTTTAATATACCAGTGTCCCGACTACCTTTCCAAACTGAAGGAAGGAAACAGGATTCGGATGATGGACACGACGGGTAAAAGGAGGAGCGTGTTTAGGCACTGCTAGAGAGGCGGAAGAAGGTTTGCATGGGCCGTGGTGACCGTCGATATTAAGGGGTGTGGCGCACTGCCCAACGTAGACGGAGGGACAGAGTGTACAATTAAGTTTCGATTATGCTGCGGGATGTGTGAGCACCGAGGGATGAGAGACAATTGGTGAGTTGAGAGGGGAGGCAAGGAGCGTTGAAGATGGGACAAGTTTTGCATTTAGGTCTATTGCAGTGTACTGGGGCGTTTTTGTGGATGGCGGGTGATAAGGATAGTTGCTTGATGAATATGTCCGATAAATTGGCGGATAGGTTTTTAGTAAATGATTGACATTTGTGTAGCAAGTCTGCGGTTGTGTTTTGTTTAGTCAAGATGGGCAGGAGGCCTATAGTAATACGTATGTCCGAGGGACTGAATTCCTGGGAGGAATGTTGTGCAGGGTGTGCGCGTCAGTATCTCGAGAAAGTTTGGGCGGGTCGAGGAATTTTTGTTATTGCGAAGGGACTCGGAGACTCCATACATATTAATATGCCTCTGATACGAATCAGAACTGGTCATGTTCTACAAAAGAAAATTTGTTCCGGAAAAGCAATAATGTTTTCCAACTTTATGATTTAATTTCACCGCATTACAACCTCCGTGCCAGTTACGAGTCTCTTACATCTTAAATAAAATTTTTTAATATTGACATTGTTCCTTGGATCATCATTAATGTAGATACAAATTCATGAAACAGCTGTAAAGATTTTTGATCAAAGTTCATCAAATATATAAACATTTCCTTGAACACTCAGTATTTCAACAGACGCATTAAAAAAACTTCATTAAGGAAATATGAATCGTGACGGAAGGGAACCTTCTGAAACCTTGAGAACTACGACACGTATACAGGGAATTAATGTTGCAATTAGCAAATAAAATATGACGCAATCGCCCAGCGACAAGGTAGCACACAGAGATAAAGGTGAATTCAATGAATAGCAATGAAGACTTTATACAGAGCGAAATGAATGAGAGTAAAATGAACATTTACATTCATAGAATACAATCTGAGCCACAGCGGGCTTGTATTAAGGCATCTTAGTGTATTATTAAACTTAAGGGAATCATGTTTCTTAATCATGTGCTCATTCAAGTACATTCTTGGATAATAATGCAGTTATGCTGTTGGGTTCGTTTCTTAAGCAATTTTTGATGTGATCACAGATTATAAGGAAAAATGAATATTTAAGTCTATAATGAAGTGATTTCCATTATAATATCTAGATGTTTGAATTGCCAATAGATGTGACTGTTCCTGTCTAATCCATCTTCATAAAAAATAAAATTCTGCCTCCTTTACCTATCTGGCTTCCATTATTCTTGGGATGAAGTTTTCACATTCCGTTTCCTTCATTAGTTCGCAACAAAATGTTTTGTCGAGTAACAAGTTATACGAGTTAAAAAAAAATACATTTGCGTTATGCCATAACATGCATTTTTCTCGTTATGCTCCAAACACTTCCAGAATTTTCTGAAAATGTGGTCTCACTAATTTTGAATAATATATGAAAATCATCAGAGATAGACACGAAAACATGATGCCGATTCCTTAAAGGAATACTTTCAAAAATCCATGTTTTTATTTTTCAGCAGGACAGCCAGGCACACTTGATAGATAAAGAACGTGGAGTCAAGAGGGTAAAGACGCTGGGCATGGAGGGGTGGAATAACTTCTTGTAAATATGGGGTGAAAAGCGAGGGGCAGTGGGAATTATAGAAAAAGGACTGCGGTATAGCCGAGACGATCAAGTGGAGTCCTTGGCAGAGCCTTTGTCAGCATCTTATACGCTAGCAAGAAAAATATAAGCCAACACGCACTGTTGGCGTGAAGAGGTAAGTAACTAGGCCTGCAGAAAGAAAGGTTGGTGATAAATACTTTAGCTAATATATTCCAGAGATAAACTGATTCTTGAATTTAGAACACCACTGTTAGAAATTATACCAATTAAATTCCCCTATTACTACACAAAATATAACCTAAAAGTAACGTACAAATACAAATGAAATGGTATATGAGTGGTCATTGAAGTAACACAATTCCAGATAAATAAAATTCACTAAGCCGGATATTGAGGGGTCTGGGTTCGAATCCCAATAAAGGCAAATAATTGTTGCACTGTGAAATCCTCGCATTAGGATTAATAACACCCGCGAAAGACAAACTAAATTCGAAAGAAATATAATGCAAGTATCGATTCTGAAGAGGCCGGAAAAAATAAAATTTTGATACAACCATTGCAATTGAAAAAGCCGAGCCATTTATTTTTCTAGAACGTCAGGAAAGGAAAATTTCCACCGTGAATTCACAACCCAAAAGATTCTTGCTTCGGATCCACGATATGCTCAATTTATTTAAAATAATTCCACTGAGAACTACAAAATGAGGCATTTACGGGAAAATGTGGAAATGATGAGACACCGAACAGAGAGGGGAAGGAAAAAAAAACATTCGAGCCTTTAATATGGAGCATTGACTGTCTCGAAAACTTGGCACTTGTTAGGGGAAAAATTAAGCGAGAGTAGTTTGGGGTGCTTTTCTGAGGTGGGTTTAGAAATATATTGGATTGCTGAGGTGGAAAAATAGGAAACTATTGAAGGAAAGTGAGATGGATTCGGAGGAGGAGGAGTGGATGACGAAAATTCAAAGGAAACACGTCAAGTGTATTAGGGTGATAGCGAGTAGCGGTCTACTACAAAAAGTGATACTTAATAAATTTTACGCAAGGACAAACGAGAGCTCTAGAGGATTTAAAGGTGGTGTGGGACATGACCTTGATGTTCATGGTCAGTTTACAATCTACTCCCATTGAAATATAACTTTGATGGACTAGCAAAAACTAATTCATTTTTTGGAAAAATCAAACATATACTATATATAGTATATTCGTATATATAAACATACACCCAAAAACCAACAGAGTAAACATAGAAGCATACGAAAGAGAAGAATCTGTATTTTGGTAAATAAAATGAGATATCGCTATCAACAAAGCCATAAAATAAACGAAAAACCAAGCGAGAAGACATTAAGCCTCGTAAAAACAAATTCAAATTTCCGAGTGGCACCCCGTAGAGGACAGAAAAGCCTGTCTAAGAGAGCACGACCTTGGAATCAACTACTAAGATCTGAACAGATATATCCCTCAGAGGCAGAGGAAATAAGAGAATGTTCACCCACGCGAAATGATAACGAAGTTTGCCCGGGGAAGGGAACAAGAAACGCTTACGCGAAAATTTGCTGCCAAAAACTGCGAACCTTCACGAACGTATCTAAGCATACAATTAACCGGGCATCACCTCTCCACCAAAACCCGGCAAATATTTGCACGATTCCAATATCCTGGGAGTTGTACGCATAGAGTAGTCCATCTTCACGTGTTATCATAAATTACATCCACAATATTTTATATAATCTATTGGTTACATTGCTTGCTAGCGCTACATCCTATCCTCATTCCTTGAATGTCTTCATTTATATATAAAGTATAAGGGATTGCCTATCATCACTTACTTCTTTCAATTCTTCCTTGTCCTTCCTTTACACTCCTCTCCTTCAACACTTCTCATGGCATTCAAACAACTACGATCATTTGCGCCAAGTAAGTTGCCCTTTTCTTTTTTCTTCATCTTTCCTAGACCTTCACCCTCTTCGAAGGACTTTTAATTAGTCCCTTCGTTCACAAATTTCGTTTACCATATTCTTCTGTTACACCACAATTCACCCGCTACTACCGTTCCTTAACTTAAAAGGTTCCACATCGTCAAAGAATGGAAAAATAAACCCTCGGTTTTCTAAACATGACCTACGTCTGGTATGAACCAATTAAATTTGCCATTACTAGTTCGCAGAAACTATCTTCGTTAACGTGAACTTTGCTTTGTCTACTATATTCGTTCTCCAGTACATTCAGTTTGTGCCCTCCTCAAGAGATTATGTTTTACTTGAAGATTTTTCCAGTACATATAGCCTATTTTCGAACACTTTAAAACTTCTTTTCAACAGAAACTGAATAGAAACGCACTCAAATGTCTCGGGAATACATTCTCCTAGTCACGTGCAGGCTCAGATGAATGGAGAACAAAACGACGCCAAATACGAACGGTCCTATGAGTCACGATCACACAAATTTCAGACGGTTTTGTTCGTCAGTCAAAGTGAAAACACATTTACGTGCGGAACAGAAAAGTGCTGGGTATTGCTCGAGAGCTGCAGTGCGCCCATCTGGGGTACCCCCGCACTTGGCATTGAAGTCGAAATGATGACAAAGCTTAGGGAATGCGAGGAGATTACAGGGTTTTCCCCTGAAGATTGAGGGGGGAGTGAGAGGTATGGGAGTCGAATAAGCATGGAGAATGGACGCGAAAAGAAGGATGAAAGACGACAAGTGAGCAGGAATACAGGAAGGTGGGTGAGGGGACAATATTGAAAGGAAGAGGAGGTGAAAGAACGCAAGAGGAGGAATGGAAACGAGGAAAAACCAGAAACGAATGAATAGCTCCTCAGAAAAACCCAATGCATCAAACTCCTGGCTGCTCACTATGGAAAATTATACGTACCTGCAGAAAAAGAAGATTTGAGTGAATATATGATTTTTATTATAGAAATTCAATTTGAATTCAGTTTAAAGGTATTTCTGGTATCCTATTTTGTTTAATTAACAGGTAAACCTTGGTTTTAATAAGTAAATTATTCAATCAACGAGAGTAAATTTACAGGTTTTACTTATCCAAAATATTACTGAAATCAAAGGAATTTGACATTAACACCGAACCTCGGGGATCACATATTCAACAAATCGTCGAATAGCAAGTGAACTCAAATAAATTCGGGTACGTCAATTGGAAATGGAATGAAAAATATGTCGTTCATCTTTCCCCATACTGAATTGAATACGTACAATTATTTTGTTAATAAACGTCAATATCTCTGAAAGACGACACACACATTGCATCCCTATCGGAATATGAAAAATGTATGAAAGAGATTGAGAGGGTATAAGGGAAAATAATCAAACTCACCACTTATTTAAACTTAAATCTTAAACCCTCATTTAGTGGGGATGATTAATTTGATGGTTCGGTATAAGGTTTAGCTAAGTTAATACAGTGACCCCGCAGGGTAACGATATTAATTTGGTATTCGTACGAGTTCACGCTATTTAAATGTTCATTTCTACTCTCAGGTCACGTATGGGCACAAAATCAGGTAGCTTTGACCTTGAACAAAACGGCATTGAATTGACCGTCCCTGTTACAATGCAAACTCCATCAGATCTTAAAGTTGATTTAAGGATTAAAAACACTGATCTCACGACCACTGAAATGGAGAGAAGAAAGGCATGTTAATGCTACCTTGTTCCTGAATTACACACAACTAAAATAATATTTATTTTTATGACCGACATAATTGTTCATTCAACCGACGAATGGCTGAAAAACGTGGGGTATTTTTTACCAACTTTAATTCATGCGATTTTGATTTCACGTGAAATTATCCCCAATATGCGCTACCCGCAAATCAACAAAGGAATTTACATAAATGCTGGTAGATATATACACAAAAATATAAAATAAGTTACATTATCCATGTACAGAAGTGCAAGAATATAAATATAAATAAAATGTAATATTCAATTAAAGTTTGGGTCGATGTAGTCCAGGGGTAGAGCGTTGGACCACTGACCGGAGGACCCGGATACGATTCCCACAACACCCTCGGCTGCACCCAAGCTGTCTGATTTTTCGGGTACCATAACTTCCTAGCCATAAAAATCAACCTGGGTGAACTCTAACATCACCTACCAAACCGACCTTGGGTTGATTACTGTATTTATAATTTTATTCGATTAATACGGCAGTTATTACAAATTCAATTAAGTAATATACGAGTATGTATCTATATCAGTTCCTTAATGATTTTCCTAAGCTTTTTCTTACTAATTTCGACTCCAAAAGTTCTAAGCTTCTGGTCTAAAGATATGTACCTTTTCCTTTTATTACTTCCCAATACCATATAATTCGTCGGGGACCTTCCAAGACTCACTTAAATGTCACTGCCAAAAGCTATTCACCACTCCTCAGTCATTTCGACTCCTAAAGTTTTCAGTTCCAACCCACTTTCAAACGATAACAATTTTCCCAGCTTTTATTCAGATCTAGCCCCAAAGACGCGCATTCATCTTCGGTGCTCGACTCATTGACTGGCCATTCTACAAGAATCCTGAATGTTTCTTCAAAAAGTCGTGAGTGCGGAGGAAATGTGAAAACTAAGAATGATATAAGCAAATGGAGGAATAGGAGGAGGAAGACCGGAAATCGGGGAGAAAGGGAATTGAAATGGACGTCTGGGCGAGCAATAATCGCACTCCTCTACGCATAATCGATTGGACCACTTCCCGGCGTGGATGGCGCCCGGAAGATTCGAGCGAAGCGATCGGGAGGAAGGGGTTATCGGGGGCGGAGCGATGCTACGAGAGCTCGTACATTGCCAGGAGGTCTTCGGCTAAAAAGGAGGGAGGGATGACAGGAATGCCACGCGGAGGAAACGACGTAAGAACGAAATCTATAAATATCGCACTCCCGAACGGGGAGGTCCCCGAAAATGAGCACGCCATTGCATCATACATCGCTCAACAACGCTCTACATAAATGGAGAGATTGGCATTTCAATTGGAGTGCCATGGAAGGTTTAATGCTTTTTTTCTAACAACAAATCCAAAACATCCAACTTGATCTCATCATTGGATTGCAAAACAAAATATATGCACTCACGTAGTATACAGGGAACGAACATAATGACCATGGCATGTGGAACTAAACGTTTTCAGAAGGGACAAAGAAGACATTTCAAACGGAACGAACTCGCAACAGGAATCAAGGAGAGAGAACTTAGGACAGTCTGAGTGAATTAGTAAGAGAAATTGTAAAAATTGAAGATGGATTCCAAACGGTTGGTCACTGAATTATTGCAGCTGAGCATATGAACCCACCGCATTTACGGTTTTGCGAGAAGGGGCGCGACGAGATAAACTGGAAAAGAGTTCGTCTCACCTATGGAGAAAGTTCATGATTCCACGGAAAAATTACAAGTCGGACGTAGCACGGGGCCGCAGTAAAGAGGTTTTAGTGAGGAAAGAGTTGTCCTTAGTAAGAGAGTTCGTCGCCCTTGCCAAGATTAGAAAGGGAGCGGGTCTCGCTGAAGACCTACGGAACACATCAATCAAATCGAATGCCCATTAGGGGACATGAAGCAAACCTAGATGCACATCCATTACGCGACCGCGGATGTGTTTAGAGGCTCCCAGACCAAAGTTAGGAAAATTCAAAGTATTAAGTCAATATTTTACACATTTGACTATTATTCTCAACACTAAGCAATATTTTAGAAAGGATTCGTGCGTTTATAGTCAATTTTAGATGGATATTGAGAGAGATATCGATTGCATCTAGAACGAATCCGAAGGATTAATTTCTTTATTCTAATTCATAGTCGAAAACAGGCAATCGTATTGGTCCATCCAAAGCCTATGGGTCTACGGGGACGAACGAAATCCTTCCCGCATACCGATGGTCAGTTTTAATGATGAAAATATTTGAAGAATGACCAATTGAAGCTTCTCTTGCTGACAATTGGTCAAAGGTCTTTAACGTAGTTAGGTGTATATTCAAATCAAAATCCCACTACCAAAACTCACGGAAGGTTTAATTTCGTGGGAACACACATGGGGACGTAGTAGTTTAGAGGACAGACCCTTGGAATGCTAACCCGAGGGTCCGGATCCGATTCCCGGGGACGCCTCTGGGAACCCTCAGTTTTACCAAATCTGTGTGATTTCTCGTGCACCAGATCTTCCTGGGAAGCCATAGGCGGCACAGGGAAAAAACCGTGAGAATTTGACACATCGTTGACCTTAGTGTTGGATGAGCGCTACCCTCACCTATCAAACCAACCCTCGGGTTGAAAACTAGAAGTATATTTTTGTTCATTTTTGATTATTTCCATAATCTTCATTACGCGAAAACCAAAACAATACTTTTTGGATATTGCCACATCAATCTGTTCAACTTGATATGCGATAATTAATGCTAATACTAATAAGTTAGCTTCAAGACGTGAGACAATATGTGAGTAATCACTTGTACACACTAAGTACTGAAGAAGAAATATAATCTATCAAATGACGTCATATGTAACATCGAGGATTATTCAACACCTAAAGTCGATATTTTAAGTTCAACTTTAGGTTTTGTTTAAGGGTATCATAAAAACAATTACCTCTATCAATTAAGCACGATGAAAGGAACAGGAATATCAGACTAAACATACCTTATTGGTATAGTTTAAATATAAAAATGATTCCTCAACTACGAAAAAAATATTCTCCACAAGAGGACACTATTTCTAGCGCCCACGATTGAATATCTGTAATCAAAGAGGTGACTAATGCGTGCTTAAAGCCCAATTTATGATGGTTCGTATAATAAACCATATCAAATTTCCATCCGAAGCTCAACCTGACATGAATCACGGAAACTATGCGCGTGAGTATTGCTAAAGGTGGCGAATCCACACCGAACCCTCACATAATCGAGGTATTGATCCAGACGACTTGCATCGAATGTAACTTTGAGTCATGACGTGAGCGTGAATCACCACTTCACACACGATAGTTCTTTCTTGAACACAGGAGGGGGGGAGAGGGCCGATCACTTGACAGGGGTCGACTTGTGGTTAAGCACGCGAATTCGGAAAAGAAATTACATACGTCCAAAATCTAAATGCCTCCCTTTTCTCCTGTGGCAAATCGTAGAGGACTAAAAACCACATCAGAACCTAGGTTAAACGGCCAGCGATAATACGGAGGTATTTCACAGTTGTCAAACACGGAGTAAACCTTTGCACACCGACGAACAAGAAGAGATATACCACAGCTTTTCTTATGGAGATCCTAACAGGAGTGCATATGTTTTTCCTGTTGGTAACCCTTAAAGTTAAAATAAATCACCCCCTAATCGTTAAATTTCCCTGCCCACCAAACAAAGAGCTTAGGGAAATGGTGCCAATAGCGGTCTACGAATTTTATCTCCTATTATGAATTTATTCAGAAATAAAGAGGCACTTTGTTTGCAAATTGTACCATTCAGTTCGACGTCATTCGTTTACTCCTGTAGATTTCATTTCAATGAGGAGAGATATGTTTCACAATTTGAAGAATTTGGACAGTAATTCTATCGGATCATATAGACTGATGCAAATACGCATATTCACGAACTATTAACAACTACGCATCTGCCCACTAAGTTCTAAATTGATGAATACTGCGGAAAAAACGATGTGCACTTTCCGCGGAAATATAAGCCCTGAATTAAGTCTTCCAATTGTTTTTTGGTTTGAAGCACCTGGGAGTTTTAACAATAAATGAAGATAGGTGAAACGAGCAGAACTGAAAAAAAAATCTGGAGACAAAACCAGAACATCCTACCTATTTTTCATTTTGTCAAACTCAGGAAGAATCCCGCTGAATATCGGCGGATACGGAGGTGGACAGTTCAGAAACGATAAATCTGATACTGGCGGAGGGATCTATCCACATTGCATTCTTTCTTGGAGTGATTCCTTTCCCCCATCAACGGTGATTTGGCCTCTTTTAGACCACGTAGAGAATCCGCCACCGAAGGTAACAAAAAATCGCTTTCCAGCCCTGGGCATTACGGCTTTTATCACGATTCTTCCGATAAATATGGCGCTACCAATGAAAGGAAGGGGACACACTTATGTTAGAAGTTGAGGCGCTGTGCGTGACACGTATTCGGTCGACGCAGGCGACGAGGGAACGAGGGTGGGGGATGTGGGAGACAAGGGTGAGAGTAGGGTCAAGAAAAAATATTATCTACGGCAGAAAGAATTTCCGGTGGATAATATTTTGTAGGGTACGACACTATTATTAGAGGCTGCAGCAGGCATACATTTTAGGAAATTCATACTGAATGATAATAGGCATAGTATTCTCCAGAATGCAGTTTCTATTACTAACGTACAGATATTGCGAAATAATTTATAATTTAAACATTCATAAAGTAGGGGATTACTACGATTCGTTGGTAAATATCCTCTACAGTTATCACTGTAGAGGATATTTACCGAACCCAACACTCTTTCCTCCAAGTTGAGTGAAAATTTCGATTACGGAAAACTAAAGTACATTCCCTTGACGAATAGAATGGTTTGAGGCGTCACTTAGTGGAAGCGATTCATATCGGAAAAGAAAATACTTCGCTCTTCCACACGTAATTTATTATGTGTGTATGTGTGTGGCCTCTGTACTTCACCTGATGATGACTTAGTAAGTCGAAACCTAGGTCGCGCAAAATAAAATATCAGTGGAAGAAAAATATAAGTGGAAGTGTTTTCCTAGGTTTCTCTATTCAAGCAAAACATGGAAAAAAGGCGAAACGGTCGAAATGAAACGAGCCTATGATATTTTTTTGTAAGAAAGGAGTTCATCCTCAAATATGAGAATTAGTACGGAAGACCTCAACCCTTAGACGCGCAGCACTTTTAACAATGAAAAGCCGCGTTCAGCTCGCATGGCTTACATTAAAATGTGTAAATATGGGTAGAGGTATTAACCAAGATATCATGTGTTTGTCAAATGTTTGTGTATTTTTCTCTCAGAAATGAAAGCAGGGAATAATGTTAAGAAATAAAGGAATGCAGCAATTTCCGAGAATGCGTTTCACGATGCATTATTGCTAGTTTAAACCACGGTAATCAACTTGAAGGTTAGTATGGTATGTAGATCAGCACGCTCTAGGAACAACGGCGGGGTGAAGGGTTTACTTTGATGCCTGAGGTTTACAACAAGACAGGCTCCCAGATAATCCCACGACTGGGAGCAATGCGGAGACCCCAGGGGCCACCCTGATTGAATACATAGACGAACGTACTATCCACTGGCCTAACACGATATTTTAACCTAATTTTATTAACATAATCACCTAAAGTGAAGGTTGTTAATGAACACTGAGAATCACTGCTACACTTCTAAGACCTGCCTAGTGTTACACTTAACAATATAACACCCTACACAACAACTGACATTCTCATACACCGCATACCGTTTGGTTCCCTTCAGTCGGTCCAATATGCCTAATATTTTCCTCACCCTGGCTCTTTTTCCGAGCACTCTCCGCTGTGCACTAGTTCCACCTAATTTTTATCCCGTCTTTGAAATTCTCTCAACGGCATTATCTTACTTAGCACAGAACTTCCTCGTTTTCTTCCCTTTGTGTCCATTTTATTTTTTCCATTCTTCCTCACACATCTCAAAAGCCCACTGTCTACGATTATACCCTTTCCCTGACGACAAGCTGTACATAACAAAAATACAAATAATTGTTTTCTAATCCAAATACTTTTTCTTCACCTGAATGCACGAAGGCAAATTCTGTGTGATAATATTTAAATGTCATTAAATACCACAAGAAATAAATCTCACCGTAAAAATAATGCACTTGCTGAGAGGAAGGCGGTAACGGGAACAGGGGTGCAATTTGGGGTGTTACGGGGAAGGGGGGGCGGAGTGGTTTTGATTTAGGACAGTCGCGTCAGGGGAGAGGTGGAGGCATGACGTAATGAGACCACGGGGGGTGGGGGCGTGCGTGACACGCCGGGCCACGTGCCGGCCCACGGGAGGTCTTCGCGCGGCAGCCGAGGAACGATATAATTTCTCACGACGCGTGTCCCGTGAGATGTGCCGGTGCACCAGAGAGCGCGGGGAGGAGGGGTTGGCAGTTGCGGTCAGCCTCGAATCTCGACGATCTGGATTAGGGGGCGACCCTTCGGTGAGACGGTGGGCCGCCCGTCCACGTGGCGTGCCCACGACGGGTGCGGAGACGGCACGCAAGCACGAGGGGTGTGGCGGGGACATTACGGAAAACGTCGGAAAAGAGACCCTGTGGTACGCGGACCACTATGATGAAGTAAGCACACGGCGCCGTTTAATAACTACAAAATTAGCTAAAACCTATTTAAAGTGCTTCGGGCATGTGACCATGCGAACTTTAAGATTACGCTAGGCATCATTGAAATAGTACAAGCGTCAGACTGCAGTGGGATGTGAGAAAATCGGGACGAAACTAGAAAAATAGAAAGAAACTAGAAAGGATACGCACTGGTGTACGACTTTTATCTCGCGGAACAAATGAGAGGTTAAGACTGAAGTTTCAAACATCCTTCCATAGTTTCAGCCCTCTCTTTTCTCAGGGGAGAGTCTGCCGGCGCCAGAGGGGCCTCGTGGACCACCGTACACATGTGAATGCGGTTAAACTCGAATTTCACCAGCAGCCTGGCATTAATGCAATGGTTACAAACGATTTATCCTCAACCGGCGTTTAAATTCTTCGACACGGGAGCAAGTCTTTCGCATGAAATTTTATCGCAGAATTCGTCCGACCCGACTAGTACATGACTTGGCTTATGGCACTATTTGACATAGTGCACTACAGCGAAAATCTCATACGACTTGGAAGCGATAATTGTGAGAGTTGGTATATTTGCCGATTGATATGGGCAAGAATATCTCGTCTCTTTGGGAAATGAAATTGCGGTCCTGTCTTTATTCCGACTCCTGTTTACACATGCCCACCGTGGTATCTAAATGTGTAGTCCGCCCTGCAATCCGCCCCAAAGTGCGTAATAGGGGGAGTTAAGTCACCAGCCATTAGAGCAGTTGGTCTTCATTGGCATTCGGAAAGTTTAAAATGTCGCGAATTTTGTTTCTTACTACCGCGGATTAAAATTTCTGCGACGGAAAAAAAGATTCCTTTAATTGATCGGGATGGAAGTGAATTTCCCTTAATTTCTCACTCTGTTCTCGCCAAACACTGTAATGGCGAAGTTAAGAATGTTAACTTCCACATGCCACCAAGAGTGCTTGTGAGGGTCATTTTGTTTGTTGTCTACAAGTATGCGTGCATTAGTTTTTAGCCTACCCTCTTACATGAAAACTTGACCATTGTGACATGGTGTTAAGGTTCACTTGCGTCCAAGGTTAGTTGAAAAGCCATCTTAAATCGACAATTCTGTATATTACGTGGATGATCATGAGTGTTCGACTATTCTCAATAGAGGGCACAGTAGCTGTGTATACATTAACGCTGGATACCTGAACTCGGGGCGAGAAGGTGGTTAGTGGAATCTGGGTGATTAGTGATCCAAACTCGGATTCGGGGACCACAAACTGGCCGTTTGAAAAGATACGACATCAGACCAGGTCAGTTCCTTCTCTACCAGAAAGCTTGGGGAGAATAAATTATTTTTCAATAATGTTAAGCAAATGCGAAGAAAATTTAATAACTCTTTACTTAATAATGCAAAAGAACTGTCGCATTGAACAGGAAACAGTGAGGCGATAGCTGCTGCCGTTAACCCGGAGTCCTAGTTTCCGCATTAACGGCGATCGAAGGCAATTTTGCTTTCAAAACTGGTCGCCAGACGGATATTGTTTGAGATCGAGGTATTAGCGAGTATTTAAATGGCGACAGAAGATCTGGGGCGTGTTTTGGTCACAGCCACAGTCTTCATTACATACTGGATTCGACCGAACCTTTTTCATTCGAGTAGCAGTAGTAGTATTTAGTGGTGGCGACCTAGGACAGCTGAGGTCATTTCCGCCATTAGGAATGGTTGGGAAAAGAAGGGTGTAGAGAAACCCGGCGTCAGCATTTGCCTACTCTTAACGAAAGGCGCCAAGGGGTCCGCAGCTAAATGTTCCATTCGACGGACGGTGCACTCACTCGAAGTGCCCTCCGCAAAGCACCTCAAGTAGGGATTGAGATACCACTGAAAAATATTTGACGCCGCCGGGATTCAAACCCGGGGCCTTATGGTGTTTTTCATTCGAAATCGTACGGAATTAGAGAAGTGGGGCGGTGTCTTGAATATTTTTCGTTTATTCCCTGATTTATTTGTTTTACTGTACTTTTTAGATTACTCAGGCAAATTTTATTAACAGGGGAATACACCACTTCCCTTAATCATTACTTTGGGAAGTAAAATATATACATAAACGTGCAGGATTTTTTATGAGATTCATCCTAACACAAAATAACTTACTATAATGAATGAATTATTATTATGAGAATTGACGTATTAAAAGATCATTAACGTATTAAGAGACAAATAAGAATACGACTTACATTCCACCAAACTTCCATGCTTCGTTAACAGACGGACATGATGCTACACGTTGCATAATAATTCATTGACAGATACGCTGTTTTCACATTATTCACTTGTTATTCACTGTCGTACTAAATTTTCATTTACGTTATTGTTATGCTAATTAAACGTATCAATTTCATTGATATGAACGACTCTTGAGGCATCTCTTCTAGCTAGCAAAAATAAATGTTCCCAAAATTGAAATCAGCAGCCAAATTGAACAAAAAAACATCACAATCGGGAAGAATCATGCGTGAAACAATCTATGATCCCATAGACATGAAATAACAGGTGAAATCAATTCAATACATTGAAAATGCATTACCTATCAAATACGAAAAACAAATGCCAAACGTAGGTAAAAAATGAAATAAAAGGTCCGAATGAGATCTGTGTAACTTATATTTTAAAAGGCAGTAGTATATCAATGTGGTATGCTAGTGTCCTCTCATAGCACTTGTTTAGTTAGTTCAAAAAAATGTTCATCCATTCGTCCACATTTTCTGCGTACTTCATCAAATCTACTTTACTTGGAGATGACATGAAAAGCGTCAAATACCAGGTTAAATGAATTCGAATTCTTGTGGAAGATTGCCAATAATTATTATTAATTTGCAATGACTTTCGAAAAATGACATACATTCATCGCTAATTTACTCTTTCCCAATTTACTTTATCACTCATCACTAATTTATTGATTTCTTAACGATTAAAAATATTGCGGAAGCATATTAAGCATATTCATAGGAATTTGAAATTAAAATTAAAATATTTTTTCATTTACTTATTTTACTTAAAAGAAGCGATACTATCAGGGACAAGAAAAATCGAGTAAAGGAGGCATTTTATAACATGTAGCATGGCCGACTCCTATCTCTCGTGACTACCTCGTTCTCCTCCATCCGAAATGCCTTTATCACCACATTTATATTGATTAATTTTGACCAATTTTAGTAATACATGATGAAGCGATCGTATCAATGCTAAGTTGGCAGAATTGGGTCAGAAGGAGAGGCTGTTTCAGAGCTTAATAATACGGACTTACTTCTATTGGAATGAATGAGCAATCATATTTTATTTTTACAGATTATCTCTGCATTCAAATGACCTGAGGCTGTCAGAGTAAAAGAGAAACGCAAAAACGATAAGAAATAAATTTCATATGTATTATAGATTTATAGTATTTTTAATACTTAAAATATACCGAACTTAATTGAATAATGATAGGCAATAAGTTATATTCTAATGCCATAAAATTTGGCCAAATATACTTTAACAACCTTGACATACAACAAATATTGGATAAAACAAAAAAAAGAGAATCTCGCGGGTGGCTTGGTCATAATTTTCTGGGGTACAACCACCTTCTCCAGTAGAAGGAAGAAGAAAATTACGGAGGTGGGAGGGGGTAGGGGGAAGGGGGGGAATGAAGAGGTGAAGAGGAAAGGATTTGATTGGGCAGTTGAATGGGGCAGAGGAGAAAAAGAGAGGGGGAGAGAGAAAGAAGACCTAGTGAACAGAATTTATAAATATTTGTTATTTGCATATTCATATTGCTACTTGCATATTTGGTGGAAGGAGTGGTACGACATTGCACAAAATGTATTGATGATGCATGAGGACAATACGGGAACATGGAGAATAAACAAAACACACCAAGCGTAGCAAAGTTTCGGCCGCTAGCTGTCGTCAAACCCTTTCGACCATAATTTGCCGTAAGTAAGCCGCGTTTCGTTTCCTTCGATGAGTTCAAGTGACCTACTCTTCAATCAAGACATTTCATAAACATATATTGCAACATATACGAAACAATGTCAAACAAATACATTTCAAAAGAGAAAATTCCCGGAAGTGATTCCAAATTTAGCTCCTAATTATACTAGCAATTGTTTCTTCTAAGTAAAATTCATCGATCAATCTTCAACCACGTATAACATCAGCATGATTTGTTCCCCTTACCTTTAAGGGATCAAATAATCTTCCCTTACAGCGTTAAAACGTCCGCAAAATGGATATACGCTTAGAGCGTGATGGCATCTTCCCTAATTAAGGTAAATTGCTATTACGTAACATGGAAAATGGCGAATGCGGCTATTACATCACCATGGTTTGTCACCAACATCGAGTGATATAATCGCAGCTCCGATTATATCACAACGGTACGTCGCATCAAGCTTTGGATGCGGCAAAGGAATATTCCACATCAATTAGGAAGCGCGTGTCGATGGCGTGAGGTCACCTAATGGCAAGAACCCAGACAGTGTACCCATCAACATGGGATTTCGCGAGCAAAAACTGCCAGTGCTCCAAGTAACTTTGGCCGGAAAAATTATGCGATCTTTTCAGATTACATAGGAATTATACATACATAAAGCACATGCATTTATCCATAAAGCACGCAACTTTTCTAGCAATCATTATCAATTGCATCCACACTAAAAAGAAAGACTTCTACTTTTCCACAGATTAGAATTTAAAATCTGTGGAAAAGTACAAGTCTTTCTTTTCAGTATGGATATTAAATACTTCCACAAAGTGAAGCCTGAAACAATATAATATACTCGCACGTAAAAACACATTACCTACGTCTCAAAGATTATAGATGCATACAGCAGAAAGAATAAGGCTGATGATAATAAGTATACTAATTATGTAAATATTTAACGATGAAAAATAAAAATACGTTTTCGATTGTCACTAATTAATGACTGTGAAATACATATGTTTGCTTTTAATTGTTTTCACTCATTAATGATCAAGAGGGCTGGAAGAAGAAAAGTTCGGGTTAGGACCACCACGAAAAGTAGGATCGACGAAAGTGGAAGAGTCGAGGAGACTTGTTATTAGAAGGGTGGAAGAAATGGCTTACTTGGGAGAGACACGAATTAAGTAGACTTTTCAACTTAGGCGGATACATGGTGGAGTGGCACATTGCAAGACATGTACAAAAGAATAATAAATATTTGGTTAAAGACAAAGAGGAAGATATAGAAAAGGTAATTTGGATAAGGAGAGTACGGCAAGATACGGGATTAACATTAAAGGAGATAACAATAAATTCTTTTATCCATTACCTATGCATTTAAAAAAAATTCTTAACGAAACGTTGTGTATTTATAGACTACCTATATATGTATTAGATAGATAATACGATGACAAGAGTGGATAAAGCTTATACGAAAATATAAAACTGGCAGAATTCTAATTAAACGGACAGTTCTGCATTCATTGAAGAATTATTTTTGCCAACAAACTTAAGTTTTGATTTCAAAACTCCAGCCATTGGAGGAATCTCGAGTGGGACCGTTTTCGACAACACAAAACATATCGTCCGAGGGAGTTTTCCCATGATTTAAAACACCATCGACGCGAAAAAACAACATGAATGTTTGTGTTCCGTCGCAGCGGCAAGGCGGCGTGCGCACCAATACGCAGGCGTGAACGCTTTAAAGAGGAGCTCACCCCGTCGTCGGGAGAGTGGCAGGGGGTGGCGAGGCTCCTCCATTGATGCTATCCGCCCAGCGAAAGTGAAAGTGCTCCGCTTCGATCCTGCCCGCCATTGGCCGCGGCGGCGGCGTCCGGAGATACGGAAAACAGTCGAGGATCACGGTCGACCTCCTCCCGACGCGAGCCGCTCCCTCTTCATGGCGCAGGATGTTTGGAAACGGCGATGCACACGAGCGACGCCGGGCAATCCATTTTTTTTATTTAAACATATCCATTCGCGCCGCCACTATTAGTCCGAATCCATAATTTGTCCAAAGTCTTGCCTCAAGGATAAAAATGTTGACTTTCCATGCAAATACCAATTTTTCCAAGTTTTAAAAGAAATGCTTATATGATTCCTCGCTATCTCCCAGGCTGACACTTAGACTACAGGACGCTATTAACAATTTCATTGGAATTATCGAAAATATGTCTTCAATTAAATGCTATGAATCTATAATTCCAAGAAAAAAAGACCAGAATAATCGACTCACTGATAACTGTTTGCCGATGAACAATTGTATACCTGCGATTCCGAGTGCTCATGCGAGATTTCATAACTACGTTAATTCCTATTTTCAAACAAACCATTTGTCAAACGTAGGCTTATTTTCCGGGCAATCAAGTTTTTTTCGGTAGTCCCCCATGGGGCGTATCAATTATTAATTTGATTCATTACTGGATTCCAAGTTCGCAAGGATTTCTTATAACTTTTCTAAGATTCAATCAAATGAGGTCGATTGAAGACGTTGAAAATGAAACCCGTCGGGATTGTTCGCAATAAAACACCAGCTAATGAATCTTTTCTCATAACCTTTTGACTTACTTGAACACGAGCAACGACGAAAGGGATGCAAAGGATGCAGTTCAGAGAAGAAACAAGTAAGTAGCAGTATGCTTTCATAAAAAAGAAAATAGGCATCTAATTAAAAAGAATCCTTGAATATCTCAAAGTCTGGATGACGTGAATGACTAAAAAAACTAAATGAAACTCTCTCCGAATAAACTAAAAGTGGGGGAAAAGACAATGCTTCCAGTACAGTAGTAAAAATGGTTTCAATATCAGTATCAAGGAATTGACAATTTTTTTAATATTCGCAATCTTCCTCTCGGGAATCCTGGAATTTTGCAGAAATCCTGGAATTATGCAGAAATTTCGAACCGGTTTGGGACTGAATAATAATTATCCCTTACCCATTACACTACTTCCATGCAAAATTTAACGGAACGAAGTTGACTCGAGAACAGGAATTCTTGACCTCCGATCGATTGGTTGAAACCCTTTCCGTTCAAGAACTCAAATGAAATAAATTCGATGAACACACAAATTCTGCGATTCTTAGTTCAAACATTTATACGATAATTCAAGCAAGGTTTTCCTTTGTTATGCTGGCAGCAGGAAACGAATGCAAGAACACAGGTGAGTTTAAAACGGAGGATATCCCCGGAGAAAATATCGGAAATAATATTCCCACACATTCTCGTACGATATCCCAATGCTGGAAAACATTTAGTTCAGTATTTTTGAGTTTGACTATACTTATATTGAAGTTTAACTAGGCGCCATGCATTATCGATACTGTAACAAGTAATAATATATTTGATGCAATCACTAAGTTGCCAAAATAGAAATCATACCCATATTTCAGTCTCTGTCATTTAGAATATATGTATCATCACAACAATCATTCCAATAAAAAAAAGTCTAGATTTAGAGCACGTATTATTTGAAAGAATTCTGTGAATAATTTACGAAATTCCAATTTTAGTCCCATTAAAATGGGACTAAAATCATAAAAACTCATTTCAAAACCTGGCTACGGAATAATAGAACGCAGAGGTTAAACAATCTTATAAGCCTGGACTAATGACTAGCGTAGAGAAAAATATGTTACCCTTCCAATTCCATGTCCACGACGGATTTTAAGAGCTGTCACTTAATATATACGTGAACATCATATTAGAGACGCATGAAAGAAATCATTGAAACTTGTAAATGTCAAGGTTTCCGACAAGAGGATGCTTGGTGCATGGAAATTACTGGATCATGGATCGTTTCCCTGGCATTCGAAATATTATCAGAATCACTAGGGCAGGGCAGAGCCGGGAGAAAGTGAAGGCGTGATATAGACGGCACCAACACGTCCGCACAGGGCTCCCTCCAACATCCCGTCACGGCCCAATCACCCACAGGCCACCTTCCCGGCCCTCAGCCCAGCCGACAAAAACAATGCAGAGAGGGCCAATGGCGTGAGGGCGCACAGCACGGGCACGGAATGACAGGTGCCCCCGACGTCGGTCGATAACGCAGCGGCTCCGGGGCCGGGGAGGGGCGCCAAGGCTCCCGGAGAGGGCCAGGGTGTGAGGCGAGAGGGGGAGGGGAGCGCTGGGCGTTGGGGGGGAGGGCCATGCAACTCCCCACCCTCACTGCGATGCCTATTGCGTCGCAGCCGAAGTAAATAAAGAACCCGACGATAAAAACCGAAAACCTCACTCGCAAGACCGCCATATAATGCGCCAATCAAATTGATGGGGGGCTGCGAACTTGGAAATGAATTTCTAGGCTTGTGCATTCAAATCCTGAACCCACGAGGGGTTTGCGGTGGATGGGAATATATTAGATAGCATCTTTTATTTCGGTAAAAGGTGACACCGTCAGGAGGGGACTGCTATTCGGGCTTTTGGTAGCTAAATTAAACGCACGATCAGTAACATATTTTCTAACCAAAGGTAAATAAATTTATAAGGAAATAATTCGTACGCGGAATCGAGACAATTTTCGACCTAATAAAAATAACGAAAAATCATGGTCGATCAAAAAATCAGAAGGAAAAACGTAAAATCCAACATGATTTCCTTCAAAATTAACTATATGACCTGCTTTCGGAGACGATGTATAAAAACTCCAGACAGAATGAATATCTAGAAATACATTCCAAGTCGCTCTGAGCAACTCATTTATAAATGAAATACACTGTGAACATAAAATATTAATGCATTAATATCTCCACTAATGCCAAATGGATTTCAAATTAAACTCATATGACATTAATTTCTAAAGAAATTTAGCATGGTAAATGGAAAAAATAGCAGAATGAATCACAGAAACATACTTTCACTCAGCTCTACAGCAAGAAAAGGGTTCAATTTTGTAATAACTATCCCGAAAACAGGCCACACCAGTTTAACTGACCCCTCCCTTAAAACGACGTGACGGATAAATACTTGGCACAACTTGCATTGATCCAACTTACGGCGAAGTTTCAGGTGATTCAGGCAAGGACAGGCATCGAATGACGTAATACATTCCTGAATCCGCCGGGGCGCTAAGATTGCCTGGCCGATGCAATTTCCAGCGATCGGTTACGTTCTTCGACCAAATCGCGCTTCGAACCCTCAATCGAGTGATTTGCGTCACCAAATCGCTTAGACGGACGACGTTTCGAACGGAAAACCCGAGATGAATGCCCACGGCGACGACGGTCGAAGGGAAAAAAATGAAAATACTTACAGTGTGGCCGAGTGGAATTCCCCGTACGCAGCAGCGAAGGCGGGTCAAATTTCGGGCGGCGTCGTCTCTTGGAGGCACGCGGGAATACAGACTGGCGACATCGCGGCGGCCGGCAAAGTGTGCGACTTCGAGGACATACACCGAGGGCACGGGTCGCTTGAGGACGCACTGTGAGGGGGGGCCACACCTGCCGGGAGGTCGGCGGATGAGAAAGGGATCCACTCCCTTCCCCACCATCCCCCCAATACAAATATACTCAAATCGCCCATCCCACCTGGATTCTGCCTTGCTGCTTCCTCGACTCTTCCCCAGGGACCGACCAACTCTGCGGTGAGCAAAGCCGACAGAGTTGGAGCGCCGCCTTCCGCGGGTACGTTGGGAATGCGTGTGGGACACGGCCCTTCCAGTAGGGCGCGGACGAGCAAGGGTAAAAACCCTATCGCCCTCCCCTCCATGCACCCTATCTTTCCCCTCCGGCGTCCCCAACCCCTCCCTCCCCCCGCCTGTACCCCTCCCTCCTCGAGCCTTTCCCTTTCTCCCGACCCTCCCACACCCTCCCTTGAGCCTAGCAAACCATCTCCTCCCACCCTCCTCCCTCGGCCCCCGCCCCCGGGGGTCCTCTCGGCCCTCGCCCCGCATGTTTACCCTCGGCCCTCGCACCACCGCCCCCCTTGCAGGGATGGGACGCGATGTTGCGTTTGGTGCAGCGTCAACCACTTATGCTGCGCGCGTTATCTCGCCCCTTGGTGACCACGCGTACGGGCGCCGTCCGCAAAGAAACCTATCGCATCCGTAGCAACGGATCGCATTCCCGTTGTCTCGAAAAAATACGCACGAAAGCGAATCATCGAGGGCGTTGCCCTCAGGGGGGATTAACACTGGCGGCGAGCATCTTGAGTCTGTGGGCGATATATTTGGCTCTGCATGGGGAATCCAGCGGTATCACGTCCACATCTGCACACTCCCGGCCACAATACGACCGACGTCTCATCCCAGGCTTTAGACAAGCAGCCCAGGTTACCGAGCCGCGGCTTTTGATAGCGCCCAACTTCAAAAATGACCTTCTCACAGTCTCGGATTTTCATGAAAGCGACGTTTCATTGCGCATATAATTTAACAAGAAGATTTGGTACCGGAAATCCCAAACAGGGTGAGGGTGTCTAGAGGCGTCACCGAAAATCGAACCTTGACCCTCAGTTCAGCAGCCTTTTAGAAAAAAGTTTTGAATAATCGATGGTATTTGCACATTGACTTGTGATACCTCGAATATGTAAAAGAGGTTCATGTGAACGATGTTCAATATACGTTTCAGTCATACAGTGGCCGTTGTTAAAATACTTGTAGAGAATGAGATTTCGGTAACACAATGGTTATAAGAAGTAGTGAAAATTATTTTACTACCGCAAATTGATCAGAATGTGCGGAAATACTTCAATTATCTTCCGAGACAAGAAATCCATGCTTCGAGTAAAGGAACGATGAACAAAAAATGAGAAATAGCATGAATAAACGATATTTGGGAATATTTTCACCTGGACTATACGCGGGTGGAAGAGAGCAAACTCGATCTCGACTAAGGCATGATAAAACAATCTTTGTGGTATGTACATATTTAATGTTTAACACGGTCAATTTTGTCATTATTTTCGGGCGTTACCAACTGCGTTCAAAGCCTACCTAGGGCAGAGTTATGGCTTTTGTCCTAGGTGCAGTTTCTTGGGCTTGAAAGTGCGATAAACATTAGCCGGAGTCTAAACCGGACTCTAAAGTACCAATACATTTTTTATTCGCCCGATCCCAAATTTTCCTCTCCTCGCCCTTTCCCTTAAATATTTCCTTGTTGAACATTGTCACTCTTTTCCTAAAGCAATTGGAACTGGTTTCCGGATCTCTCTACTGATTTAGTCTTACTAAGTGACGGATAAGAGCAACTGCCAATACGAGAAGGACCCAAGTAGTATTTTTAATAGTTTTAATGACAATGAAATTGAAATGCTGTTTCTCCGTTGTAAGTGTTACGCTACTATTTCTATGACTAACTTTTGCGAAACAATAATTATTACATTATTATTAGTACATGATTCAGTTTTATGCACAGTCTAAAGCCTCAATAAACCCGGATAATGGTGACAGCAGAAAACCACGCCGCCTGGCGGTTAACGTTTACAACCCATAAAATATTTTGCTGAATAACAGTGTTTCCTTTCCCCAGAATCATGAAGGAGTTCCACCACGTTACGCCGTCCACCGTTGCATACGTTTCCAACCCGGTTGTACTCTTAAGCCTAAGATTCTTCTTAAATGTAATCATATATCGGAATGACGTGTTGTGATATAATTTTCTTTCTACTGTACGCTTTCCTCAATCGTATGGACACCTAAAACCATTCCTTTATGTTGAAATAATATTGAATTAGAAAACACCAGCATTAAGACCATTTTTTTCTAACATAATTATGTGAAACTGCCGGTTTCATAGGAAAAAAGTCCAAATATTAGGCGAAAGTTCAAATGCGGACTAATTTGCGGTTTCGAACTGGAACATCCCAATTACAGAAGGCGTGCTAACATGCTACTTCTAAAAGTCGAACGTTTTAGGAAGAATTATTCTAATCAGATACTTTCGATTGCTGCCCAAATTACAATGAATTGACGCCGCAGCACGAGTATATATCCTCACTGAGAAATATTCAGCAAGAGCATTTGTTCTGCACGCAAATTGTGCTTTGAGCAGAAAAATGAAAAGTGCAAATCTGTATCAACGAATTTTCCAAAATTTACAAGTTTTCCCGGGTCATATCTTCAAATAAATCATAGAATTCGTATTTTAATGTCAAAAGAAGCAGTAATACTGCCAAGGAACACAACTTTAGCTAAAGAAAATTTAACGAACAAACTTATTAACGAACGTACCTTCCCTTAGTTCTATGACATTCTTCCAGCATTCAATATTTCTGATGAATTCTGTGATGGTGAATTAAAGAAAATATATTCAACACTTCACCGAATTTAGGAGAATTCCCTCTTCCTCCAGCGAATCTCCCGACGCCTCCCCGTATTCAACACTTGGCATCTAAATTTCCCCGAATTTTCAAACTTTTATGGGCTTGTGGCAAACCTGGTTTAATGAAACGCAAAGCCACGACAAATTTCATAAATAATCTGCTATCCTGCCCTTCATCCAAATGGGTTTTTTAACCTCCCGGTGCGAATATGAGGCCGCGACCCTACATTGCATAAAAGTCAAAAGGTCAGACCTGGAAGAGGGCTCATTTCCGTGACCTGAACCTTCGAAGAGGTGGCGTGCAATGAAATTCTTATTGAAATTCAACTCCGGCCTCGAACGCTAGGGAGCCGGGAAGGCAGGCAGGCAATCGAAGAGAATCTACTAACTGGACTTAAACTCTGTCCTCGAAATTGCAACAAAAATGATAACCCTATGTTGTCTCTAAAAGCCACCCGGGGTTAAGAGGCGTCGACTTAAAGAGAAAGAGGGCAGGGGAGAGTTTTAACAAACTGGCCTATGATTCGGTACCTATTAAGATACTGCTATCGCGGACTGTTCGCAGAAAAAACGGAAAATTGAGTAATAATTGCTACTCTAAATTTGACTAATGGCCTTGGGCACCAAGCATAAGCAGGGCTACGATAAATTTCAAGAAACTGCGGGAGATGCCGCAACAGTAACTTTTAACGGAGTATTCCGCTGATTGCTGCCATGAAGGGTTACGATACTTTGATAGAAATTCGGATTTGCAGAAGTGAATTCCATCACAATCTACATACTCTCCCTCCTCCCTGCCTTCACTCGAGCTGCTGGTATTTTTTAAGAATCTTATTTACGCACTAAAATCTTTTACTTTGTAACAATCTCGACGCAGGCTCTAAACAAATAATGGACATTTTTATTTTTTAAGTATTCTCTAAATAAATTATAACTACATCACAATGAAATTTCGTATTCGCAGTTCCCCATTGTCATTACAAGTGTTCCAGTACTTATTACACATTTCCCAAGTGTCAGTTTTAGAATGAACTACGTCAGTGTAACCATTTGATTGAAATGAGTTTTAAAACTGGTTAAATACCTTGAGAAAAACTGTAACAAAACCCACAAAGACGTCAATGTCTACATATATACATCTCAATATTTCAAACAGTAATCTTTTCCGCGAGGGGTCAAAAGTATTAATGCAACATCGAAAAATTTTAATTACCAAAACAAATATGCGCGAAATTATGAAACGACTCATGGAAACTGCGCATCTCAATAGCATTTCTCAATCACCCGAAACCTAAAATTAAACCTTCGATTAATATTGAACAGATACCAACAAAGACAACCACACATGCGCACGAAGGCGTATAGTTAGTTTTTTCCTATGCTTTTGTCCATTTGCCCTGTTGAGACATTAAGTTCTATGGACGGTCCACTGCCTGTATCCTGCATCCGATTAAATTCGCCTTACCACGCCCAAGCGAAGGGAAAAACGAGCGAAACTGAGCTCCGGAAAAAGGAAACGCTTTGTAAAAACCACTCATACATTTATCCCCGCATTACCTTCCATTGAATTTACCCAGATAGGTCAGAATATGTAGGCAGACAGACAATCTATTGCAAAACGTGGAATAGAAACACATCATATTTACACCATCAATACTTAAATCCATTTGCGACCAAGACCAACGTCCACACCTAGCCATAAGTACAAGTACTGCGGGTATAATATCCCACTTGTTACATTCTTATTTCATCACTTTAGCAAAATTCTCAATTTCAACGGTGCCATTACGGGGCTTTTTCTATACCAGCAACAAACGATCATGTATGTAGATGGAATTAATACAATATTTTTTTTTTAGAATTCAGTACCGGAAGTGTTTTGTACCTTACGATATCTTTCCATTAACTATGATCATACATTTTTTATACATACATACATATGCATATGTATGTCACGCGTGTGTGTGTATGTATGTATGTGTGTATATATGTATATTAATAAAAATATATCTATTTAATGGGTCGTGTTAGTCCAGGGGTGGAGCATTGGATTACTGACTGGTGAGCCCGGGTTCGGTTCCCGGCTAATGCTCTCACGGCACCCTCAGCTCCACCCAAGCTGTTACATTTTTCGGGTACCAGATCTTCCTGGGAAACCATAACCGGCACAGGGAAAGGCTCTGGCCCCCTACCCGGCTGTGTGAATTTCACCCGCCAAAAATAGGGCTTGGTACTGGTTGAACTCTACCATCACCTACCAAATCGACCTTCGCGTAGATTAATGTGTTTTTATTTATACATATAAAAACCACAAACACAGTAATCAACCCGAAGATCGGTTTAATAGGTGATGGTAGAGCTTACCCATGTACTAAGCCCGACGGCGTGCGAATATTTGCGCATCAGGGTTGGGGGGGTCAGTTCCTTTCCCTGTGCCGGTTATGGTTTCCCAGGAAGATCTGGTTCCCAGGAAGATCAACTAGCTTGAAAAGCAAATAGATATTAGGAAAGGGGATAGGGGAACACACATAAAATACGAACACATGAGAGGTGGGGAACACGGAATCAAGCAGACTACTAGTATAAAAATATTTCTTTGATCGGGACTCGAATACCGGATCTTTCCCCTTGCCGGGCGGATGCTCTAACCACCTGAGCTACCGAGGAAACCTAATTTACACTGAAATCTGCGATCTGAGATCTATGTTCCTATCCCTTTCCTGATATATATTTCCAAGTGAATGCATATATTTATATTTACATATATATATATATATATATATATATATATATACACACAAACGCACGCATATATTGTATGTTATTTTGGTGTTTGAATGAGTGTGTGTGTATATTTTTTTAAGGTAAACTATCGGATAAGGTAGGTTTTTGGATGGACACAACTTTCAAATAAATACCACCTGGAACATCTGAGTGAAACATATTTAAGCGAGATGACTTTTTTCAGGACTTGTAAAATGGTATTGCACTTGAGGATCATGGAAAAGGATTGAAAAGCGTTGCAAGAAACAAATAGTTATTTAAAATTAAAATGTCATTATTTCCCATGAAATGATCACTAAATAGAGCCACCCAATGTTATACATGTCAATTTTCTGCTTTCCCGTCATAAATTCCCATAGATACGGGAAAGTGTGCACATTCACCATTGAAGCATACGGTAGCTTGGACACGTTCAAGGATACCATTACAAAATTTAAAGATTTAATATTGGCAAAAACCATCAATTTTTTAATGATATTAAAAAGACAAAAATTAATATGAAAAGTCGGGAAATTCTGAGACATCTTTAGTGATGATACCATAGGACACTTCCACATAAAATCCATAAATATATGTTACGTTTCTGGATACTAGATCTTTGTGGATAACCACAGGCGTTAAAAAAATAAACTCCTATTCCGAATACTTAACTTTCACAGATATTTGAGTTCAGTATTTGGTTTGCTCTATATTCACCCGTGAACGCTACCTTTCGAGTTCACTTATATGTTGGGTTACGCCTGAACAGGAATGACCCGAGTCGCAGGAAAAAAGTAATTTAAGAGATCCCTTGGCAGCCGAAGTAAAGATGAGTCATCCAGTTCGCGACTTCGGTGTTGCCAGGGTTTCAATTAAATGGAAACAATACGTGAGATATGACTGGCACTGTAATGGGTGAAGCCTGTGAATGCTAAATTCACACTTATTATTATTAGGTAATCTACCGGTTAAAGTAGGTTTTTAGATGGACACAATTATCAAATAAATATTTTGTAACTCCAAACAAAACCCAATCCAACAACCCATTCTACATCAGGTCCCTCTTCATCTCTGTGTACTTCCTTCCTTCCTTCATCCCGTCCAACGTCTCAATCCTGTTCCTGCCCTTTCCTCGTTTGCCCAACATTCTCCCCTCTATTACCCTCTTCAACATTTTTCTACTGCTCAATACGCCTTTCATCCATCATTCCTGCCTCCATAGGATTTCTCTGAACAAACCCCTCTCCTCACCCACCATCTCCAGTACTTCCTCATTTGCTTTCCTTTCGGTCCATTTCACCTTCTCCATTCTTCTCCACACCCACATTTCAAAAGCCTCCAATCTACGTCTATCCTCCTGTTTCAGCGACCACGTTTCCGCGCCGTACATAGCTATGCTCCATATCAGAGTTTTTACGAGTCTTTTCTTAACCTCCCTACTCAACATCCCTGTCATCAACTCCCTCCTCCTTAAGAAAGCCTCCTTACCTAGCGCAATTCTTCTCCTTACGTCCCTACTACTTTGACCGTGTTGGTCCAAAACACTTCCGAGATATGTAAACTGTTCTACCTGCTCTATTCTTTCCCCGCCTATTTTAATATTTAGCTTAGCCTTTTTCTTTCTGGAAAATCGCATAACCTTTGTTTTATTAATATTGATTCTCATCCCATATTTATCGCACTGAACCTCCAATTCACTCAACAATGCTTGCAACCCCTTGGCCGACTGAGCAACTACTGCTTGGTCATCAGCGAACCTAACCGATTTTACGAATTCCCCTCCGACTTAAATTCACACTAATCGTGTTCAATTGCGGTCAACTCTGGGGATCCGAAGGTTCTTGCTAACTGTGAAATTCTTAATGGGAAATCTCAGGGGAAGGGGGGAAAGACTACCCCCACTCCCATATTCCCTTACGTGTATCAAACGCCGTAGGATTTAATATAATATGATGTCTACATTCGTCAATTTAGGCTACAGTTACGAGTAAGGTTGACAACTGTAGTTTTAACTTTACAAGAAAAGGGATTTAATTTTTAAAGGTTGTGTAAAAGGGAAATAAGGCGCTCAAGACTGAGGTGAATGACGAAAAAGTACTCGTTACCGAGCAAAATCAAAGTGGACGAAACTATTATTCCATGAGCCAAGTTCAGGTCGTTCGGGAAAAACTCTCAGAAAATTCAAACAATACCCATCAGATCATTCAACGGGGATTTTTTATTTTAATTCAATATTACTGATTGTTCATATTTACCACTACACAGATGACACTAAAAAATTGGAGAAAAAGGTTAGTTTGGATTCCTGATTGCAAAAGAAGAGTGGTATTAGGCAAGTCTAGGGAAAATTTATTTATGAAAAAGGGATTGTTCGAAAATCAATGGATGGATTTGAATAAAACACGGTGTGATCAAGTTGAGATACCAGCGCGCAAGAGAATTATTGGTGTTTGAGAGGAATGTAGGGTCACAGTTCAACTAATTTTAACATCATCCAATAAAAACAAAAAACATTGGAATATCATCGTCCATAAAAATTAAATTGAAAAAAACTTAGAAAAGGAAAGTCATATACGGAGTCCTTGTTCCGTGATATCCTCTTCGACAGCGAAAGATGTAATCTGACCACCCCAAAAGAGGAACAAACTTGGGAAAGAAAGTGCTCAGCGTCGCCACCCACGCCGCGCCAACAAACAATTCACCGGGATCTCCTCCCACGCAAATACGTGGGCGTGTCGGGTTCGGACACGCACATGCGTCGGTTCACGCGTGGAAACAAGAGAGCGCGCCTCCTGGCGACGTGAGACCCCGGAAAAAAACCTTCCTCAGAGGACGCGGGGGTTGCAACCTCGTTGGAAATCGACACGGGGCGGAGCGGACCGAGAAACTCCGAGCGCTATAAAAGAATCGGGATGCTTTCCTATTGGGGAGAATGGTGAGAGGAGGCCGGGGCTTGCTCCTGGGTTGAGCGGGGAGGGCAGCCGCCGGGTGCGAGCGGAGAAGGGGGAGGAGAGGTCGGGAGAAGAGGGGTCGTGGGCTGGGAGTGGGGAGGGTTTCGGAGAAACCGAAGGTCAAGGGTGAAGCGTGGCTGAGTGCGAGAGAGAAAGAGAGAGCATATTTGGTGGATGGAGAGGCAAGTGGGAGGAAGGGATGAGAGGAGGGAGCGAAGCGGAGGAGGGATGGGTATCATCGCTGCCAAGTGCCAGAAAATTCAGTGATATTATTGTGCTGAGAAGGGTTTAAATTTGTATCTGAAATAAAGCTAAAACTTAGGCAAAAATAACGCTAAATTATCCATCGATCAATGAACTCTAACGCAACAGCGGGCTTGTCCTGGATTGATACTGTCATTCATGATGGAATTCAAATTTTGTTCTCTAATTGGGGTTCATCGTTGTTACTCCTTTTTGCCATTCTTTTCTCTCGTCGCCAATTCGGTTTCCCACGGATCTATTTAACTTCAGTTTTCATCCTTTAAATTTCATCTGTCGTTCTCATGCACAGTCGAAAGTCCTTTTGATCCTTGATCCTATTGCAAGGAAATATTAAATTGATCCTAAAATGCAAGGAAAATGTTAAAACGTTAATACGAATGATCAACGTTTGACCATTTAGGCTCCAAAAGGATATTTGATAGTGGATTTCAAATAAATTCTCTCTTTTATTCCAATAAGTCACTTTAGTCATTATATCATGCCTCTTATAAATATATTTCTTTAAATTACACGACTGGTAATTCCCATTCTTGCAAGAGTAGTTAAATTACTGAAAGGTGGGAATAGAGTATTGAACTCTTCTTTCATCTTTCGCGCAAATGCTTTCTTACATGCAAAAATAAATGAACGGCACATAAGATTTTAATTGATAGCATTGGATCACTTAAGGATTGCGAAGCAGAAGTAAGCGGTTAGTCACTAGGTGATAGTTATTGCTTGGTGATGATTAATTATATAGTTTTGTCACTGATACCACTCTAATCTATTCACACTTACTACTCATTTTTCCCGTAAAAAAATACGCTACCTTCAAATACTGAATAACGGAGCACTATAAACAAAATTGAAAGAAGTGGATAAATCTCCTTGCTTAATTATCATTTCTAGAGTAGAGTTATACTGGGAGTAAAACAGAGACTTCTGCTGTGGCAGTTAAATGTAGTGATACATTCAAAATACTTCAAACCAAATATACTATAAAGTAATCACAGAAACGACTTCAACTTTTTTTTAAATTAAGAGAGGTAAAAATGGACCAAGGGCGTATTGATCGGCAGTGGGGTGTTGAAGACTGAGATAGAGGGGAGAGTGTTAGGCAAACTAGGAAAGAGCAGGAATAGTAGTACGACGGGACGAATGGAGGACGTATACAGAGATGAAGATGGGCTTGTTATGGAGTATGATTTTGGGTTGTGTTCTGTTAAGATAAGCAATATATTTAATTGGCGGATGTGTCCACCCAAAACATACCTTAGCTGGTAGATTAACAAATACTAATTTACTATACAGACACAGAAAAGCTAGCAATGAAACCACGGTCTGCTGAATGAGCAAGTGTTATCCTACCATTGGGATATGACACGTCAAATATGTTTAATTTGACTGTTTTAGTATAACTAGGTCAATAACTAAATTTTGATTAGACTTAATTGTTTAATGCAAAGGTCATATTTTATGGTATGCACCTTCGCATTTCATTAGGTTGAGAAATTTCGGTTAACATATTTGAAATTGGCCTCACCTGGGCATAGACGTACCGTAGAAAATAGTAGAGATGGGTCTGTGAATTGGTAAATTAAGAAGTTAACTCGGAATGTAAAGTAAATGTTCAGTCTTTATGAGGCTCGTTAGAAAATGTTATTCGTTCAGTTATTTTCTCACAAAACACAGGACTAACATGCTTTAAAGTGAATGTATGGAAAATCAGTGAATATCCTTGATGTTGCAGGAAAAGCAAAGCTGTAGCTAAAAGTGATTGATTTGGAGGTGGAATGATAGGACGAGAACTCAAAAGAGAGTGAGTAGTCGGAATTTGTTCACGGCCCCAACACACCTCACGCACTCTGCATAGCAATAACCGTGGAAAGACATACGTCACGTCAATCGTCGAATCGGACCCTCGGCAATATTTCAAGCAGCGTAAAAAGCCCATGACTCACGACTCACTCCACATTTATGTGAGCATATATTTATGCGTCGTGCATGGAAACCTAGATGCGCCACACGAGCTGTGATATACGAGGGTAGTTTGAAAGGGTCTCGGAATCACCACCAGATGTCCGCACTAACGCAACGAGTTTCCCGCGTAGTAATTGGTAATCCTTTATGAGAAAACACCCAACACTTCAGTGCACTGGGAAGAGATCTGTGGTGCGTGCGCCTCTCTGTTGTTGTTTACTATTCGTGGTATGTGAAAATGGAAAAAAATTGAAATTCGAGCGATGATTAAATACTTAGTGAAGAAAGGTATGAAAGCAATGGAAATTCATGCCGACTTTCAGAACACCTTGGGGGACCCTGCTCCTTCATATTCAACTGTTGTCAAGTGGGAAAACGAGTATAAGTTTGATCGGGGCAGCTTAGATGATGATCCGCGTAGTGGTCGGCCAAAATGTCCCAGTACATAAGAAATAATTGCAAAAGTGCAGAAAATGGTCGTGGAGGATCGCCGACTAAAAGTGCGAGAAATCGGTGAAGCTGTAGAGAAGTCAACTTAACGGGCATATCACATTTTAACAGTGGAATTGGATAATAGAAAATTTATGCTGGACGTGTACCGCGACACTTGACGCAGGATCAAAAACGCATCAGAATGGAAATTTCCGAACATAGTTTGACCCGTTTTAAGAGCCACCAGCAAGATTTTCTGCCCTCGGTTTGTGACTACTCCACTACTATAACCCTAAGACAAAACAGCAGTCAAAGTAGTGGAAACATGTTGATTAACCACCACCAAAGAAAGGAAAGGCTAAACGGTCGGCCGTATAGGTGATGACTTCAGTTTTGTGGGATTCGAAAGGGATTCTGCTGATGGATTATCTTCCCACTGGTCAAACAATTTCTGGACAATACTATGCGAACCTCCTGGACCAACTACAGAAAAAGATACACGAAAAAAGGACAGGTTTGGCAAGGAAGAAAGTCATCTTTCATCAAGACAAATCACGTCCACACACAAGTGTCGTTGCCATGGAAAAAATACGTGAACTAAGATACGAAATGTTGCCTCACGCCTTATTCACCTGATTTGGCCCCATCAGATTTCCATCTTTTCCCCAGGCTCAAAATGTTCCTCGGTGGATGGAGATTGTCTTCAAACATATGACTAACAGCAGTAGTACACGAGTATTTTGCAGGCCTGAAAGCATCTAATTTTCAAGATGGGATCAAGATATTGGAACACCAATGGGCCAAGTGCTTTAGCGTACAGGGAGACTACATTGGAAAATAAAAAAGTTTTACTGAGGTAAGTCATTTATTTCTCTTCCATTCCGAGAAATTTTCAAATTCTCCTTGTACTCAGGGCGAAACAATCCGACACATGAATTCTATGGTTTCAGGCTCAACTTTGTGGAGGTTTATTTTCGTTTAAAATGAATACACTTTGTAACTTCCACACCATTTTTATTCGGTACGAAAAAAAATTGTGTGAAAGTTACAAAGTGTATTCATTTTAAACCAATCCGACACATACTTCGGGTCTTAGTCAAGTATGGACATAGACATTCAAAAATTTACCATTGATAAAACTGTCACTGGATCTACGTCCGTAAAATGTTCCTTTTTTCTTTGAGATACGGGGAGTTTTAATGCCATGAAAGACAGTGGATATGCCGTAACCAGCGTCAATCTGTAATTATTTCCACTCTTACTCTGCCCCCGATAAAAACATTTCACTAGCAAATAAGTAGAGAAGAGAATTGAAAAAATCTATATACTAGTCAGATCTTAAGCGTGGTAAATGTTTAAATGTGCCAACAAGTGAATGTTTGCGTCCTGAAATTGGCCAGAAGGAATATCGAATCAGTAAGGCTACAGAAGTTAGCTGAAATGACTTCACGAAACGATATCGAAAATATGTGGATTCCGATGCATCCATATTCAGAGGATAAGATTTCACACAGCGCCAGATACTAATATTGGGGCATGGTTATCAATGATTCTGACATAAAGGATGGCTTTAGTGTTACGATCACGAAATTTTACAGTATACCCTTATTAATAGCAGGACTTATAAATATTTTCCAGCCACTTGCTTCACCTTTAAGTATCTTTAAGAGTTAGAAATTATTGTTCCCCAATAACAATTTGTGCATCAAGGACAAAGAATAATGGCATGTTTTATTAATTTAAAGACCTCAGCGAAGAACAGATATGCCATTATTGAATGCATATTTTGAAAGCATGCACTTGAGGGATACTATGTATGTACAAAAAAAAAGTATACCCCAACGGCACATAAATGCAAAATACCAAAGCAAAGCGTGAAATTAAGTACATGGATCAACTAACTCAAACCACGCGGTTGACCTAATGAAAACATTCTCCACAAAACGCTTCCTGAATTACTGCAAAAGAGACTAAATCGGATTATGAGATCGTCTTGTTCAAAGATTCTAAGATATAAATATAAGCGACACAACGGGTTAGCATATCAGTTGGTTCGGGTACTGGCCGTCAACGGTTTTACACGTCGTTTAATTAGGAGATCAAAACGAATTTCCCGCAAAATGCTTGTCAAGGGCAAAATACGCCTCACGACGCACCGACCCTTCAAAATCCATGACGGCGCAGGCGAGAAAATTGCTCCCCTTGGAGGAAATTAATTGAATTAAAAATACGCAATCAACGACACAAATGAGTGGAGCGAGCGGATCTCTAAATTCCTCCCCCCCTTCCCCCCGTCTCAAACCCAGCGTCTTCCTAGAGCCAAAGATGAGGAGAAAGTCGCCCACTTTTATGCCCGAGGAAATTGATTTCTTCTCAGCTCCTTCCAAGAAGTTCCTAATCGATGAGAGTTGGGAATCGTAGTCGATGAATTATGAATGGACCAGGCAGCACAAACAGTGACGTAATTTGGACGAGGGAATAAATTGTGATGGCGACAGGAGGGAAATGAAGCGAAGGGAGAGAACGATTACGGATGGTTTCCCAAAGGTTGAGCATTGGATCTGGAAAGGAGCGGAGGCTGGGCAAGAGGAACGAGCCCTGGGAGGGGGAAGGAAGAGATGGGAGCCCGAGTGATGGAAATTCCAGAGAAAACTTTTACCGAGTGAAACGAGGGCCGAGGAAGAAAAGCGCTGGTTATGATGAAAGAGCATCGCCTGCCATTTGCATCCTTCCGAGCAATGTCTGCCGAGGGCGTGAGCAAGACTTCTTCACGAATGTGGTAGTATACCTTTATCAACTTCTAATAATTAATACGAAACTGTAAACAAATTCATATAGAGTAAGAGGAATCATATTTTTGTCCCTTTCACAACCTGATTCAATCCCCACCAGAAAATGCCCAAGAAAAAAAAACAAAAGTCGAAGTGACAAAACACAAAGACATCTAAATGAGAAGAGTCCAAAACAGATAGATCACGCAAAACACTACTTCTGGTAACATACTCTTCTGAAAACATTTGATGAGAATAGTCAAGTAGGATTGCTGTTTCAAACTTGACCGAACACACATTACCGGTAAGATAATTCTTTCTGACGAACCAAGATATTCCCCAATTACTTATGGTTCAATGACTCCAACCTCAGTCCTATCTGAATCACGCGATTCCGTATTTTCATAATACAATTTTTCCGATCGGTGTCAATACAATCTGTGGCTCGTATGATATGTACAGTCTACAAAACTTATAGAAAGAAGAAAGCTACAGATGAAGTGGCAAGATTATTTGGCCCCATTAATCTCTACCGCCGTCAGAATATGATCTTCATTTATCTGGTACAGCCCGACTGCCTACAGAAGACAAAAATGATAACCATGAAGAAAGATCAGGGTGGCGAAGAAAAGTAGAGAAGGACGTAAGGAGTTTTCTCGACTGAAGGAAGTGTTCCAATGAAACCCGTTATTAATCAGAATACATCCTACTACATCCAACTACAAGAACGTTAAAATCCACCGTACGTGATATCTAACATTCTATCATCATATTTCTGAGAAATGTGTAGCTGAATTTCCACATTAGCTTCCTAATTTATTTCGATTAGGTAATCAATTCGTAGCTATATGATATATTTTACAAGAGGGTATCGAAAACATACTCATTTCCGAATAACCCAATGTTCAAGATGGATTGCTAATAAAACAAATATGTAATTCATTTGCTTGTCTCTGCACTTCCTAGTTCTCCATATTCACCACCTTTTGCCTAGCTGACCATCCTGCCTGTTTCTTCAGGCTGGTGGTCAAATACCGCGCTCCAGTACAACACCGCAACTTCGCACGAAAAACTTCGCCGGAAAACTTCGCACGAAATACAATTAATTTGTTGTCTTCATAAAAGTGAATATCAAAGGAAAATAATTTTAAGATCTAGGTTCACCTACGCTAATACAAAGGAGACAGAGATAGTTACTGTAGATGCCCAACAAACGTAACAAAGCTAAAAAAAACTTAATCACCGAGCCTTATCGAAGAGTCAAAATCATTCATAGCAATACTAAACAAAAATATGTGAATTTACTTTATTTTAAACATATTTTTTATTCCATCGAGCTCCTTCCATTAACGACATCATACAATATAATCAAGATGTAATCGGTGGACCGTGACGGTCCATGAAGTGAAGTTGGTGCAGGCCCGAATCTAAGACGTCAGGATAGCCACTGCCAACCAGTTACGCTGGTTCTCTCTCGTCCAAAGACAAACCTAAGTCAGCACTACGCAAGAAAGCAGATGAATATTGCGGAAAATGGGAAACAAAGTATTATTTTTCTCATCCTTTTATGCAGCTTTGCTCAATCGAAAATATTTTGACAAAATACTTGTAGGTCAAGCAAATTTCAATCGAAGAGCTAAGGTGAAGACTTCCTGCAGAAGTCTTAGGAAGGAAACCATGGAATAAGTAATTACGTGCGTAGGTGATTATAGAGGAGTTCTATAATGGGGAAGAGATCTCCTCCGTATGCTTTTCCTCCACTCCTTTGGAATTGAATTTGTGGAAAACGTTCCATTAATGAAATGAAATAAACCTTGTACTTCTCCAAAGAGACAACCGTGTATTTTAAACATGTATCCGTGGAAAAGGTTTGGTTCATTTAAATACTTTACATATAAACCTTTTTAAAATGCATTATTTTCAGTAACCATACCCAAATGTTACTAATAATTTAAAGCACTTAATCAAATGTCGACGACAACATAATTAAATTCAAGTTGATCTAATCTCTAGATAACTGTACTAATGCCCGCGTATCTGACATATATATTGGATAATGAAAAAATAAACAAGGTTATTTAAGTGTTATGAATTCCTTGAAATAGCTAATCAGCCCTCAAAAGGAAGGTACAAGCATTGAAAAGAAATGTTCAATCCATTCCATACAGTCTGCTGAACACATTTGAAAGAAAAGAAGGAAATCAAGAGAAGAAACGCGCCATCAAAAATATGCATTCAGAGAAGGAGGTGATGACCACACCTCTAGAGAAAAGTATAATGAATAATTTGATAGCTATCGTGGCATCGCATGACAGAGAAAGCCAAGCTTTTCTAGGATACAAGATGTGCGTAGATCAGAACTGAAGATATATCGATTTAACATTAATGATAGAATAATAGAAGGGGCGTAAAACATAGAAGAGATAAGTAGGTAAGGAATGGGAGGAATTTACCGGAGAAAATTCGACAGATACAGGAAAAATGGAACTGATTGACATTTAGAGTTGGCCTGTTTTGGAAATTAGTAAACAGATGGGTGGGTACCCAAATTAAAAGAACAACTTTTTATTTCCCACATTTCTATTGGTACGTGCCACATGGCATTCCGCTTACACTGTAGCATATTCAAGTGCAACACATTAAGTGGGAATCGCCGTTCGTGTAGTTCTTGGGACGAAGAGGGTTGAGAAAGAAAGGCTTGAAAGGTGGATTGGTTTCATTCATTACAGCAAAGTGCCTGCAGATGGGGGCGTAGGGAAATGGGGAGAGACCAAACCAACCATTAAGATTTCCAAACCAAAATTCCTGTACCACCGTCCGCCCCTACTTACGCTTTACCTCCTTTTTAGCTGCCCGCTAAAAACATTCCTTCTCTCCACCACTACCACCCCTCTTCACCACCTCCTCGCTCCCTCCCCAAGCCAATTTCTCTAGGCACTTTGCCGTAATGAGTGAACCCAACACGCCGCCCCCTCACCGTCCACCCTCCTACCCGCATTTCCTTCCTTCCTCCTCATCTCCCTCACAAGGGCTATAAACGACGATTTCCACCTAATGTCTCCGTTATGTTACAGTGTAGCGAAACGCGTAGTGCCACGTACCAATAAAAGCGTGGAAATTAAAAAGTTGTTTCACTTTAATTAAAGTAATCCATTATTTCCAAAAAGTCAGGCTTGATGATATCAAGATAAGTGTTATATGATAAGTGGAGGTTATACTATATAGGTTAAGGGGGGGGGGTTATTCGATAAGTGGAAAATAAAGAAATAAAGATTAGATATATTTAGACAGTATCCCGGGGTTTAAGAAGTGCATAGAGGTGAATAAGGATCTGGACGAAGGTCTCTTTTTTGCGGAGTTGACGAATATGTGAGAGTTCCGCGAACCGTAAAAAATTTACCTCAGTTAACTTCTTACAATAGCACTTTCTTTCATTTTCAGGTTCCTGAATACGACGCGGTGTTAACTTAAGCGATGATTTAGAATAAATTAGTTTACTTCTATGTTGGCAGAGCAGGACTACTGGAATAGCACACGTAATCATACTTAGCACTTCACTCTAGTGAGTCTTCATACTACACCAAATTACAACCTAAGAACATCGAAAATCCGAAACATTGCTTGTGACTAAGCCTAGTACTAGATGTTCAATTATAAAGAGTTACTTAAGTGTCTCCCGCTGATTATACGTATTTTATACATTAATCAGTTTTCTAAAATGGCAAGAAAATTTCAAAAATCAGATTCATGCAACGCAATTAACATAATAAATAATGATGAAAATACTTCTCGTTTGGGGCGATTACGGGAAAAATAAAAGATTGCCGTAAGGAAACCAAAATATGAAAAAGCGTGCACCCGTATTGTGATTAAAATATTCAATGCCATGAAGATGATGAGAAGTCGGATAGCACCGTATTTAATATTCGAGTGTATGACTTCACCACCATTCACTTCACCACCACAGTTTTCTATCCGAGGGTCGGTTTGGCTAGGTGATGGTAGAGTTCATTCAATACTAAGCCCGACGGCGTGTGATTCACACATCAGGGTAGGGGGACAATTCTTTTTCCTGTGCCAGTTATGGTTTCCCAGGAAGATCTGATAGCCGAAAAATTACATAGGTCGGGTGAAGCTGACGGTGTCCAGAAGCGACACCCAGGGTCGAATCTAGTACCTCCTGTCAGTATCCTAGTGCTCTACCCACTGGAAAATCACGTCTTCGTAATTCGCACACAGCCAAGTTAAATAGGAAAACTACCATTAAAAACTCAGGCGTATTTTTGAACAGAATATTTACATTTTTTAGGAATTTATGCATGTTTACAGACGTAATGACCGACAAACTAAAACGAAATAGATGGTTCAATGCTAAGTAAAGGAATGCCTTAAAACCTGTGTCAATGCGACCTTCCGTACTTGCCACTAGTGTTTTTCCAGAAAGCATAGGAGAGGAAAACACCCATTTATTTACCCATCCGCGCATATACATATCTACCGAGACACGCTCCAAAATCCAAGCCAAGCTCTCGTAGATTCCGCAGCAACCCTTTCATTCGCCCTCGCGGAAACAGATCGACACCGGGAGAAGAAATGACGACAATATTCCGCCTCGAGTTGGAACGCCCTGGATATCGCGATGCCTTGAGTGAAGTCTGCCACGAGGAGGAGCCCCTCTCCCCACCTTGCCCCGTCCTTAATTAAGTTATCAATTACGACACGGCAACTCTCCGCACACATTCAATCCCCTAGCGACACACACACACACAACCGGTGCGCTAAGTGAGGGGAGAGGAAGAGTAGGAGAGTACGGCCGCCGCATCGAACGTAAGTAACTCTCTGCGCCGGTCGGGAGCGCCCTAGGAAGAGCGTGTCGCCGTGACAGCCAGGACCTTGTCATCGCTTAATCTCATTAAAACGATGGGCGTTTTTAATCCGTACACCGTCGGAACGGGTCCGTCGCTTCGAGCCGCACGCCTGCATCCGCGACAAAACGCCAACTCGTCGGATGAGTGAATTTTGGGTGAGTTGAGTCCCACAGTAACACTGCTGGACGGATATGAAAAAAGATATCCAAGCTATCGATTGCGATTCCGGAAATGGTGAGCCATTGCGTGACAGCAGCTGTATATGGTTGACAGACCAAAGTTTTTGGACACGGATTTCATCCAATTACCTCAAAAAAACATCAACTGGTCCAACGCTATACCCTTAACCTATGAATATTTAACATTAGTCGCATTTAGAAGACAGATGGGCATTGCAGTGCATTCCGTCAAATGCTTCAAACTTAACATGTTTAAATAGACGTATCCTTAGGATCAAACTATTAGCACTGCCATTCAAATACCGTGAAAATGTGAGCACTACATATGTTAGGACTAAAATATGGCCACTTATGTGATGTGATGTTTAAGTGCTCCACACTTCAAAATTCTCCATATTTCGTGAATGAGTCGAAAGGCTTTCAGGTATTTTAATGAAGGTATTCACTCCCGTATTTGGGGGATTTCCTTCAGTTTAACCCTTTATGGTCAATCGTTTTCATTCATTTCTACAGGTTCCTTAAAAAATAACTAATATTCTAACCAGAAATCAATTTATGGGACTTAAAATGGAGGACTTAGTGCAACTCCACAAAGATATACTGGTTTAAATTGAAATCGACTCCTGGATTTTAACCATTGATTCCTTTTGAACTGACGCAAAATCGCCAAGAATACACTTCTTTACAAAAACGATTATTAAATTTAACTACTTTCATAAAGTAATAATTTATAGGCACAATCGAAAGAGCAATACCCTCCAGACTAATAATGAAACGGCACTGTTTTTCAGGAGTCTTTCATCTTGGTATAGAGGAGCATTTAATAAATGGATACCACTGGCTGAGAGGGAAAGATGCAAAGATAAACTTAATACGAAGAGCTTTTTCATATATCCCGAACTTCTCATTTGGACGATGTGAAAGCTGAATAAACAAATTATATTAATTGCTTATTTTTCCCTATTTCAACTTATGAAATTCTCGAGCGGAATTGGATACGTTAAAAGGAGTAGGCTGTATAAATATATGCGTTCCCATTAAGAACCAAATAAACTATGGTAAATAATATGTAAAACGAAAATTAATTTCAAGAAAAATGATGATAAAGAAGAGGTACTACTAGTGAAAAAGATAGTAGCAGATGGGCAAAACGTAGAAGCAGAAAACGTACAAAAGCAGATTATTAGATCTATAGAATTTAAGCGATCGCATCTCAAGTATTTAAATCCCCATATTTTCAAAAATAACATGCAATTAACTTTTTTCGTTATGAAAGCCGAGTTTCTCAAGCTGTGTCCACCATAGCACACTCGTGACCCTTAGGGTCTACGCTAATAATAATTTATGTTTTATATTGATTCTTAAATATTTAAATTATTCCAAAGGTAGAAGAAATAGGTACTTCGTATGAAATCGCATTAAAATACGCAGGCATACTGTAGACTTGATAGGGTATGGAAGCTTTGCATAAAAAATTATAATAGCAAATGCATAGCTACAGGTCCGTCCACTTAAGCTTCCGGGTACACGGCCCGACCCTGAAGTGCCCACGCGTGATGAATGCAAGAGATAAATATACTGGACAGCACTGCCTGCGATTTTAATTAGTTTTACGACATAGTATTCCACCAGGTCACGCCTAACACTTTGATTTGATCCAGATTGAAAGAATGGATATACAGATATCGCAGTAATTAGACAAATGATTAGTTGAACATTAAAAACATGCTACAAAAACTTCGCGGGGCTCGTTTTCATAGGAGGAGGCACCAACTTATCAACTCAATAATTAAAATCGCCGCAGAGTGCGTCGCGAAAAAGGGCGTCTTTCAGGCAGAGAGAGAGAGCGCAAGCTTCAGGCCCATGGCAAGGGGTTATTTGCAAGACGAACGAAGGGAATCCGCCACGCTTCAAGTGTTCAACATTTATGAATACATTTTTGTTAGAGATTTCATCCGCATATGATGTTTATTAAACACATAAGTTCCGCCAGCGTTTCAGTTGCCTACTTCGAGGAAGTGCGATTCCTTCTTTCAATCCAGCTTACATACGCTTGGGAGTTCAGCGTGGTCTCACTGGGCTGGTCCCTCCCCCCACCCAAATGTTGACATCTTTAAATGTTTATTTTCTCTTTGGATAGTTTGAGACAGATTTCTTAATTGATTCAGGGGCTCTCCTAATCATCCTGGGGAAATATCGGCCCTCTTTCCCTACGACTCTCGCGTTTTCGAAATCGATGATGTGGATCGTTCCATTGCATGCGTGCCCTGCGATCGTCAATACGGATTTCTCGATCGATTGCGGTTCTTTGATGCTGTCACTGGCGGTATTTCAGGGCTCACGAAATTTGGCCAATAGAAGACTTGCCTCAGATGCACTTGACTCCGTAAACGCCTCCTCGTTTGCTCACCGGTGAATGATCTTTCTTCATTAGCGACCGTTTATCGTATACATAACACCTCACGACCAGCCAAAGGGCGTGTGGCAGGGGATATCAACCATGAAACCAGACACAAATCTGTAGCGTACAAGTTGATAAGTCCGTTTTCTTACATTTACGCATCTTGGCGACCCAATAAATCTCCAATTTTTCCATTATTGCTCCAACTGAAGAATTGAGCGGGAGAACATATTTTCGCCGACCTCTTGACAACGTGCTTCATTCAAAACTGACTCTGTTCCTTCAATTCTCTTCAAGCATTTTTGTTTTAGGAAATACCTTAAGGGGTGAACACTATTTTTGCCATTCACCAGAAACGGTTTAAGCTTATGAACGAAAAGAATCAAATAAAAAACTACTTTTCTGACTCAACGATACATGCATTAAGGGATCATCAAACAATCAAGCTCTTGAAAAGACCGGCTCGTCGATTAACAGCTAATTTGAGAGTTGACCGAGAGAGTTTGGAGAGCTGAATCTTAATACATGTATGAAGAATTCAAAATCGAACACGCCATTTTGAACAAATAACTGATGAATTCCATGAGCACTATGACATGATAATAACATGTCACAACGGTAGCTAGTGAACGGCTAGCATGTTGACTAACCCGAAGGTCGCGGGTTCCAAAGCCACTAGATAATGATGTTGTGTTGTCTTGTTATGGCATTTGTGGAGTTTATTTTAAATCGTCAGATGACCTTGGCCGTTGAAGCAACTGAAAAGCAGTATGGATGCTCATGCCATTGAATCCTGCTCTCCGTATGGACATATTCGTGTCAATTAAGGGAAAAGTTATCGGAACTACTAACGAGCCAAATAAATATTTTCCTAATGCACTCTTTCTCTGGGGCGTAAACTGAATGAAGCAGGCCGTCATTCCATTTGAAAAGGCACCAGGAATCCCAGAGGCCGAGACGAGCTCCCATTCGAAGGTAGGGAGTGTCATAGTCCAAAAACTAGGTTTCGGTAAAATTAAGGGTGAAGGTACTAGTCGCCCATAATTCTTAATCACGTTACGACCTCGCCGCCTCTACGACATGCTGCGAGAGACGAGAGGAAAAAAATAGGCGGACAGCCGTGGCTCTGCGAAATGCGAGGGAGTTGTAGAGAGACGGCGTGTCGTCAATCGCCCCCGCTACAATTCCCGACTTGCCGAAGTCCGACAACGGAATAAAGAAACCGCGGGGGGAGTGCATGTAGGACGCCGGCAAATTTCATTATACAACGGTGAAGCGGAGAAAATAAAAAAACGTCTCCATCGGCCTCTCTTCAAAGCGGAGAGATTGGGTGGAGGAGACCGAAGCTTCATTCCTCCGTCCCCGACTTAAAAAAATAGGCCGGAATCGATGACCCGATTCTGCAGGCAAAAAAAATAAAAGCAACGAAAAGAAGAAGAGAGTAGAAGGGATGGAAGGTAAAAAGAATGCTCTCGCTGACAGAAAAGGATCAGATAGCGGATAAGAAATAATGGATTCCTGGAGTGACGTGGTGACTTCAGTAAAACCATTTTAGGGAGGAACATTCAATAATTCACCGTTCTATCGGACCGTGAAGGCTAACCCAAGAGAAATACATCGTATCCATGCGAGCGGAACTCTTAAAGATAGAAACAGCCGAGTATCTGGCTACTAGATGCGAAAATTGTTTCAATTTATGAAAAACATGAGAACGTAAGGTTGCAAAAACAATGTGCGCGTTGCACAATGAAACCTTTAAACTATGCATACGTACTCCACGTGCTAGACACCACTTGAAGCTTCCCTCCGACTTTAATAATTTATTTATTTCTTCTCATCGGAGAGAATACAAATTGCCCTGGCCATAAAAGAACACGGCGATGACGCTAGAATGGCGCCGTATACCGTGAGGGGCATCGGTGAAGGAAGACAAGGAATTTTCACTTTAAATCGGCTTACTTTTTTAACTTGTTAAGCTTCTTCGGTGGACTATGAGAGATTTAGAACATTTCCCTACATCTTGCCCGTCCGTATTTCAACCAGAATGAAATTTATTGACAGCTTTCGGATTTTAAGTCTGATGTCAGCCATAATTCACATTTATTAAGTTTTGACCTGAGATTCAAAGAGCAAAATTAGATGGACACGAGGTACTTCATATAAATGGGCATGACGTCCAGACAGTGAAAATATACTCCACTGCTGTTAAGTCTCACTGAATTAATAGTAATGATCACTAATTAAACCATTACTAATCGCACCGAATAAATGCTTGGTGCCATTGGAAAATAACTACAATTAGCAACTCAATCAATAACTGAAAATGATATTTCAAAACCTTTGTCGTGGCACGACTACAATTTTACAGGCCTGTAGCCATGCCATCCAAAGTTGCTGCTCAAAATGTGCCGGTAAAAACGACGGAAACCTTAATCAGTAACCATTTCCTTTTATTCAATGAAAAATTTTATTTCTCGAGTTCCCAATTAACCGCTAGACCAAATGTCGCAATTCAATCTTCTTCTCTTATATCTACAGCAAAATGAGAAAATATAATATACCTACTCCGAGTTGAAATCAAAAGCTTAGAAGAAAAGTTCGAAAAGCTTTTAGTGCGTACGGCCACCATTGTAGTTGCATTTTTGATTATCTTAATAAAAGCAGGTTCGTGGTCGCAAACTGAGGATTAACAAAGAAAGAGAAAGTACGTCCTCCCCCAGTACACGCGCTGCTTCTAGCGAAGGGGCGGTAACCCCGACGCTTCACGCAACTTGAACAACAAGTGACCCCTGCGGGTTGCCTAAATATACGGGGTTAACCCTTTGTGTTAGATGCAAGAGGTTTGGGGTGGTAGGCCGACGGAACCGCATTGCGCAACAAGCAAACACCTTCGCTGATATAAAAGAACCGGGCATACGGCTTTTTTCATAAACTTTAACCAAGAGTCTAGCGCTGAAGAACCTTTGGGGGGGTTATTAGCGCTCTTCACGTAAAAATATAGATCGATATGTTATCCAGTTGTAAATTTCCATACTTGTACTAAATAATGCAAAACTATTCTTGCCATTTCCAGCTACCATGCCCTGGTTTGGGTTTCCTTAGAGAATATCAACTGAACAACTGCATAGGATATCTACTATCATTAAATTTTTTGTATAGAAGTGACTACAAGAGCAGAATACATGCTACAAATTAATTAATATTTATGAAAATAGTTATCCAAGTCGCCACTGTCAGTCGAATTGTAATTGACTAAATCAGACATCAGTCAAAGAATATGAGCTTCAGTGAAGAACATGCCACTTCGGACACAATATTACAAGTAAACATAATCAACATTTTCGGCCGCTGACTTCTCACACAGTAAATCATTAATTTGATAAGAGGTAGCAGATGATATTCATTACATGACCAGAACACATATCAGCCCTCCGCAAAAATCGCTGTGTCAACAACAGAAAAGAGTTGAATATACATGACTCTAATTTTTAATAACAAAGTAACTTTTGGACTTGAGATGATGAAATTGTTAATAATTTACCGAAAAAAATGCGATTGACTAGGCAACAGTATAGTTGCTATCAAACTAATAGAGCATAGTTAATCAAATATATTTTTCACCATAGCTGACTATAAGCTGAAAACACTAATAGAACCCGATCGCATCATATCCATTTTCCGCCAACAAATGTACTTACCTGACATTAGTGCAGCTGACTTACCGAAATATAAGCGGTCAACAATCGATTTATTAAAATGTAAGTAAAAAAAAACATACCAACAAATATTGCAGACCATGGAAAAATTTTCCAATATCACATTTTTTTAATGAACACACCTCATATTTTACTAGTAAGTAAATTCAGAGAACAAACAAGAAAACTTCCAAGGAGAATATCAGGTCGAAGAATGTTCCTGAGATAGTATTTTTTTACAAATGATCTTTCAATGATAAAATACAAGTTACCCACATAAAAACTTCTTAATCATGGAAACCAACTATATCCTTTCAAGAACTGAAATGAAAATGCGCATTACAGCCATATGCAAGACGGCTGAAGCAAGTCAAACCTAGAGGCAAACGAGATTCCCAGAGAATAACTCGAACAGAAACAGAAGGAAAACCTCTCAATAGCCGAATAGGGCAGATCAGTTTTTAGCTTTCTACGAGTGTAACGTTTACCCGCCCCGTAGTGTACTTCGATTCAAAACTCCGGGAAAATTCAATTTAATTCGCCTTGAACCGTTCGGCACAGGGAGTTGGGTGGACATGGCACGGGATCTCATTTCTTCTGGAGAAATTTCAATTCACAACATCCCGCAGGATTCCAGCCCACTCGGAGTAAAAAGGGAAACAACTTTCTTAGCACAAGGAGAGGAGTGAAAATAACCCCCACTGCCTACAGTATCGTGAGCCATTGAAGAGGCCCACCCACAAGATCAGAAAATCCCATTTACGACTCTTACCGAGGCCGAGGGTTCGAAGACAGCCTCCTCGAAAGCGTTTCCCCCCAGCCTCTGCTTGCCCACCGCAGCCCTTTTCCCTTCGACGACCTAAGCGAGAGGGTGCTGGAGGGAACGGGGTACGCATAGTAGGAGCTTCTAGGGTTGTTTTCCCAATGGGGGGAACGCAGTAAATGAGATATAAAGGAGATTGGTAGGATCTCGAGTAATCCCAAGGGTGTTGGTTAAGTGAATAAGAACCTGGCTGTTCAGAAGTCCCTGAGAAAGGCACGAGGAAATATTGGAGTAAATTTCCGCATGAGAACTTACTATAAATCCCTGTAAAAAGCCTTAGTTTCAGCTTCGGCAGTTAAGGGTGGACATAAAAGTCACTTCGATTAAGGGCAAAGGAAATTTTGGCATTCCATACATTATTTGGTTATGCCACACTGTCGTTAATATATTTTCTGATGCCACTAAATCATGTAATTTAACACTGCACGTTTGTCACAAATAGTGTTAGAATGGAAATTCATTCCTATCTAATAAATTCCATCAAGTCGAAAGGGAAAAATATGTTTCCCGAAAGCACGTCAAACGAAAGCCTTCTTCCTCTTATAGATTTTTTATGCATATATGGCATTCCCTCTGAACAATCTTACATTATTAATAACAAACAATAATACGCTTATCGTAAATAAAACTCGACATATATGTGAATTTTAAATGAGAATTTCAATTAGAGACAAACATTTTGTCATTCTAGGGTTGTTCAATAAAGAAGGTTCATATTTTTTTTTAACACGACACTATTACTCATCCTCCAAATTTTGGTGGTCCTTCTCTAAATAGTTCATCTGTCTAAGTCTTCATTGGATGCTTTTCTTTTTTCCACCTTTATTCCTACATAGTCGCTGAAGTGATTTCAGAAGTAATGCTGGAAACCATATTTGATAGGTTCTTATATAATAAAATTAAAAATAATAAATAAAAAATAATAAATTTCAAAAAATAGGTCCCTCGCCTCAGCCTCCTTTATCACTGCTTCTGATAATCAAAAAGGCTTTCAATAGCGTATCTAATTATAGCAGGTTTGCTTCGCAATGGAGAACAGGAAAAAAATGGAAAGGGGAACACACTTCACACTTACTTTCGCGAGATATTCAGTAACAACATTTGCAATGTGCGTTCTTCTATTATTCTGGCTCATTACCCAGGCTGTTGCCTTTAAATGTGGCCTTTTGTGATTGAAAAATGGCTGTGATAATTTTTATTTCATCCCTATAGTACGCTCCATGCACCATTAAGATTGCCAGTATGACAAAAAGATGCACCATTCCCTGAGTATCGACACCTGACCTGAGAATATTCTTCCCAGCAGAACTGGTCACTGTTTTTTTTGTGCCCGAGATTTCCAAATAATGTTGCTGTTTCCTCTCAGGGTCAATCCGAAGTAGCCAAGCTTTACCTTCGTCGGAATAAACTAACCCTCCTACAGCATCAACTTCAACTGCGAACCTGCACGGGAACGTCCGCATGAGGAGTCTCGGAACCCAACCACCCTATATAAACACGTATAATGCGCAAATTTTTATGCACCAACGTGTGAGTGACATATAACTGAATTTTCAATATTCTGATATTTAACATTATTCTACTATCTTCTTTAAATATACAGCCAGTGTATATTTCCCATTCACTTCGGTCGTATGAATTACCACAGCATATCCGAATGAATACACCGAATAAAATACTCCTAACCCATTCATGTCGCTAAAAGTTCAGAACACTCGATATAATCGAAACTATAAGAATCTCACCCGATGCGACCTTTATTACATAAACGAGTAATTTGGAAGGTATAGTAATATTTAAAAAATAGGTATTTAATGCGTTCATTATCAATTTTAGAGTCCAGTCAAATTATATTACCCGCTCATAACTTACGGAATGGACACATGTTAAATGGAAGTTGATGATGTCGAACCTTCAATCTGGACAATGAATAAAATTCCAACATTCAGGGACAAAATCTCCAATTGAGAGGGTGCTGTGGTAATAGCCTTTGGATACACTAGGAATACAAATGATTCAATCTGCTGAGAGATCTTATGAACTGACTCTTCATGAATGTGAGATTTTAACACGCCACAGAACTCACTTCTCCTGGAGTGTTGTTGAAAATAAAACTAAAGACAAGTGAAAAGTGACGAAGTATGCAGAAGAGTAGAAGAGAAAAAATTACAATGGCAACCAAAAGGAATGAGTTTACCTTGAAGGGCGAATCCAAGGGAGCACAGTGTGTAGGAATGCAAGAGGATGGACAAAGTTAACTTTGGCAAAATGCTGAAAGACGCGATTCATGTTAAAGCTATACTAGGTTTACGTGGCAAGCCAAACGATGTATTACCTCATATTTTTTCTTTTTTAGAATAATCCATCAATCTATGCAACATTTAATCACAACGCTCCAAATTAAAATCTAGCAAAGTGCTCCTGTTTTTCATTAACTCCACATATAGCCCACATTTCAATATCAACTGCAGAGTCGTCTATCGGAAGAGAATAACAATAAGATTTCATTGCCCCTTGTCCAAATATTCCTTCGTGTTCATCGCGAATTGGACATAACATTACCCTCTCCCAAGCCGTAATCTAACAGCCCGACACACCATAACGTGTGGCACGCCTGGCGGGATTATCACGGAACAGGTACTGAAGGAGGACTATGGCCATCTCACAACGGATGGAAAACAAATAATGACAGTATTTAGGACGAAAAGTGAGCTCTACCCGCTTCTCAAAAAGCAAGTTTTTCACGGTGGTGGATCCCGATTTAATACTTTTTAACAGCTTGGAGGATTTTTGGACTCAATTAATCTAAAAAAACAGCCGTCAGCGAAGGGAAACTCTCTAAAAACAGGAGTCCGGTGCCAAAATTGGCCTTTGCGAAGCGACTGAGGGCAAGGGGGGAGCTATTTATTTCCTCTCCTAGGGCGAGGCGTCGGCAGGAGAAAGCCCACGCCCGTGCCATCGCGTGTCCGACGGTTTAATGATTTATCACGGGGCCTAGCGAGAGGGAGACGGCCGACCCTTGACATTTTTAACGGCGAGGCCACGGCCGCAAACGGAACGTAAAGAGCTCTCAACGTTGTGAATGGGAGACATATTAGCGGGGGATGAAATGAAAGTTGAGGAAACCGTGCTGTGAAAGGGAATCTCCTCTCTTTTTTATCGAAAGGTAAGCGGATAGATTGGGTCTTCCTGAGCATGAGACATGTTCATATTCTAAAATCATAAATTTCGATTAGAGGTATACCTCGGTCAGACCCCGCAGGCCATCCATATTTTCACTGAAGAATTCGACAAAACGGTCGCAAGGATAAACGAAGGGAAAAAATTAACATTCATGCGTGGAAGTTTGGAAAACATTTATACCCTATACTCAATCGTGTGCCCTGCATGACGCAGCGCTGGAAGGAAGGGAATGGAATACAGTATGGAAGGGCCAATGGAAAGGAACAGGGAATGAAATTATGAATGGATACATTTATAAACTGCTGGGATCACTTCTTCTTTGCACTACAAAGGAGTCTCAAACTTATTATTTCTCTGGAATCTATTTTTCTGATTTCAGAAATAGAAGTTGGACTACCAGAAAAAATAGAAGTCTGACGAGTAATGTTTTCCAAATCCGACGCGAACTAACAGATTCAAAGGAGAAAAAATAACTTCAATTTAGGTTGAATCTGATAATGCCTAACGTTTCTTTAGCCCACGTACTGGAGGTACAGTAAGTTATTTACGATATAATATCAGCCAGAAACTTACTCTCTAAACTTCAAATAAGCTATACCGAGAATTCGATACCCATGTTTAATTTCCGTTCATTTAAATGTATGCACATGCAGTACCAAGAAAAGTAACCAATGAAAAGTAACGCCATGATAATTCCCTGAACTTACCACTTTTCACTGAATCTCATATAGTATATCTATCACCAGAATTCACTGCATAGAGTAAACATGAAAACAAAAATATTAGCAGTGAAACTAGCGTAAACAAAAAATACCGAGATCGTAAACTTGATCGGCACTAAGTGATAAGAAAGAAAAGGGAAAAACACACACACAAAAACCAAAATAAATAATAAAAATAATAAATAATAAAACAAACTTACAACCACTCGATCACTAGGGTGTGTTAAGAAATAAATGTCACTCTCGTGAATCACATTCACACACACACACACACTCAGGTTTTACAAATGAAACTAGTTATGTAGAATAACCTAGCGTTAGTTGAAAATGTGCTGAATCCGCAAATGCATTAAGTATGTTTTAAATTAATTGAAACGAAGATTACTGTCGATCACGGACTCCGGTGCAATCAAAAGAATAATCCTTATCATATGAGTTACATAATCGTTTACGTCAAATTTAAGTGATCAGAAAAACCAGACTTTTAGCGAGATAAGCCTGCACTACACATTTCACACCGACTCCTTCGGAAAATATGAACATCGCCTATTATTCCATGTCTCTTTGAACCTTTATAGGAGTTCGGATAAAAAATAAATAATTTCGAGTAGAATTTAAGCAAAAGCAATTACCCCCTATAGCTGATTGGTGAAACAATTAATTGAAATGATATTACGTTTACGGAGCAAGAAACATGCAGTGAAAAGACCTGTGGCAGCAAACATGAAGTGAGCTGTCATCGATCAAATTAAATAGTGAAGACAGTTCAAGAGCTGTTATAGAGTATGAACAAATGCTATTAATAAATCAAAACGCAAGCGATTCATAGAATACTCTTTTCATTTCTAATTTTCCACATTAATCATATATATGAAGAATATCTTTCACAGTCTACTTCTTTAGCTGAATTGAAAAAATAGCAACTATTTCTTCGATCAGGGATTTCCCAAAGAAGAGGAGTATCACTCATCAAAACACCAAATTACTTAAGGACAATACATCGGATGAAAAAAGCATGTGGTCAAAAAATAAACAACTGAAAAGTAGGAAACTGAAGATGATGAGTCGTGGCAATGTATGATCCGGGGACATTGATTATTTGAAAACCAGCCAGAAGGCTGCGAAACCAGGCGCTGTATAGAGATGCTGAAGATTAAACGGACAGATCAAGTGCGTATGAAGGCATGCAGAAATAAAGAGGCGATAATGAGAATTATATGGATAAGAAAATGATTGGCTTCACCTTGAGACACAATGGAAAGATTGAAAGGCTTCAGTCAACCAATATTCAGATGGATAAGGCAATGAATGAATAATAACAATATCGGATATTGGAAATTGACCAAAAATTGAAAAAAATAATGAGTACATGTGTAACCATATTCTTGTGACGTTAATGTGTGAATCAAATTACAATTCAGCACTTCTATTCGAAGTAAAATTCTACCTTATTAAACCGAGGATTTTGCGAAAAATCAGGCTCGACTTGCAATCAACTAGGAACCTGCAAATACTAATGCTCATCCGCCAATGGCTAACACACTCCGCCACCAGGAGACAAACAATGACCCAGAATGATTTCCCACTCGTTCACGACCAACTTAACACTAAGGAACGCAGCTTAATGATTCGAAAGAATAAGCTACCAACTGGATTTCTCCAACGAAAAAAACACTTTCGTTCCTCCAGGGAAAGGTTAGCCTACTACATTGATCAAAAAGTTCCCGGAATAACCACCGTGTGGCGCTCCCATCGTTCCGATTTGAGTTCTGTTTTTTTGTTAAATTGGTACATCTGTTGTTGATATTCCCTTTAAATCTTAGTGTCATAACTTGACATTTGCAAAAGTTACGTAGCCAAGAGTACATCTATCTCTGTGTGTGTTGGCGATTTTTTACAATTGCAGAAATGGATTTAAATTTGCAACAACGAACTTGTATTAAATTTTGCGTAAAAAACTGATTTAGTGGCGCACGGACGTTGGAAATGTTGGAAAAGTGTTTCGGCAACGATTCTCTAAAAAAAAACGGTCGTTTACCAGTGGCACGAGCGGTTCAGAAGTGGTCGTGAGTCAATCGAAGATGATGAACGCAGTGGCAGACCATCGACATCGAAAGTCGGTGAAAAAATTGATAAAGTAAGAGAAATGTTGGTCAATAACCGCAAATTAACCATCAGAGAAATAGCGGAGGACTTGAACATTGCCTATGGATCCGCCCAAGACATTGTGGTTAATGATTTGGGTTTCCGTCGTGTAGCAGCAAAGTTGGTGCCAAAAGACCTCAATTTCATGCAAAAAAGAGACCGTGTTGACGTCGCAAAAGACATGATTTGCGAGGCTGAATCCGATCCCACATTCATCAAAAGGATCATTACTGGAGACGAGACGTGGGTTTATGAGTACGACACGCAATCCAGACATCAGGCAAGTGAATGGCGTTCACCAAATGAGCCGAGACCAAAAAAACCACGTCGTTTTCAGTCAAAAAAGAAGGCAATCCTGACGGTTTTCATGGATTACAACGGTATAGTGCATCATGAATTTTTGCCAGAAGGCCAGACAGTTAACAAAGAGTATTATTTGGGCGTTATGAGACGTTTGCGTGAAGCAATTCGCCGAAAGAGACCAGAAATCGTCGCACAGTGCGTCGAGACCGTCGCACAGTGCGTCGAGACCGTCGCACAGTGCGTCGAGACCGTCGCACAGTGCCATCATTATTCGTAATTTTTTGACGAAAAATGCAACAAATACCATCCAACAACCACCGAATTCACCTGATTTGGCTCCCTGTGACTTTTTTCTGTTCAATCGAGTTAAAAAACCATTACGGGGAACGCGTTTTAGCAGCTGAGAGGAAGTAATGGAAAAATCGCAGGAAGCACTGATGGACATACCGAAAACCGAATATAAAAAATGTTTCGAGGATTGGATCAAGCGCTGGCATAAGTGTGTTGCAGTCAATGGGGATTACTTTGAAGGGGACAATATAGATTTAGATGAATAAACTTGTATTTTTAATTTTCTGAATAAATTCCGGGAACTTTTTGATCAAGGTAGTATATTGTTAGATAATACGACTATCAGGAATTAGGTTATTCTGATCGAACTCAACGCAGGAGAATGAATAAGAGACCCGGTCAACGAGGCGAGAATTTTCCATTTTGAAACTATTGAATTTTAACACGCAAATTCAAAAACGTGTTCCCCATCACACTTACATGTCAACATTGTCCTTATAGAGAATAATCGCTTCCATTTCTTCGGGAAACCGTACAGTGACGAACTTCCAACGACTCACTGAGTCGATAAGCACGTTGGATGGCGCACACATCTTCCGGAAATTAGTTTCTTAGCCTATAGGTCTGTCAAACTCCACCAATACGTCAATTTTAGACCTCACATTTCCGCTCCTAAATGAGTGATATTCCTCGACGCATCAAATCGCACAGATATCATTAAATATAAAGACACGGGAGTTTAATGGTTATAACTGCTGGCAGTCCACAAGCTTATGTAGGCTTTTGATGGGAACAAATACTATCTAATACTAAGCTTCTTAGCCTCATATGGTAACACGATACTGAAAACTACAACACAATGTACTACAATACGCTATTCATCAAGAACGCGTACTTCCTGCCTTTCTCAACTCCAGTTCTTCGTGGAAATGGATAAAGTTTTTGTTTATTTTCTTCCACTTCACTTTTTCCATTCTCTTCCAAATTAAACTCTAATCTGAACGACCAAGTTTTGGAGAAATACAAAAAAAAACCATGCTCCATATAAAATCACTGGTATTCTATTTAAATCTTTACAAAAGGTTCGTATCATCAAGTCCTTTCTCTTCGTGAGACAGTAGACTAGTATTAATATAATTGCATAACGTGTACAGCTATCAATACAAGAATAATATCGCGCCGCGTACTAGTTTGACCAGAAAGATTTTGTCGAATTACTCGAGCTCTCTAGGCAGCTACACCGCGCAAGTATCGATCCACGCTCTTGGTCGGTGATCCAAATTTAGTAAGGCTGCGACGATTACATTATCAATTTCTTAAATTTAGAATTCTGTTGGTGTCAATCCGCATTTCTAATCAACTTCAGTATCTTGAGCCCGAAAAGTTTCCACACTAACGAGAAAATTTTTTTTTTAACTGAATAACATCTCCGGCTCGAAGCGAAATTCCACAGCATCAATCAATAGTTGAGACAAGTCACAATATTCTGAGGTGTCGCTCGCTTGTTTCTGGGCAAGGAGCATTTTGTGGCTCAACGTTCTTCTCAAGTTTGAGGGAGGATATTCAGGAGCAAAGTAACTTCAAGTTAGCGGAGGAAAAGCGAATAATAGCGACTCTCTAAAGACTTGACGTTAAATTAAACCGTATCTTATAAGATCGCAAATTTGTAGCGAATAGTTTCTACTGCTTTTCCCGCTAACTTCACGTAGTTTCGCCAGGGCTTGCATACTACGTGATGGGCTTATATACCAATGTTCTCACAACTACAAGGAACATCGTGATCACTCGGAATTCCTGATTTACTTCACATACTCTCGACTATCTCGAAAAATAAAAATCACTTCTTTCCCGATACATTTGCAGAAATTTTGTGATTCCATATTTTTCTCGGGAGAGGTGGCCACCTTGGATTTCGTCACCAAGGAGTTAGGATTCGGTGGATTCATGGTCGGCTTAACGAGGGATTACTTTCTGCGGTCACTGACCGACGAAAAGCCTGATCAATTCGCGACCAGGACGTGAGTACGAATGCATGCGAAGGAGCTCATCTGATGCCGCTTAGGTCGGAGGCCCGTAACTCAGGGCAATAGCTTTGTGGGTTCGTGGTTGACTGGAGGGAATGATAGCAATTACTCCAAGCACTCGCCCGCACCAAGAGTGACCTACGTAGAGGTCATACGTTCGTACCCACGCATGCACACTCGAACGGCCAGAAAGAGCGTGCCCCAAGGTCAACGATTCGCGTTCCCGTCCCCCCACTCCCGACCCTCCCCTATTGCAGTCCTCTCCCGCTCCGAATCGCAACCACCACCGACACTCGTCGGATAAAAACCCCGCGATGTCTTTCAAATTATCGTTTCCTTCCAGCTCGGTCAGGCGACTGGCTCTCTCCTCACTTCGGTCTCCAGAAATTGGTCGTGTTTTCGAGAGAGAGAGGAGAACGTGCATTCCGAGCAAACAATGAGGATGAGCGTCGACCATGCCCTTTTAAGACGTGAGTTTGGGGAAAGTATGGTAAAAAATAAGTTGGATGGAGAGGAAGGAATGACGAAAAAGTTCTACATTGGATTGGGAAAAGGGAGAAAGTGGTCGGGGAAAATTCGAAGAATCCCGAAAAAGTGGAAGGGAAAGGAATTGGGGCGTTGTATGGGGCGGGGATGGAAATGTGGCTGTTTTGTTATCACGAGAGAGCGAGGACAGAAAGGGACATTTTGGATTGGGTGGTCGGTGAAAAACCATGAGGACCTGAAGAGAGGAATAGTGTGAGGGAAAATGTGTTTATATTTGTCAGAAAAATATTTCAAAAGCCCACGAGAATGGGTGAGAGTTTTCAGAGGCTATCCTAAACACACTTAGACGTGGTCAAATAACTGCGGTGATACAAGGGTACGAGTAAGTCCTTTTACACAGAGCCGAAAATACTCAGAAGAAAGCTACAGTAAGTGATTAGCGAGTATAAATAGTTCTTACATACTTCAACCCTGGCTGTGAATGTCGGTCAATCTTATCTCTTCGTAGGTAGGACAGTAAATATCTTAGACCATGCAATCTCCAATGTAGCAATATTTTTACAATTACGAAGGCATAATTTAAACGGTACTAAGGAGTGCTCCGTAATGCGAGCCAGCCCCCTAACGTAGGTTTTCATCAACCAAGAACTTGCAAATGAATTACAAATTTCGGAAAATTGATTATTCGGAAGAAAGCATCATCATCATCAGTATTTCAATCCTAGGATTGGTTTACTGCAGCCCTCCATTCAATGTCAATGCCCTCAATCCTTGATACCCTCTGTTTTACGTCTTTCTTAATTTGTCCTAAGTGCAGGTCTCTTGGTCTTTCTCGTGGAATTTTCCCTTCTATTTTTCCTTGTATTATATTCCTAATCAATCCATTTTGCCTCAATATGTGTCCAATCCATCTATTTCTTCTTTGCCGTAGAGTTCTCCATATGGTCCTATCCTCTTATGCTCTTCTATATACTTCCTCATTCCTTACTTTGTCTGCCCATTTAATCTTCATCATTCTCATCCGGCACCATGTTTCGAAGGCTTCTAGCCTTCGCTGATCCAATTTTCTTATGTTCCAAGTCTAGGAACCATAGAGCGCCATGCTCCTTACGAAAGTCTTGACGAATTGCTTCCTTGTTTCCAGACTTAGGTTCTTTGAGCATCGTAATTGCCTCTTTTTCATGAATGCGTTCTTAGCTTGGGCTATTCTTCGCATGTCGGTCGAAGTTCATCCATCCCATATTATGCTGCTGCCCAGGTAGATAAAGGATTCCACTTGCTAGAAGAAAGCATGAGGAGTGGAAAACGGCATCAAACCAATCTTCACATCTGTGTCTATTAATGATAATTGTGCTGGGGCAAATGATTTGAATGTATCACTACAAGACTGACTTACATATGATTACGATGAGCCATTTCGTATTTCATCTTTCCAGGACAGTCGAAAGTCAGTTTCTTAGTACTACGCATCCACTATAATATCAGCGGAATCATTTGAAGGAAGTCAAAACGGCCAAAGCGGGAAGGTGGGGTATTGGGTTGAACACTTTGCTCCCTGATCATAGAGTTAATGGGTAAAATCAAATGTAACAACTGAACAACCGTTTGATTGCCGTTTGACTTTAAGATGGATACCAGGTGCTCTATATCCTCGGCGAAGGAAACTTCTACTCCTACCCTGATTGCGTGAAATTCACAGGCCGTATGGCTTCGCAAGAGTTCTATCCACTTACGAATCTTCATTTTTTCATCTCTAAATTAAAATTTATACAAAGAAATATTCAAGGCAGAAAAATAATACTGGCAAAGAAATTCATGTAACTTCAAGGAAGGAAGTAGTATATGAAGATTGCAAAATCATTGTCAAGATTTAATTAAAATAATGACAGACTGCGCCCAAGGAAAGCATTCAATGAATGTTGGATATTGTATTGCTAAAAATATTATGACGCCTTCCTTCTAAACCATGGCCGTTTATTTCAATCTGGGTGATGAAATAATGCCAACAAACACACTTTGCGAATGTTTTTTCACAAAAGAGAACCATATCCCTATCTTTTGACAAACTAAAGCATACTTTCAATTTCATTAAATCTATCAACTACTACCTTGCATTTTATAAACGATTCGGAAACCATGAACATCAGGAGGAACACAACGAACGAAAATTACAAAAATACGACTGATACTCATGAGGTTTACTAAAGAGCAAACCTTTTCTGTAACTACAAGCGCCATTTCTTGGATTTTCTAAGGTATTAACGAACAACCCACGGATCAAAATCAACATTCTAGTAGATGGTCGTAGCGGTGGGAGGTGCTTACTGGCTTTGGAGGGCAATTATCACAATGATATGAACAACTGGAGAACATAATGAACATTTTACGGGAAATGGGAAAATAAGATTTTAGAATGAAGGCAATCGAACAAACGTTAAATACCAGGTGGAGAACACGAACCATCAAACGAAATTAAATCGTAAAACTTCACGCAAAAATAAATTCACTTAAAAAGAAACGGATGACGACAGTGAAGCAGAAGCGACTCCACTGCATCAGAATATCAAATAAAACAGGAACAGGAAAACGAGGTCGCCTGGCACCAGCTCTGCATATCAACGATTCGTGAGCTGAACCCTGGGTATATTCCCGGGAGCAAAATGCTACAAAAACATAGGATTGGTTTGAAAACAGTTTTTTTTTTTGGAAATTTGATTCCTGAGTAGGGGAAAACGTATGCTACTCACGAATGAAGGTAAGAAAGCTGGAGTGTTGACCATATAACGAGGCGAAACACCTACCTGGAATTATAAAATAAAAAAGTTGATTAGTAACAGTTATTTTATAGAAACAAAATACTGATAAAGTTATGTAATATTAATAAAACACTGATAAAATTCAGAATAATGAATATTTAAGGAAATAAAAATTATACATAATCTCTAGAAAGTTCCATAACACACACTTAGACCAAGACACAATTTCATTTTAGACTCACAAAGTAAGGTTTAAAGGTACTAAACAAATTCCGAAAACTATTGGACACTTTTGGTTTTAAATCACCTTGCAATTTGACACATCAATGCTATATAGCAGGCATTTGGCGGGATGACGATGGACTTTCACTGAAATGAGGGACTGCTATCCTAAACGGAGAAGTTTCGAAAATAGTCCGTTTGGCGATACAGTAAATCCAATTTTTGCATGAATTAGAATCGCATTTTCTTACCATGGTAACAACGCTAAGGCTAATGACATGGAAGAAGCAAAAGTAAATTTGCAACACATTTCACGTAAATGTGAATTCAGAAATAATGCAAAATGTTGATGACAAGCCTAATTTCAAACAGGGAGGATTACCAACGAACCACCCATGAAACACAATATTACCCATTCGCATAATTATTAATTCAAAACACTCACATCGAAGACATGATGCAGACTTGACTGGAATATTCAGTAATTACAAAACTTAAAGAGGCCTTATTTTTTCCTTTTTCTAAACGCGGTACGTTTCCAAATTGATCAATTAGCTTTTTGAGCATAAACGACTTCAGAACATGTCGATCGCATATTCTGGACGCCTTCGAAATGCTTAAAAACAAAAAGAAGCGATTAGGATTTAAGGAAAAATATATGGAGAAAGGGTTTTGGCTACTGTTGAAATATAGCAGAAAAATGAGGATAGCAGGAAGTCAACCACGTGAATATTGTTGTCGCCGGCCAACCCGGAGAGTCTACGCCCTAATTAATTCTGCGGAGCAAATTAAATGCCGACCCTAATGAGGTTTGTCATTAGTACTTCCGGTCAAACCTTCTACGGAAAATTCCAAGGGAAAGGGATCGTGATATTTCGCGCATCGCAAGTTACTCGGACGTTCCCATTCAGGGTCATCTTTATTTACTCTACGGCCAACTCTATAAGGGGTCCGTTGAAAATGAACCGCGATGGTAAATTTTGTCGTGAAAGGCTAAATCAATTCATAATTTATAATTTGAAAACATTTACGCCTACCTCTAACTAAAACTACCTCGTGACGCCAGAGTAAGAAAGTTAAACGGTTGTAAGTAGGCGTTGACTATTAGGGTTCAAATAATGCGAGTTTCAGTATGGTTACGCAAAGGTTTAGCCATTTTAAACTACATGAGAATAAACCCAGAACAACCTTTAAGCCGTAAAATGGCGACCACACTCCTGAGCAGAAAGTTCGGTTAAAAAGAGTTTACGGTCTTATATCTTTGCCGATTTGGAAGCAGCGAATTTAACGTCAGGATAGTGCATAAATGTTACCATCACCGCGAACTGCACAGTTGCTTTGCTAATTATGATAAATGTTCAACTGAATAATTAATTAATATAATGATATATAATATATAATACTCGATATATATATATATATATAAATATATACATATATCGAATATTTATGTGTGAAAATTTAAGAATCTATTTCCTTTATTTTATACATTGATGAGAATTCATGTGTTATTCTTTCCATATTTTGCAGCGTTCTTATATAAATTCATGGGATACAAAATCACACGTCTGAACGTCTATCTAAGAGCTTTCCAGAGCCATAATTCCTTCCACACTCGATGCCCGGCCATTATGTAACAATTGTGTAGTAGCACTTGCTTTCTTCGGCTATACTTTCCTTGGATTAAATATGAAGTAATTCGTGTCTGCTGTGAACTTGAAACTAATTTCTGAATCGCCTCTTAGGCCGCAAATATTTACAGCTCCTTTTATATGCGGCCTGGCTGGTGTCCATCTCGCCTTTGGTTTTCCAGAATATTCATCCACCGCGCGTTGCATAAACCCAATTCCCTTTAAGGTGACCCCGCTAATTAATGCGCGTTCCCCACGTGTGGGGAGAGAGTTCATCTTCTTAATCGCAGTTACATCAAGCAAACGATCTATTTTTCGGAAATAATTTTCCCAATAATATTTATGGTAATTATGCAACGGGTGTTTTAGGAAAGGTTAATTACCATTAATGTGAATTGACTCTTCAGGGCCGGTCTGTTTTAACAATCACATGCCAAAATTTGATCCGAGGAACCGGCAAGACCCTACCCACGATGAGGCGAACATTAACTCGAGATGCAGTTTGAATCGAGTGCGTTGTCATGGTATTCGCAATGGGAGGAGACGCAATTTCAATACGACCAATTATAGAAATATGATAACATCAACAGCCATTCAATAAGTCACAGAAGAAGAAACAATAACAAATCACAGAAGTAATTACCTCAAAACGCCCCATGTTTAGCTTTGAAGCGCATCATTATTACAAGCACAGTAACATTTATAAACACCAACGTTTTCCCTACTGAGGAATAAATACATGGGCATAATGGCAAACGACATCAGTCATCCGTTATCGTTTAATATTTACCTAATAATAACTTTTGAAGCACTCAGAACTCTGATATGAAAAAAATTTAACAAAAAACTGATTTTTTTGCATAAACTTACCTATCGTGTCAACTCTTACCAATGTGAAAAAATCAATTGAAAATCGACAGAAATAATTATTTAGGAAATGAGATTATGCAATCACTATAAAATGCATTATTTACGCTTTTCCATAGGCACCGGTAAACAGGAAAAGCAAGAAACATCGTGGAAACATGAAAAACCGGTTAGGAGCGAGTAATAAATTTTGTATGTACACTGCGCACACATTTTTCTGTACGATTTCTTGCTACAAATTGATGCAATTTCCAGACATGAAAAACTGTCCAGCAACTAGTATAATACTTAAACTTTTGCTAAGACCGATGGGCACATTATAGCTGTATCGAGGGTGGGTGCGTGGAAAGTAGCGGCCATCATGACGGAAAATTACTTTTAGGTCTGACAAATTCACAAGGTGAATGATATGACGCTCCAGCAGTAAACTTGGGAAAATGTTCAGCTCACTTCATCGTTTTTTCCTCGAGAAAACTCCTTGCGATATGATAAATGATCGGCCGTTAAACGAAGGAGAAAGACGCATCCCAGGAGATTATTAGAAAAAATCCCAACCGTCCGTTATTCTATATCCTACCGATGACTGACACTCTGAGAGTAAGATCCATTTTCAGTTACCCGAGGGGTGGATAAGAAGAAAGTTAATGGTAATCATTACATTAGGATTCGTCTAGCCTCAGATAATAAAAGTATTTAACGCATTTATTAGCGGGGTCACCTTAAAGGGAATTGAGTTCACACGACACGTGATAGATAAATGAACTGGGAAACCACTGGAGAGACGCTAATTCGCATCAATCAGGCCACGTTTCCGCCGCTCTATTCACAATAATTGCACTCGGCAACCCATCCGAGGGAAATACCATCGACGTACCTTTCTCGTTCTTCACTTCCCAACGGAATTGGATATAACAGACAGTAACAGGCGCCAAATTGTGAACCTTCTTACCACCTATCTACTAATGATTAAATAAAATACCCTCTAGCTAATTTTCAACATATTTTTACTAACCAATGGTTTCGTCACGTGACGATGAACATAGATACGGTTCCCTCAGCCAAATTGCATTCGATCTCACTCAATTGACGTACTCGTACTTCTTCCTTTTCATATCCTCGTTGCCCAGTTCACTAATCTCCCTTTCCTCCTCTCCTTCTCTTTTCTTTCCCCTCATCCACCTGTATCCACGCCCTGCCCACTCCCCATCCTTCACCGAGGGGGAGGGAGGAGATCAGGTGTAGTTTCTCACGGTGTACTACTCACATTGAGAATGACATAATAAGTCCAATTCATGAGCGGTAGAGTAAAACTGATTGAAAATTAACTAGTGCGTGTGTATTATTTTATCAATGAAATTAAAATAATGTAATTGGAATGCATATTTTCTACGACAATTACCTTCTGCCACGATTCATGCGTCGTGATTATTCAGGAATATTTTTTAAATTTATAAATATCAAGTCTTATCCATTTTCCTTTAGAAATTGGCATGCGTACACCCAAATAAAATGAAAATGGATCAGGTGAAGCGCGCCGGGATCGTACCGCGACGCCCCTTAACTTCCCGAAGCAATGCATTGCAGTGTACACGGTACATCTTTCATTGCACGCTAACGCGATGCTCTTCCCCGCAAGCCTTGAATAATCTGCACGTGTCTCGAACCCATCCCTTTATGACGCATGGCTTCGAAACGGCAACAAACGCTCGCGTTGTTTTTGATTTTCCGCACCCCGCCGGGAAGTGCCGTGTGGCGTAACATCAGATGCCGCGACGGTGGCGCGCGCGGCCGCTTCATACGTATCGTCGCCATCATCAGAGCTCATGGCCTCAACTACCGAGGGAGAGACGACGAAGGGGCCTTCCCGTACTCGCCCATGGTGCTTGGAACGACGGAGGATGGCCTTCAAAGCATTACCCATGTGCGTCCACAGACCGCTACCAGCAGGTTTTCCACAACTTCTGGAAGGCGGCGCCCGGAATCCTGCTAAGCTCCTTCGTAACGGCCTGTTGTAACGCTTCCACGGAGCCGTGGTGACGTCCGATCAGCACGGTTTTGCGGGGGGAAGAGAAAGAAGTCTGGTGGGAAATTGCCTAAAAACTTTAGATCCTAACTCTCATGGGAAGAAGCTTTTGGCAGATCCGCATGCGAGTTTCCCTTTGTTAGTCCTAGAGCACTCGCGGCACCAACTTCGTACACACCTTTCTCATGCCCATGTTTTCGGTCACAAGTCGATGCACAACACTTTTATGGATGCCAAGTTCCTCAGAAACCATTCGAACTCCTAATCTGCGATCCCTGTCAAATAAAATCCTTCACTCTTTCAAGATTTCCGTCACTTTTTGAAATTAAACGTTCGGCTTCTTCGACATCAAAAACTTGTGCCGCTCAAAAACACGATCTACCCATGGTGTCATTACCATAAGCTGCCTTGAACAAGTCATGAGTCTCTTTCTTGTTTTTCCAAATTCACGCAAAATTTTATGGCGTAGCGCTGTTCCAATAACCGGTTCATGACGGAGCGTAACAAGGTCATGTTATAGAGGGTTTGCAAACGAGCGATCCGCAAAGGCAGGGAGCCAACATGCCACCGACTTCCAGCTTTTCCTGCAACTCCCCTCCCTCGGCCCAGCCAGAAAACCGCCGCCCGTCCGTCCGTCTATCCAGGGAAAAAGTAAGTCATACTAATTTAAGGACAAACCTCGTATTTACAGAACCCCTATGAATAAATCGTACTATTTTTGGGAAAGACCTCGTAGGTAAGACACGTTTAATTAAGAGCTGAATAGTGAACGTTTACTGAAATTGACTGTATATTCAAATTAGTCGTCTGTACACTAAATCTTATCCATTACTCGGTATAATCAAGTTCAACTAAGGAAAGCTGAGAAATATTCATCATCAAAGGTAATCTACCACTTAAGGATTAAGGACAGTCCCTAACAACTACAAGTACGAAGTACGAGTAGTCGTAGTCTACACTACGTATATCGTGAACCTCCTATTGTTTGTCGGGCATAAGATGAGGGTAGTCGAACTAGCAGGCGACGGATCTGGGGGAAGCATCGTTTCCCATGGACTACGTACTTTCTACCTGCCTTCATCCCTAAAAGCTCATTTCTCCTTATGCTTATAACTGCTTCCAACGCCAGTGAACGTCAATTTTAGCGTAAAATAAACAAATTCTTAGTAATTTTCATCATTTTTATATATAAGCTTGTACAGCAACAAACAATACAAGAACACATAAAGAAACCGTCACACGTTATTTCTTAATAATTTCGACGGAATTTAGCTCCGTCTTCCTCAGAAAAACCAGTAGTACTCATACATACATTTACACATATATATATATATATATATATATATATAAACCATAAACACAGTAATCAACCCGAAGGTCAGTTTAGTAGGTGATGGTAGAGCTCACCCATGTACCAAGCCCGACGGCGTGTAAATATTTACACATCAGGGGGGGCCAGTTCCTTTCCCTGTGCCGGTTATGGTTTCTCAGGAAGATCTGGTACCCGAAAAATCAACTAGCTTGGGTGGAGCTACAGGTGCCCAAAGTGCCTTGCCCGGGAATCGAACCCGGGACCCTCTGGTCAGCAGTCCAACGCTCTACCCGCTAGACCACCGCGACCCACATATATATATATATATATATATATATATATATATATTTATATTTACATATATATATTTTCATTTATATATATGCATATGAGCACTATTGTTATTCTGTACTTATATTATATTATTATTTATTTATTAGGTAATCTACCATTTAAGGTAGGTTTTTGGATGGACACAACTATCAAATAAACATTTTGTGACTCCCCACCTGGCAAACTTATCTATATCAGGTCCCTCTTCATCTCGGTGTACTTCTTTCCTCCCATCATCTCGTCCAACATCCCTATCCTGTTCCTGCCCTTACCTCGCTTGCCCAACATTCTCCCCTCTATTACCCTCTTCAACATTCCACTACCGCTCAATACGCCTTTCATCCATTTTTCCTGCCTCCATAGGATTTCTCTCAACAAACCCCTCTCCTCACCAACCATCTCTAGTACTTCCTCATTTGTTTTCCTTTCGGTCCATTTCACCTTCTCCATTCTCCTCCACACCCACATTTCATAAGCCTCCAATCTACGTCCATCCTCCTGCTTCAGTGACCACGTTTCCGCGCCGTACATAGCTACGCTCCATATCAGAGTTTTTACGAGTCTTGTCTTAACATCCCTACTCAACGTCCCCGTCATCAACTCCCTCCTCCTTGAGAAAGCCTCCTTGCCTAGCGCAATTCTTCTCCTTACGTCCCTACCACTTTGACCGTATTGGTCCAAAACACTTCCGAGATATGTAAACTGTTCTACCTGCTCTATTTTTTCCCCGCCTATTTTAATATTTAGCTTAGCCTTTTTCTTTCTGGAAAATCGCATAACCTTTGTTTTATTAATATTGATTCTCATCCCCTATTTATCGCACTGAACCTTCAATTCACTCAGCAATGCTTGCAACCCCTTGGCTGACTGAGCAACTAATGCTTGGTCATCAGCAAACCTAACCGATTTTACGAATTCCCCTCCGACTTTCATTCCTACCTCCAGTTCTTCCAATGCCTCTTTAATCATTTCCTCTACATATAGTATACGTTGAACAGTACCGGTGACAATGGGCAACCCTGCCTTACACCTCTTCCTAACACTGCCCATCCGGACTCTCCGTTCCCCACTCGCACCTGAGCAGTCTGAGACATGTACAGGTTGCGGATCAGTCTCCTGTCCCTCCAATCCACTCCGATTTTCTGCAATACACGCATTCATTTTTCCCAATTCACTCTATCGAACGCTTTTTCGAAATCTACAAAACAGGCAAAAACGTCCTGATTGTATTCTATACTCCTCTCGACTAGTGATCTCATTACTGCAATGGCATCACGCGTACCTCTTCCTTTCCTAAACCCAACCTGATCATCCCCTAAGTAATCATTTGCCTTACTCTCTATCCTTTTGTTGATGATCCTGAGAATAACTTTAGCTGCGTGGGATATCAAACTTATTGTCTGTAATCCTCACATGGTATAGCCTTTGTCTTTTTTGGAATAGAAACTAACACCGATTTCACAAAATCTTCCGGCCAGATTCCTTCTTCATAGATACTACGAATCAGTCCATATAGGGCCTTCTTCCCGCATTTTCCTAAACATTTCAACAGTTCTACAGGTATGTTGTCCACCCCCACGGCCTTATTTGCTTTCATCTCCTTTAATGCCCTTTCTATTTCATCGTCGAGTATGCCTGGACCTAAGCTATCTTCTTCTACGTCATGTTCCTTTTCTATGTCTAACATTGTCGGCCTAAGTTCTTTACCATACAGTGTTTCTATATATTCCTTATATCTCTCTTGGATTTTTCCTGGTTCAACTATTATCTTACCCCACTTATCTTTAACTGCTAGCACAGATCTTGCCTTCTTACTTCCCGATAATAACTTAACCTTGCTGTATAGAGCACCAATGTCACCCTTCTTCTGTAAATTTTCCATATCCTCGCATTGCGTTTTCCACCATTCTTCGTTTGCTTTATTTGTGGCCCTTCTCAATTTATTGTTTAACTCTTTGTACTTCATTTTGCCTAACTCTGTGCTTACATTCTTCCATCTTCTTCTCTCATCCATCTTTGCAATCATCTCATCCGTGACCCATGGTTTCCTTATTCTTTTCCCGCTAATGGTTCCTATAGTGTCTTTTGCTGCTTCCGATATCCCTTGCTTGATACATCCCCATTTTTCTTCGATTGTACTTAGTTCTTTACCGCCATCCATTATTTTCTCTACAGCCTGCTGATACTCCTTCCTCGTTAATCCATTTAATGCTTCTACGTTCTTGCCTTATCTTCTTGAAACGGACGTTACATTTCATAACAACTAAATTGTGGTCAGAGTCCGCATCCGCTCCTGGGAAACTGTGCGAATTTATCACACTGTTCCTAAACCTGTGCCTAACCATAATATAATCTAACTGATACCTTTCGTGTCACCTGGCATTTTCCATGTATACCTACGCCTTTTGTGATGTCTAAACCATGTGTTGGTGATGACTAACCCCTGTCTCTTGCAGAATTCAATTGCTTTCTCCCCGCGTTCATTCCTCGTGCCTAATCCATAGTCGCCCACCTCACCACCCTCTCTCTTCCTTCACCTACCGTCGCATTCCAATCCCCCATCACTATCAAATGATTCCCTGCAGGAACGCACGCGATTATATCCTCTAACTCATCGTACATCCTATCGACTTCTTCCTCCTTGTGGTTGCTCGGTGGCATGTATACCTGAACAATGATCAAGTTCGTCGGCTCTGCTTTAATCTCTACGAGTAAAATTCTATCTGTTGCTTGCTCTATGTTGACTACGCTTCTTCCTACCCCTTTATTTAATATTACGGCAACCCCTCGTTGGTTCTCGTCCCCGCCGCTGTATATTACTCTATAATTGTCACTCCAGTAATCCCCGCTATCCTTCCATCTCACCTCGCGGAGACATATTAGTATTATTATATAAATAATATGTAAATATAAATTACATATATATAGATAGAGCTCTGATACATTATGAACCTAACAAACCCGAAGGTCGGTTTGGTAGGTGATGGTAGATTTCACCCAGTACTAAGCCCGACGGCGTGTGAAATTCACACATCAGGATAGGGGGTCAGTTCCTTTCCCTGTGCCGGTTTCCCAGGAAGAACTGGTACCCGAAAAATGAACTAGCTTGGGTGGAGCTGCAGGTGTCCAAAGTGCCTTTCCCGGGAATCGAACCCGGAGCCCTCCGGTCAGTAGTCCAACGCTCTACCCACTAGACCACCGCGACCCGCAATAATATATATAATGAGAATATTTATATATATATAAAAATATATGTATGTATATATATAGAATATATATATATGTACTCATTCAAACATAGGTATAAGGAAAGGGGATAGGAAAACACATAAAAGGCGAACACAGGACATGTGGGGAAAGCGGTTTTGAGCAGATCACAAATATAAAAATATTTCCTTAACCGATATATGAACACCGGACCTTCCACTTGCCGGGCGGATGCGCTATCAATTACGGCACTACGGAAATCCAATTTACACTGAGATCTGCGATGTTTTTAAAGCGCCCAAGTGCTCCTAATCGTTGGCCAAACGATGGCTTTAAGGGAGCTGTTTCACCCACCAAAGGAAAAATAGACAATACACACATGAAGAGGGGACAGTTGGTTGGAAAGCATATAGTACCATACACGTCCCCTCTTCTCTCTCCCACATACTTTTCACCAGTCAGTCCAAACTGGTCTTCCGAGGAAGACGGAGCGCAGTTCCGTCTAAATTGTCAAGAAATAGCGTGTGAGTGTTCCTTTTATGTGTTCTCATATTGTGTGTTGCTGTCTAAGTTATATAAACATATATATATATATATATATATACATATATATACACATATACATATATATATATATATATATATATATACACATACATATATATACACATACATATATATACATATATATATGTATATATATATATATATATATATATATATATATATATATATATATATATATATATGCGGGTCGCGGTGGTCTAGTGGGTAGAGCATTGGACTACTGACCGGAGGGTCCCGGGTTCGATTCCCGGGCAAGGCACTTTGGGCACCTGAAGCTCCACCCAAGCTAGTTGATTTTTCGGGTACCAGGTCTTCCTGGGAAACCGGCACAGGGAAAGGAACTGACCCCCTATCCTGATGTGTGAATTTCACACGCCGTCGGGCTTAGTACTGGGTGAAATCTACCATCTATATGTATATATGTATATATATATATATATATGTATATATATATATATATATATATATATATATATATATATATATTCAAACTTGAAAATCCCACACAGGAAAGGTGGGGAAGGCGGCCTTCCCCATCTTTCCTGTGTTGGTCTTTTATGTGTTTTCCTATCCCCTTTCCTTATATGTCTATTTCTATGTGCGAAAATAATACACACATATACGTCTACCTATAGCTAAATTATAAAATTCATATCCACAATACCCAACAAGGTTCAAAGTGTAATTTTTTAATTATCGAAAATTTAGAGGAGCGTCCCCCTTAGAACCACCCAAGACTGCTGTCTCGCACCAACAGGAGTATTATTACAGCGCCAAATGTGACTTCGGGAACCACCTTTCCTCTGTCGAGATATCCCACCACACACACACGTCGGAGCGAAACTTGACGAACTCCCTATCATAACTGCGGGCGTATAACGCTCATCAACCCGAGCTTCCGCTGTTGATTTTCCCCCGCAACCCGCGGAAGAGAAACATTCACATTTCTGAACTCCGGGGAAAGGAAAACGAAAGTCGGGAGCTGTGGCGTTGGCTGGAGGGAGTGAAAGGAGAGACTGCTGGAGACAACTTTGAAACCAGAGGAGGAGAGAGAGAGAGAGAATGTGTGCACGGGGAAAGGGAGGAGGGGACCGGGGCAGGATAAGGAACGACAACTGAAAGGCTTGAACCCAGTAACTTTAAGAAGGAAAACTTATCCCATCACCGGTCGACCGAAAGAAAATTCCAGGGGAAACGATGCTTCCCCCAGATCCAGATCCGTCGCCTGCCAGTTCGACTACCCTCATCTTATCCCCTGGATTCCAGGAACGCTAATGCCGAAGTGAAAATCACCGAAACGGTCAGGGTAATTGAAAAATCAAATACTTAACCAACGGAAGAGCGAAATTTTGAGGTAAACTGATTCTGACGGAGCAATGCGAGAAACTCGACGACGTACATTTACGAAAGGATGTGGTCCAAACCAGTAGTGTCCTCACTTCCACGGTAGCTCACGTGCTATAAATATATTTGCTGTGCCCTTAGCAAGCGGTGTACCATAAAACCCACGTTTTAAAATTACTAGACTTTCATATCTTAAGGATATTGAAATTATAATTAATTCTGCGAGCATACACTGGAGTAAAATTTATTTGCAAAAACAAATCCAAAGTAATATTCATTAAAGGCATGATACTCCTCTCAAATGGAAACGAGTAGCTAATATTAAATAGAGACGTCACAAGCAATCACGTTTGGAAGACCGATACTAATAATTAAGTTAAAGAAATAATGCTTTATTTCAGAGGAGGAATTAAGAAAAAACGAAGATTTGATGAGATAACGAAAGTATGGACACCTTTATATCTGCAATCAAAAATTCAAATCGAGAAAGCACAGGTTGCATGCAAAATATAATTGCTGTTGAATCCATTACGATTCTAATTGGATAATTTCGGTTAACTGTAAACATTGTACAATTAGAAGGAATGTTAGAACCCCCTCAATGAACGAGTGTATGAATACCCTGAATAATATCTAATAAAGAATGTATGAACGCCCTGAATCAACGCTGCCTTCCTCCTAATGTGATCCGTGAGGGACTGAGCGCCCCACTCGGCGTATGATTGGGCGGGCCTAAAGTGCTCTGTACACGACCCCAGAATATGTCGGCGATGCCCCCGCCATTCCCGAGGACCAAACCAAGGTTTTCCGCACGATATGCTACAAAACTAACTACCACAATGGGATGAGAAATCAACGAAGCAACGAACACACTAAGGTCAAAATCAATGGGGAAAAGATAGAAAACGCTGCATCGCCTAATTCCATTCAAAGTTAATTATCATTGAAATTCATAACACAATAGGGAGGTAACGATTATAATAAAGAAATTCTTTATTAATTAAAGTGGATTCTTTGTCCTAGCATGTCGATACTCGATACGATAGTCGATACAAGTCTTTTTATCACCGCGGAATCTGAGGAACATGGAAGTTCTTTCTGCAATGCGGGCGCCGAAAACATTGAAACATTAAAGATAATGCCGGAACAAAAAGATAAAACATCATGAAAATGAAATATTTTTCGCGCACATGAAAATGACCTTAAATGTAAAAATATTTTTTAAACAGTCTCCGCAGTCGCAGAAAATAACATGACTTGAAAAGGGTTTTTTGGGGCAGTCCTGAGGACTACAACGACCATTGAACACATGATTATGTATTTTGTGAGATGCTACGTAGGGGCAGAAGTATTTTTATCTAAACTGGTTAAAATCTACGCTCAAGGGCTCAAATTACAGTCTGTAGACTGGTTATATATATATATATATATATATATATATATATATATATATATATATACACACACACACACATATATATATATATATATATATATATATATATATATTACCAGTCACATAATCACATAATTGATTGAAATATATGCCAAAGGAATTCATAAGAGATAACAAAATGACTTGTGGGCAATTAAGCCCAGAATGAAATAGGAATTCTCGTCCAAACGTGACGCCATTAGAAATGCAGGCATATAGTATGCATTAAAACATTGAAGCTAATGGCTAATGCATTTTGAATTATAGGGCTACAATACTCCAGTAGAATGCTATTGAGTAGCTATGTACATGCATAACTAATACCTTAAATACTCTTATCAAATGCAATAACACCAGTAATAGATCAATTTTATGTACTATATGCATTAATTTGTCATTCCATTTTCAAATTTCCTAAAACTCATCAATTCCGTGATCCATAAGTATTTATTTATAGAAACCTAAGACCTACATTTGGTCACAAATGTCGTTTTAAAAAGTACTCATTGCAAATGCCTAGAGCTACACATATATTTATCCGATTTCACGAATTGCATTCCCCTACTGAGAGAACTTCTTCAGGTAATTATAGTTGAGCCTCCTTCATTACTGACTTAAAGGAACAAAGATACTAAAAATTAATTTAACAAAATGCTAATGTTTCCTCAAGGCATTGATCTTATGTAGAGAAATATTTTTTGTAAACCAAAACATCATAAATAAAATATTTTAAAATTCTAATTGGAGGTAATTTTCAAGTTTTCCTCTAAGTATTTTCCCTAAGCTTTGGAGTAATACTCCAAGTTTTGCAGTCATCAATTTAAGGAATTCTTGCCACTCTGTCTCAGAAAACCTTCAAATAGCTCAAATAAAAGGAAATGCATCTTTCCTATTTAGTGAGATTAGTTTCCTGCTCATTATTGTAGGTAGTCTACTAATTTGAGGTAAGCTATCATTACCCTCAGGATCAAATACATGTTACCAATGACTAAAGAGTTTCAAAGCATCTTAAATGACTTTTCTCCGGCCATGTTGACTTCTTCAGAACCTAGTAGTACAAGCCTTTCCGTACAACCTCTCACTCAGTTCAAAATGCATTTCTTTTCTTTTCCAGCCTTTACTCTTACTGTTCATTCTATTATGGCATCAACATTCCACTCTTTTTTTTATCATCCCATCCGTAGCAGTTACCAGCCTCCTTCGAATTTTCCCTTCAAACCTTTCTCCCTCCATTTCGAACTTCTTAGGCACCCTCCCACTCTCCCCTGCCTACTCTCTCCATTCTTCCGTGTAGCCAATCTCCGACTCCTCACCCACCAATAAGCTAAGTCCCCTTCCTCAGAATCCCACGCCGCGGAACCATTCAACGCAAAAATCACACAAAATTCTCTATAGCCATTACCTTCTACCGAGACACGATCATTCAGGAATATTTCTTTTCTTTGATAAGTATAAGTCTTCTCCAACCGCCCTTACAATTTGAATCTATTCACCCAAATAGGCGAATATTTCCGAAAATGTCTGCTTTATTGCCTCTGATGTTTGCGTTTTACATCTTGGAAACCTCATTTATTCATTTTCTTACCAATCAAAGCCCCTCACGCCGATTCTTTTACGTGTTCCACGGCGACTTCAATTTATTTGGATAACTAAAGCTTTAAAATCCGTAATTATTACAATGGATTGAAATATGGAACATTAGAAGTGATCGATTATTATGAAATCATGAGCGATGAAAGGGAGGTGGGTACTATGAAATTACTATTCTGTCAACATTTGCGAATATAATACGTATAATGTACACCCTATTCCAATCTCCATTCCATTCCATCTACCATTAGGTAAAGCACGGCTCAAAAGGAAGGCTTTTTTAAATTTTTAATGAAAGTTATCAGGTACAATGATTGGTTTAAAATACTGTTTGCAAGTTCAAACAGCCGAAGAAACACATGCGCAGTTGAATAGGTTCTCTCAACAAATACGCTGCTAACATCTGAGAAAGCCAAGGAATTTATGAAAACATGAGTGGAAATTTCAATTCTCGTTCGAACGGCCAGATACATCACATGATTACTCGAATAACTTAAGGACTCTAATGAATGCCTGAGTTGTGCGAGAGCCCAGTTGAACCCACCAATAGAAAACACATGTGGGTAGCAAACGACCTAAAATTAATACATCATCCAGACAAAGTACAAGGTCTGTCCCAAAAATAAGTGAAATAAATCCAAGGACAACAATTTATTAGAGATCAAATTACAAATTGCTAAAATTCCAACAGGGCCCTCGTTCAGGCACCTCGTCATGGCCTCTTTGGCATAATCCAGTGGTCCATAATGGTACTCAAAAGGGGTTATACTTGGGTCGTAATCAAAGACCAATGTCTCGTCACCAATATTCTAACAAATTTGAGTCACTTTCAGTGGCCCAAGAGGTCAAAGGCCATATTGTTCAACAAGCAGTCTTCTGAGAGGACCTTGGGGACCGGCTTGGCACACCTTTCTCATGGCTATGCCTTCAGTGAGAATGCCATACACTGTAGTTTTCTGAATATTGCACTCCCCTGCTAACATCCTGGCACTTGGGAATTAGTAAGAAATGAACATGTGTCTCACATTTTGCACATTTCCAGCACACTGTGAGGTTGATGGATGTCCTGGACATTCCTCATCGTGAATCTCCTCGTTACCCACCCAGAACATCCTGTGTAAGCAGAAAACCATCACTTGGGACATTTAACCACCCTTAACCATGATCACGGTCTCCGAACACCATTTTCCAAGCTTAATGCACAATTTTATCGCATATCATCGCTCCATGGAAAGTGGCATCGTGAATACCTGACTTGACCGTCGAAGAGGAGTCTAGCCTAGATGATGATGAGATTGATACTGCCTTGATACTGTTCATGTCCACAGTTAAATGACGTGTGTCGCGTTACTTTTCCAATATTTACCCGTTCCACCACAAATCACACCACTCCAGCCATCTGAATTGATGGCAAAAAATCATTCTAATTCTTTTTGAGGCAGACCCTTTTAAAACTGAAAATTGAGAGGACTAACTAGAACTCAAAATATTCATTTGTGTGAAAACACGAATGCGTATAACGGTAGCATCCAGGGAGATACTTTTGGAAACACCTCGGTGGCATTCGCATAAGCATACATATTTATGAACTTGTGTACCTCGTATTTGCTTCAATTGACAGTGTTCTTTCAGTTCTCCATTCTGTACTACCTGCGCCGGCAACCGGTAAAACGAATTCGCTAAGCAGTACAACACGCCTTAACACTGCGCTGGAAAGGCCGTGTTGTTTCAAAGTTTGAAAACGTTAAATTCTTGAAACTAAACCTTACCGAGTTACACGTGAAACTTCTCTGAGGGAGTACGAAGAAAATCACAGATGGCAGAATAAAATAAACGAGTAGAGAAGTAACTGGAGCGATTTACAGAAACAGCTAATAGCCGCGGAACAGTGGATGCCTGCATGCAATTACCTTTGAACTGTAGGCAGTCGCAAAGTCTACATGCTGTGAGTCCAGATTTCAATGACCTTAGCCTCATCCGACATTTTCTCAGACAGAAACTGAAATAGGATGCACTTTCACGTTTTAACGCCCATTTTTGGCACCCATTCTCTCTCTTACGAAACGCCTTTACGAACGTGTCACTCATTAAAATGTATATCGCATTCCCTGCCCGGAGTTGTCGTTCCCGTTGCCGCCAGCATCCGCGTAGTTCACCCGAAAAGGAAAGGGATCCCATTCCTCAAACAGACGCCGATATTCAAGGGCTGACGCTCTCAGGGATGCCCAGCGATACGATCGGCGCCGGAGATAAAGAAAAGAAGCCGCAGAAACCGATTCGCGGCTGCCGAGGGCACTGACTGAGTAGGCGGAGGCCATTCCGAGCAAAACGCAACGTAGAACACCTTGCATTTGCGAAGCCCTTTCTGTGCGAGTGACCGAGGCTTAAGCCTGGGTTTTGCAGAAGATGCTTTGAACGGGTCCCCAGCATCCGTCACAACTCACCACTGCACATAGAAATCCATCACCAATCTATGGTTTTCATGATGATCAATTCAAAAAGCACATGCAAGAATATGAGTGCTGACGTCATCAACGGTCGTATCTAATCGGATTAAAATTTTAGTCAATACAAATAAAAATATTATTATTCGATTAGGAATAAAAATTAAAATGTTTGAAGTTTACAGGAAATTATATTAAACGAGTACCTGGAAAATAATTTGGACTAATCCTGCAACGCAATCGTCTGATGCGAGTGTATATTAATCAATCATTTAAAATCATGAGTTTTGGAAGCGTTTCCTTTGATGCAATCGAGGATAACTTAATAAATGCTATTTTATTTGATTCAACAAGATCCACAAAATGTTTCATTCAATAAACACTCAATTTTAGATTAAGAGCAGCATATGCTCTCCCTATGCAAATGTCATACCGTGAATTTTAATACATGAGCACACCATTAGCGTGTAATAAAATACATCAGAGTGCGTCCTAGTACGGAAACGACACTGAAACATACTGGGTAATTTTGATTACACAGTTTTCCTGGTACCTGGAAAGGCATTAAATGGATCCCCGGAGACGCTCAAAGGGATAGTTTGATTCCGACTGTCATAGTTCTGGAGGCCGACATTAGGATAAATAGGCTTCCGAGGATTCCCTCATGTAATACAACGTTATCATACTCAAACCATCTTTGAAGGAGATTGAATTTATATATTTTGCACCAAGTTAGATTGATTAGTCTTAATCATATATATTTTATGACTAACAGGGAGAGCTTCAATTCACTGCAACCTATTCAATACGGATTGTGACAAAATGTGGCACGATATGTCTAGGAATTGGAATGTAGGAAAACTAGCAGGGCATAAGGTAACGCAAAAACGTGAGGAAGTACTAGGGATGGTGGGCGAGGAGAGGGATTCGTTGGGAGAAATCCTATGGAGGTAGGAAACATGGATGAAGGGCGTATTGATTGGCAGTGGGATGTTGAAGAGTGTAATAGAGGGGAGAATGCTAGGCAAACGAGGAAAGGGCAGAAACAGGATACGGATGTTGGAAGGGAGTAAGGAAGTACAGAGAGATTAAGAGGGACCTCATGCAGAGTAGGTTGCTGGATTGTGTTTTGTTTGGAGTCACAAAATATTTATTAGGTAGTTGTGTCCATCCAAAAAACCTACCTTAACCGGTAGATTACCTTATAATAAATAATAAGGTAACGCAGTCTCCGTGCACCAGCATTTAAACCACACTTTCAAGAAATCATGGACATAAACGCTACTTGATAGCTTCCAAAATTGAAGCCAGGGGACCAATCGACGAAAAGCTTCCATTGAAATTCCAGCGCATACGTATTTCGCCCATCGGAACGGCTGGGAGAGACGTGTTGTTTGGATTGTGGGCATAACGAAACGACCGTCACTCCGTCGTCATCCCACTCGAACCGCACCCCAGGGGGGACGGGGGGTACGCGGTGCCGCACGACGGCCGTGAATAACCGATGACGAGACCTGCTTGATTTCCGACGGCACTGATAGCCAGAATGAACTCGTGCTTCACGTAATTGCGCAACATTTCACGACGACAGCAGAAGGATGACTGTTAGAATGAACGCGCCGCAGGACGAAAACCGCTCCTCTAATGCGTATCGGTATCCGTGCATAAATGTGCGTGCATAAATCCGCGAATCGAGAGAAACCACGCGCTTGGTGTGGTGTCACCAAAATTGTGACACGGACAAATGGGTCAGAAATACATAATCTGCAAGGCAAAAAAGATGGGCCCGTCATATTCGTGATACGAACAAAATGCTCGCAGCCCATACAAGATAAACTAGAAAGATATATCATGAAAAGTGATCAATTGCATGTCTAGAAAACATAAAACCAGAGTACACAAATAAATTTGATTCATTCAGGCACTTCAATCATGTGACAGGAAAAAGCAAGTAACTAACCTTACATCTTCAATAAAAAATTCACCTCTTTTCGCTCTGGTAGCTAAACTAATTTACCCAATCAAGGAAATGTGGTCAAATATTATGATTATGACTCCTTGGAAAATGTGCAATAATGAAATATTTCTATACCAAATTTTACTGAATATGCGTCGCCCAATGATCTAAAAATGGAAGTATACTTGGAATGGACAGCAGAGGTCATTCAGTCAATCTTAACAGCCCAAATAATGTGAATACGCGATGCGTTTCTTACTTTGAAAACGAAAAAGAACAGTAATCACGCTTATTTTCAATACGGCCCAACGACACTTCTTCCATAAAAACAATGGCTTAGTGTTTTAGAGGAATATTATTTCGGGGAAGGGTTTCCAATGAATGATGGATAAGAATTTTGACATATATTATATGAATATAAATATAAATATGTATATAATAAATATTGTATAGGTGTGACGTTCAGGGTAACATCCATCTTTTTCTAGGGAAATTTCCTCCCAGTCCCCGGGCATTGCCTCAGATATGTCACTGCATAATTAATAGGATTTTAGATTTATATTGCATACATTCAAACGTATTCCTTTATGTTCATGTCGAGCATCGGAATATTCACCTGAAATTAATTTAAAGAAGATGGATTTCTCAAACAGATCTCAAAAATCCCAAGATTCTCACGCGGACGAATATTTATCCAGTGAGATATATTTTTTTTAGGGCTGGTACGAGAAACTGGTGAAATGGCAAAAAGGATTGGATAGATTAAATTGTCGACAAATATGGAAAAAAATGGAAGAATAATACATGGTAAATGAACAAAGAGCTACACGAATTCTATGAATTAACGAAAGCCAGTGAAATATGGAAAGGTCATATAAAACGTTACGAGAAACGTCTGGTCCCCATAAGGCCGAAGTGAAGATACGGATCGAAAAATAAGACTGTATACTGGAAAACTATATTAATAGTAAATGAAGCGAGAATACTTAACCTAGAGTAGCTCAGAGAAGCGACTGAAGTTGCCCCCAATATACTTCCCTCGCCATGCTGACAGACGCTTAAGAGCTCCTTGCTAGAACGGAAGACATTTTCGCAGGATTTGGCGTGTCTTCCTCCCCTTGGCATAGGAAATGACATTTCTCTAAAAAGGATACCTACTCCAGATTCATCACGAGGGAGAAAATAACCAAATAACCCAAATACATCTTCGTACTGAGTGTAGGCGATAAGAAAACTCCACCCATATGGAGGCTTGGTCTTTTTATCAGGAAACAAAATTACTTGTTTATTCAGACCTAATACTACGTTTCCTTGATTCTTCCTGGTGTCCCTAAGTCCGATAGCATAGTACTGCCATGTTTACAGGCAGTGTAACTACTTGCGCAATAATTTTATGAATCGAAAAAACCAACTAATATTTATTTCTTTACATAAATGATGTTCATGTATTTTTTTCATGTTTTCACTTGAGGAGACAGAATTTAATGCGATTGAATGAATTTCTTTTATTGATTGGTTGCCAGTTTGGGTAGGCTTTACATTTATTCGAATAATCGGATTTCTACCACGCATCAAATCGTGGCTTTACCGGAATTTCTTCGAACATGGGTTCGAAAAATATCGAAATACCACCCATCCCCGAGTTTTCCGTAGAAAGGTGGTTTCTTAGCGCCGCCAATAACCAGGCACCATGATTGAATCCCAAGTAGTAGTCTTGATGATTGAACAAGCGGGACTCAATTATCAGGGTGATAAAATTAAATTAAATTTCGAAAGACATTCGGAGGGAGCCACTGACAACAAGGTGTCTGGAAGCGACGCCCTTCCACGCGGCGTAAATCAAACAGGAAGTTCAAAATTCGCGTCGACGGGCGGGTAGGAGGGAAGATGGACGGAAGACACGCATGACGGGTCACGGGGGGAGTACGCCGTTACAAATATTTATTGGCACACGAAAATCCTCATTCATATCGATGACAGCGGAACGTTTCCCCACTCTTTCGAAAATGCAAGGCTGAAGACGAGAGAAATGGAGAGGAGAGTTTGCAAAACGGAGGACGCTTGTGAATTGGAATCAGTGAGGTGGGAGAGCGAATTAATGGGGAAGTTGGCATAGAAACCAAAGTGCATACTTCATAATAATTTTTCTGCAGGATGGAACATCTTAATAGTATCTTAACGTTTATATATCGGTGGTCGGTATCTAAAAAACCAGCACTTGGAATCTTCGGATAAAAATCTACGGATCAGAGGGCACACTTGCGACTTGTAATTCCCTTTCGAAAATAAGTTGGCACAACAGGGTGGTAAGCGGTTATGCATTTTCTAATTCCAGATGTCTTTCCGTGTTTTTATCGATAAAAGAAGTGTCGGTATTTCATAGAAGATTTGATTGTTTTTGTAATTTTCTCAAATATAGAAAATGATAATTCACTATAGTAAATTTACTCAAATAATACTACTTGAAACTATATATTTAAGCATACGTTTTGCACAATTTGCGATTTTTATGATTCCACATGCGAATCAACAGAGGGAGAGAGAGCATCAAAATCCTTTTACTTCATGGCGCCTACTTATTCACTCGTAGCAAAACCAATTGCATTATTATTTTTTCTGTAATCGTTTAGGTTTCTGCAGGGGTTCTTTTTTTAACAATTTATCCATTTTCAATTTTACGGAATTCAAAGGTCATTCGACACCTTACGTGAAGGTGACAGGGAATCAGGAAATATTATTAAAAAAACGGGCGCAGTATTTGAGGAGCGCTATTGCTCAGCTAGGATATCGTACTCAATAGAGCGTTTCAATAATCCGTTCCCGGTTCTACGTTCACGAAAATGCCTTGTTTGCGAATAGTATGAGAGGAAGTTCGACTAAAATTTCTGAAATAACGACTAAAGAACTCTTTATCAACCAAAAAAGTATTCAATGAAAATTATTACCGCCAAACTCAAGACGTGGCAGCTACCTTTAGATACGATATATCTCGGGAATACGGAATTTGCGGAACACTTTGACTATACGAAGACTTTCGAAGCCTTCTGAGTTTCGTGATTTTTGTGAAGTAGCACAAAACATTGTTCTTATTTTAAAGAACTACTAAGGTACTTAAGCTGGATAAACAGCTTCCCCAAAAGATTTTAATTCTAATTTTTGTTGTTAAGCGCAAAATAAAGAATCGATAATCGTATTCGATTAAACACGGCTGACCTCCGTGGTGCACGGCCATTTATACGCTTTCAGTAGTGAATCTTGATGTATGTTCAAACAGCTCCGAATGCATTAGAACTCGATATTAAACGCCTCTCTCCTTGGGCATTATGTCCCGTTACCTCCATAACTCAAGGCAAACTAGGAATCGCTGGTATGGAAGCTGCGATTACCATGATAGTGATCACAATTATCCATTGCTCACCTAAAGACCACGTGATATGTCATCAGCTCAACTGCAATACGAGTGGGTTTTACTGGGCAAATAGAAGCTGTGGGAATACAAATGAAATTAAAAATTAGGGCATATCTCCAAAGGGAGGAACCGATTAGATATGTTGGGCGAAATGAATGGAGGTAGAAGTTAAAACTTTGTGAAGTTAAAACATATTCAATATATTTCAGTTGAGGCGCAAGACAAAGTGCAATGAAGAATAGTTCCTGGATCAATAACAATCCGACCTAGTTCGGAAGATTACTATTAATATTAATTCTGATGCCAATTTCAAATATTGACGTCGATAAATTTAGAAGTTTGATTTCCTCAAGAAAAAATTAACCCTTGAAAAAATTCCTATTATCTTGCTAAAGGAAAAAGAACGCTCACGGACTACTTATTACGCGAAAGGAGAATGAGTAACATTACAGGAAAGTGAGTGTGAATAAAAACATCCCAAAGTTTACGATTTGCTCTCTGGATGTGAACACTCAGATCAAGCTTTCCCAATTAGAAGATTTAACTTTCCTATTTCGAGGATTCCAAAATTTCACTGAATGAACATCCATTTTTTAAAATAATTCATTAAAATTCATGTAAAATTGAACGTTATGACCACAATATGACGAGGTAAATTTTTGGTAGTGGTATCATTTATTACACAATACCTTCATTGTATCATTTCCGAAACACACCTTTCCACAATCAACACTGCGATAAATGATTTTAAGCGACAGGAGAATTCTTCCCTGAAACAGCATGCGGCAATGAAGTGTGAAGCCCATGTTTGGCGCACATTTGGATGCAAAGGGGTTTTGAACCACCCGGTCTAAATCAAGCACACTACTAACCAATAGCCACCATTCCCTCCCCAACATGTCTGGGCATCCTTCCACCTCTCTTCTCGCAACCTCGTTCATATTAAACCGTCTCACTCCCACCTTCACCCCGAAAATCCACTCTTCTACGTTCGTTGTTGGTGGTATGACCACCAAATCGTAAAATATCTCTAATAAAAATAACTCACTGTCTGACTCAAGTGCTGTCGCCTTTCGACGTTTCCTCTAAGGTTGTGTGTGCATTTCCATATGTGTGTGTCCAATCTAATAGGAAACTTCGAGCAGCGATCAGGCATGGTAGACTTTTAAAGGACAATTAAAACGTCGGCACAAGTCAAAAGGACCTTAATGTACGTATTTTTACGTTTCGACGGTCATCTCGCTTTCGTCGAACGAAGAAGAATGACTCTCTCTGGTTGACGGCGAGAGACGTATTGTTTAGAATGGAAATGGGTACAATGAGATATGTGGTTGGGTGTATCGGTGATAGTGGGGAGGGAGTGGTGGTCGTTGGTTATTAGTCTGCTTGTTTATCCCGGGCAATTCAAAATTCGTTGCGGCCAAATATGTGCCTAATCCGGGTTTCTCACCTTAATGCTACTTGCTGATTCAGAGAAGACTACTATTATTAAATTGGCCGTGAAGCAGTTATCAAAGGACTGACGTTGGGAAGAGGTGACCTTAGGAATGGGGAGATTGAGCAATGCCGGAGATTTTGCGGAGTAACGGTGATTTTTGATACGGATAAAAAGGGTGGCGCTGCATTCGTCTATGTAAAATGAGCGGGTAGAAGTTATAAGTGAGAAGGTATATTATATTTTTTAAGACGGAAGTGGTCTTTGAGATTTGTCGGGAGAAGAAATTGAGTAGCGGAAAAGAGAGCAGCATTTACATTTTTGCGTTGCAGGTTGAGGAATGCGGAGGGGGTAGTGTAGAAGTTCGAAACCGAGGGCTTTTGTATTTCAGTACCTGTATGTCACGTAAATATGCGGGACGTTTGAACGAGGCGCCGTGGCATATCTGTAGGAGAAATATGGACTCATTATTACACAGCGTGCAGTTCCTTTGGAATCGGACGGATTTTGTGACTGCCATGGAAGTAGATGGTACTCGTAATAGGGCTAATAAATTAGGGCGGCGTGTTGAGTCCCAGGAGTGTATTTGGAGGAGGGGGGTAAGATTTTGCAATAAAGTAATTTAGTGGAGTACGCACGTTTGCTTGGGGAGCTCTTGAAGATTTCTCTATATTAACATAGGGAAGGTAGTCATCACTTATTTGGTGGCTGGGAAAATGGGATGGAGAGTTTATTGTGGCATTGATGAAAAATGTAGAAATGGACCTATTGTTCATTGCTTGCTGGTTTTTGGTGAACGGAAGTGGTAAATTCCGTAAATTTTATTACTCCTCCTTGACCAATCCCTTCGCAAACGCGGCTAACCCGACATTTTCGTTAATATCTTTTCTAGAAAAGGAGATTTAAATTGCGTGTATCCCTGAAAGAATATATTTAATGGTGTTGTTGGATTGTTAACTCGGCAGCGAGAGTTACTTGGAAGGTGAGAGGGTAGTGAGGTAGGGAAATACGGCTGATGAACAAGAAATTAACGCGGGGAGAAAGCCCGAATACTTTATTTAAAGTCAACAACAGACATTCATTTACATTGCAAATTCCTGAGGATTAAATGAGGTTATTAAATTCGGTATGCGGATATTTATGAACACAGTAATTTCCCAGGAGGATTCAGAAATAATACAGTACTAATGAAGTTTAACATCAGATTCAAAAGAATGAAGAACGAAAGACGGATAAGGAAATGGAATGAAGAAGAACTAACTGGGATGAGAGTGAAGGCAGGTGTACAAGGAGGCAAACAAGAATGAAATTGAAACCAAAATCCATGGATATTTTAATTATGAAATCAAATTAACAGCACCCGCCTGCTTAACATCTGAACCTCGCGCTTATCAAAAAACTTCCATTCCCATCGAAGAATCGTCACTTTTCTACAAGTACGAGGAGATTTTGTCGAGGATATTCTTACTGTCCACTGGTCCAGACGTTCGAAAACAATGACACGTGGTATGCTATTAGTTTCGACTCTGACAGTATTGGCCTCTCATCAGACTATTAGCGATCCTGAAAAAATATGGGCCATCAGAACCTCTGGACACTCGGGGTTCATGGAGGAGCTTCCGTAATCACGCTGAAACTATAGGTAAATGGGCGTCGGCTGCTAGGATCTGCAGAGCAAGATACTACAATGCCTCACTTTGACAGAACTGCTTGGACTTGATGATCATAATATTCCACAGAACAGTGAGAATGAGGGTTGTAGTGGAGGACGGTTATGCCCCCAGGGCATTGGGCAAGTGTAGTGGCTAGTGTGCTGGGTTACGGCCCAGAGTTCCCGGAGGTAGTGGGATGTTTCAGTGATCACGATTCCTACTTGGGGTTCTATATGTCAATAGCATTTTAAGTTAAGTACGCCGTCCGTGGGATGGAACGTTACACTGGATACTCCTTAACGCCTTTCGTTAAGAGTAGGCTAATGCGAGGCCGGATGAGTATCTCTTTACCCTTCCACCTAAAAATCTCCACTCACTCCTAAAAATCCTACCTTCACCAATTCACCCAGTTATCACACTAACTCACATGTCAGCTGTCGGTCGCCTCCAGTCATAATTGCTACTTCCACATTTGAAGAGAAGAAAGACCCAAAAAGAATAGGTACCACCGTAAGAAAAAAGTTAAGAATAAAATTAAGATACGATCTGTAGTTACAATAGGGAAGATGACTATCAAAAACGACTACAGAAGGAAGCACAGTAAGAAATGAAAGAGTTTTGCCGTTGCAGGTAGCGAACGTCATCAGCGACTGAAGAAGCATGAGGGATAGAGTAAATATAACAGCGCGAACAGATAGGATCGGAAGAAGCATTTAAGTTTACCTAATAAGCCTGTGCCATATATCTAACATAATAGATTAAAATAAGGTAAACTTATAAATGACAAGCACCTGCTCTCCTATGCTTTTGAGATACTTTTGAGTATGGATGAGAGGATCAGCACAGAAAAGAAGATTAGAAGCAATGGGATGTGGTATGTTAGAAGAATGATCAATATGAACTTCATAAATCGGAGTTACAAAAGAACGGAAACTTCAGTGCGGTGAGAAGCATATTGAGTGAACTCCGAAAAGGAGAGGAAAGTAGAGTAGAAACAACCAGAGGCCGGCTGATTTGAAGAGCTGACTGAAGAAATCAAAGAAGGGAAGAACGTGAGACGGGGGAACAGAATGCAGGAGGTTATGAGAAATGTCGCCACAATATCCCATGAAGGAATAAAAACTCTAGACTAGGAATCCTAGGAGGAATGAAATGTGGGAGCCGCTACAAAATAATCCTTGGGTTATTAATCCAGAAGGAAGGTGAAATGATCGTCAAGCATCGTACATTTCGTATACACGTCTAGTCAGAAAAATTCTTCAGAAATTTCACAATGCTTAGAGATTTAGGCGCACACGCTTCTCTAGTTTCTGAACTTTTCATAAATCCCTGAGCTCTCTTGGTATTTTTCCATTACGTAAAAGAGAGGAATTGAAGCATATCACAACCCACCAGGATGAGCACACTGTTTAGTAGAATAAATTTTATGCATATACATATATATAAAATATATATATATATATATATATATATATATATATATATATATATATATATATATATATATGTACATACATAATTGAAATTTTTTTTATAGTTGTGTCCATCCAAAAACCTACCTTAACCGGTAGATCACCTAATAATAATCTCATTGACATCGTTGGCATTTTATTTAAAATGCCAACACGTAATCTATAATACTGGTTTAAATTTTATACGTGGTTACGAATTGAAATCTCACGACTAAATGTTGCAGAAACGTAATTACCGATTAATTTTGCTGAATTTTTATTCCTATTCCGCTCCGATCGGTTCGTAGAATCCCAAATTTTTGTGGAGCACTTAACGCACCAGCAATGGACAAAAATAGACTAATATTTTACGACAAAATATTAAATCAATTCAAACACGAATACAAAGATCCAATAAAATGCTTTTTCCGAAGATAAGTATGTATATAAATAAATAAATAAATAAATATATATATATATATATATATATATATATATATATATATACCGAGAATATCGGAATGCTATCGATTTTTTTCCCAGCATTAGCCATAATTCCTCGACTCCCCATCCTATGTCTCGGCCCCCTCCCGGGGGCGAGGGATAAGAGGGGGACCCCTCTCGACCGCCGTGGCCTCATCCCCTTTAAAAGGGTCGAGCGAGAGATTCTAACTGCGCAATACGAGGAACGCTATCGATCCGTCGATTCTCGAGGTCGAGGTGTGTGGGAGGGCGGGGAAGGACGGGGGTGGAGGGGGGGTGGACAGTAGGGGGGGAGAGTACGGGGGCGGCAGGGAGCGAGAGAAGGGGGCTGTTGAGAGGAGGGCAAGTCAGCAGGGAACGAAGGAGTGAGGAAGGGCAGGATAAAGGACGCAGGGATAGTTGAGGGGGTTAGGGAGATGAGTCGGAAGGAAGTAGAGGTAGAAGAGGACGATGTGGAGTAGAACACCCACGTTCGGGACAGGATGAATTATGGGCTCGACGATTATTGCGATTCAGCGACTGCGAAAGCGGATGGCCCGCGCGATGCTCACCATCGATACAGATCCACCGGGCAATGCCATGTAAATGAGATATTGTGATTTCAATGTGGGCAAGAGGGTGCACAAATTATAAATATCGAAGTGATGACGATTTAGGGACGGGATAACGGGAGAATTCGTTATCTTAAGAATAGCAGATCAATACCTATAAGATCGTCCATGCAGACTCGCGGGAAAAACGTAAATTTGAAATTAATATTCGATTTACGGATGGGAATGCAATGTCGTTACATGCACACATTTACGATATTCTTAAATGTTCCATTCTATACAAGGATAACGTTGCCGAAATGATAAGTGTATCTGGGGTAAGTTGGTTTTAATTGATACATGAAAATGCAATCAAAGTTGTCCATAAAGGTTAAATAAATCCAAGAAAAACGTCATCATTCTGAAAAAGTTATTTACAATTAAAAGACCAATTGCCAACCTGAAGTGAAGGCGATGCAGGGTGTATCTATTGCTGCATGAAGGCCTCGGCGTCGGAGAAAATACTTACGCCCTTCTTCGGCAATAACGATAGAATTTTATGATCAAATTCACATGAGTTTTCATGATCTCGAAGAAAAGATTTAACACATAGGCAGTCGGTGTGAAGTGATTCACGTCATTATCAAAAGTAGTAGAGCACTAGAAATGTGGGCTTTAGATACTCCCGCATAGTATAATGTACACGCACATATTGGCGGAGAAATAAATACTTAAAGGGAGGGTAAAAAATATAGAAAATTCTTATTTTTACATATACTTCGCTTCGACGCAGACATTAAAGCATAGCAAAAAAAGCGTTGACATAAACTGCTTCTTTTACTTAGAGAATGACGAGTGCGGTTACACATACTCAGGTCATATGCGATGATGCCACCAGAATATGACCTATGAAAATGAACTTCACGAGCAAGTCCCATGCCCCTTCACATTCCATCAGGGGATGTCTTACGGTCAAGGTCAGCGCATCAAGGTGAGGGGATGAGAGTAGGAGTGCGGGTAGAGGGCGAGGCGGTGACCTGGCGGAGGAGTTCACCGAGGGCATGGATGGAATTCGCTGCCGGGGGAGTCCACTTAACGAGTGAGGGGCGAAAATTAATTTGGACGCCTCTGATAAAAAAATAACAAAATCCTCATCCTCGGTCTCACGAGTGGCTCCCGAAATAAAACAAGTGGGGGGGGGGGACGGAACGGACGGACTGTAGGGCGTTTCTTGACGTTCGGGAGTCCTCCACGAGCGAAGAACCAAAGTGACACCCTTCAGCGTATCGCGATGACGGATAATTAACAATGTAGCTGAAAGAGCATGTGGAGGGTTCGGTTGGAATTTCGCACACAAATTGACATTGAGTGAATGTCCTCTTCTTACGTGCATATGGTCATTTGACTCAGCCACAAAGGAACAGCGGTCAAGGCTTGGTGGTCTTCGGAATCAATTCCTTTCTTCACTTGAGAAACATTTAACCCAGCCGGGTTTATCATAACAGAGGCAAGAGCTAGGTACATGTCGTTCTTGTACGAAACGAGCGATATTATCTATACAGTTTGATTTTAATGCTCATATCAGTCATCGGTCTAAAGAAAAATATTCCAAACCGTGTTTGTCTTCTATGTTCGCACACATCAATGTTCGACCCGCGCTGATCCACAAAAAAAGTCTAAATGAGCATTAGAAAACTACTGGTTTTGTTAAATATTAAGTTTCAAATGATTTTTGACCGTTTTTACAGACTGCACGAGTTATTCGTAGACAAATTCCCGAGAGAGCACGTCCCAGCAATATTACAAACGGCCCAAATGGTGGATTGTGGCAGGAGATCCGAAATAAATCGATCCCTTAACCTCATGAATATGTTCCATCCTATTTATATTTAATTAATTACAAAATTTACGATTTGTTTCCAGCCCAGTGGCCTCGTGTAGAGAAGCCGTAGGCAGAAAACCCATTCCATCCACTCTACCATGCCTCCTGCCCACTAATTGGCCCGGCCCTTATTGGAGCATGGGGGCGAGGGAGTGAGTGCATGGGGGTGGGGAACCGTGGAGTGAAAGGCTCGTGGGGGGGGGAAGGGTACGGCCGGGGAAGAAGGGGAGAATTGGAAAGAGGTAAGTTAGGGAGCAGCGGGGGATGAGAGGGGATGGGTGCGTGGGGCGAGGAAGGGGAAACGACAAGCGAGGGAGAAAGTGGGCGGGAGAGAGAAAGAAATAAAACTCATCCAACGATTCACGCGAGTGTCGCGCCCATGGAAGTCGTAGCGAGAAAAAAACGCGTGAGTCAAAAGCAATCCCTTCGCGAAAACCTAAACGTCCAAATAGCTCCCGACTCTACTATTCTGGAGCCCGTTTCTCAAAGCTACGAATCAGTTTCCAAGCCCGGTTATTTTTCCGTACCGAGAAAATTTCTAAGAAAAACAACTCCATTCCCAGACTTATCGCCTCAGCATTACAATGGATACGTGGTTTAGAATATTTTATTTTACGCTTCAATCTCTTTTTGGAGAAATTTAAATTTATTTGAGGAACGGACCCTCTTGTACCATCCATACTAACTGTGAGCGAAAGCATACTGAGGTTTTACATCGGATTGGACGGGATAACTGTTTCACGGCAATGAAACGAAACACTCGCTGATAATATTAGGTGGATTGTCGATCTCGACGCTTACACCTATGTACATATGTAAAAGTTTTCATATTACCTTTAACGTAAAATTCATCGTATCACGTAAAAACAAATTAAAATGAGACATGAAGCAGAATTAAATTTCGAAGGGAAAGGAAAGAAGACGCTATTAATGCAAGCATTTAATTGGCAGGATGGTCAGGGGCCAAACTCAGGACCGCTATAAAATTTAACTTAGCCTGATGAATAGCTGTTGCGAGATATCCGACCGAAATAACTCATAGAAAATATTATACAAAGCCGTTGTAATTAAAAAAATATTCAGGCATAAGCTATGAACCCGAGTAATTATTAGATATCGGATATAGAACAGAAGAATAAGCATTTAATATGAACAGAAATAAGGGGAGGTAAGTTTCCTGCAATAACTTACGTACTTAACACCGAAGAGAACGGAGGTAAGGATATGAATATTCGTATGTATGTAATACTTAATTGATGCAAAATGTCAGTGTATTTCTTACCCCATTAACACCTTGGTATGAATGGATAAAAGTACAAACGGCTAAGTTAAAATATCACAAACAAAAACTAACCAGTTTATTTACTTGGCAAATTCGAATCCAAAGGGAGAAACTCGGGGGCATTATTTGATACGAATAAGCAGAGCTCTGACATAGGGAATCGGAGGCGGAGCCGGCGCAAGCCAATGAAACGGCAGCAACGTTGTCGGATGGCCACCGATTCGCCTGCTCAGAGGACGTAAGCTCCGCGGCAAGACAGTATCGACTTTGCAACATTGCGACCGCCCCTTATCGCCTCACGACCTCCATGAACAGGGCCGGAGTTACTATATTGGCGACAAGTTGCGCTTTCCAATTTGTCCTTCTGCATTTCGTTTCGACACTGAGCTCATAATATTGATTATGTAACAAATACCGATTGCATTGAAGCTATGGTTGCCTATCATTACTAAATAATAGGTTGCCGTTTGGTGATACTATGGTCAAACCTTATCCACAAATATTAAAAAAATAAAACGACAGCTTTCGTCAAATCCAACCGTAACACCATTCACTGGAAAAAAATCAGGATTTAAGCATTTCTTTTTTGAAGGACGGGTTTTTCTCTTTCCATTGACAAGAGTAAGATTCTTTCTCATTTACTTTCCTCATTGTGAACTTCAGAGTTTGAGATATAATTTTAGCGAAATATTCTACTTGTACGCTACGCTTACCATTCGATAAAAAGAATCAAAGCGCGATAGTCTATTGAGAATAAACAGGCAAGATTTCTTGGATTCAATAGGAGAAGGTATGAATTAATTACCACTTTACAGAATCATTCATTTCGGATTGATAGAGTAAAAGTTGGCAAGTAGGGTTCAATGCAGTGAACATATTTGCAGGAGTTTCAGATTCAGGCGCGTTAAGGAGTTTTTATCGGTTTCATCAGCAAAAATTATTTATCACTAAAAGAGACGACCAAGGAGGGACGTGTTCATATGATCCAGAACTATAATGAACCGGAAACATGAACGTGATGCGTACACATACATTTGATATAAAAGAATCCTACCCACCAAAATTAAACGCCTTGAAATCCCGATCGTTAGAGAGTACACACATTTCGCTGCACGCAAAGCAAAACTGTCAGGATCCCAGCTGCGGCCATCGAATCCTTGAACTTAGCTTGACTGAGGAGGGCGAAGGACACCAGCTTTGAATTGAGAAGGACCAGGCAGGGTGAGGAGAGGAAGAAGGGAAAATGGGAAGGGAATAATGGGAGCCGTTAGCGGGTTGAGTGTGGGTGAGGGAAGGAGTGGGCATCAAAGAGAGCTGGAGTGAGGAATCATGAGGGTTTCGAGGAAGATAATGGGACTAGGGGAGTGAATGGGGTGGGTTTTAAGGGACCGTGAGTAAGAGGCGGAGGGCAAATAAGGAATGAGGGGGGGGGGGGCGAGTGAAAGGGTACGGCGAAAGAGAAAGGACGGTCGTCTTTACTTCCTCAACTAATGAACAAGAAAATGTGCAGATGGTCTCAAATATTATAGCTAAAATATATTCAGGAATTGCAATAGAGATTCATGGATGATACACTTTCGTCTAGCAACCCCCGAGTACAAATTTTCATTATACGTAAATGGCAATTTTACGACTTATTCACACCATATCGGAGGAACAACGATGCCTTGCAATTAATGATCTAAAATACTTGAAGAAAAATAGATATACGAGGAATATTTTGTACAAATATGCATACAAAAAATTATTAATAACTCGTTCAATCATTTGTCTGTCAAATAAAAATCAAACACGCTGTCAGGTCCGAATTCTAAAAACACAACATCTCCAAAAATATACACAAGTTGCTGTTGCCAACACGAAGTCCGAAAGACTGTATATTATCTGGCGATGGCGCCACCTTTGCTGAAAATGACATAGTTCGCTGTCGCGAACGCGAAGAAAATTGAGAGATTTCATATGCATAACGATCCGACGAGTAATCGTATGATCAGACCAAACACTAAGCTATATATTATATCGGTATTTCTATGCGCGAAATGCTTGACAGGCTGCAATATGTTCGCCTCCTAGCGGTGTCTGTGAGACGTAAAATACCGCCTTCCTCGTGGCCCTATCTCGAATTTACTCAGCACAACAGCGATTCTTGTCTACGCTTGCTGTACAAATTCTTGTGCTGGCGAGAATGAAGTTGTCAGAGAAGTATCGCGTGTGCATTGAATTTTGTTTTAACCTTAAGAAAAGTGGAACTGAAACTTATGCAGTAATTCGAGAGGCATTCGGCAATGAATCTTTGAGTCGGGCACAGTATTTTTATTGGTATAACGCATTCAAGTCTGGACAAACCTGGACCGATGAAGAACCGAGAAGTGGACGACCATTGACATCAAACAGATGACATGCACACCAACAGTGTGAATGATTTAGTGCATCCAAACCATTGGTTAACCGGCAGGGAGATGGCCAATGAAGCTGAAATTATTGTTGGATCGTATTTCAACATAGTGACAGAAATTTTGGGCATGCAGTGCGTCGCGTCCCAATTTGTACCGCAAGTGTTAACGGATGAACAGAGGCATAAACGTCTTGACATCAGTCAGGAACTACTCGATCGTTCAAACGACGACCGAAATTGCTTAAAAAGAACCCAGACTTCTATATGTATATATGTGTTTGTGAGTGTGTATATATAATTATATATATATATATATCATATATATATATACATATATATATGATTCTGATGACGACGGCCGTGCCGTCGAAACGTAAATATCTACTGTAAGTGTCCTTCTTTTATGTTTCTGTGTGTGTAATATTTATTATCTTAGGGTTTGTGTTTTTATATATACATACATATATATATATATATGTGTGTGTGTATACATATATATCCCAATAGACTATTTAAGTACTAATAACAATCAATTTAAACAAATCTACACACAATTGAAATTTCAGAATGAAAGTAAGTACTTTTAAATTCCTTTTTTTCAGTTCCTCGCAGTTGTCCTTGCTCCCCAAAAATCACGGGTCCGTATCTCCTCATCGGAAATAGCTGCTTGGGTATTTCCATGATTGTTTGCTGTGACTGGATGGGTTTATACAAGCCAGACAATCGGAAAATGTCAAACTGAAATCTCGAACTACTCCCGTTCAGCGTTTCTATCCTTTAAACTACGAGCCATAACGAAAATTTTGAATTTTGGGAACCATTAAGATAAGAGTTAAAAACTAAATAGTTTTCCAAGACAAAATGCTAATGATTTCCACCCGATGGGATGCTGAATGGCCAACGCTTCGATGGCTGACGCTGCCACCGCCATCAGGGCGTTGAGGCACGAAATCTCTCATTACGGACAACTGCCTTTCACCATACTAATATCGATAAATAATCAATCAATCTAACTGCATAGTGCGCCGGCATGGGAGAGCCATCACTGACCTAGGACAACGCCTTTAAACGGGCACAATACAACCAACCATGCAAGTGGCACGTATTGGTTGCGAGGAGGCCGCAATGGATTTACGGTGGACGGGGAATTCGGAAGGGCGGAAGGACAGAGAGGCGAGGGTGGGTGGGGAGGGTCGAGGGGGAACCGGGTCGGATGATTTATAGAGCGCTTGCGGTGGCGGCAGCCCCAGGGGGCTGGGGGGTCAGAGGGAACGAGCGGGACGCACAATTCCGCTACGCGTTGACGGGGTCGCGAGCGGACACCCACGCACAACTGCATCCGCCCCCGCCGAAGAGCAGCAACAAAGGGAAGCCGCGCCCGACACCTCCGACGACCGGAACGCACCCGCGATGCAAGGGGCGGCGGGACTGCGAGTTTACGATAAACTCAGTCACTGTGACCGTTGAACATCATCATACATCACCCCCTTTTCTCGTCAACGGTGACAACCCTGCAAAGACACCTTGTTTCCTACCGATCAATCTGTTCATTCCTTCATTCAACACCTCTCTTTCTTCACTTGCGATGAGGCCTGCAAATGCATCACTCTTTGACTATGCTTCAGACTTATGTAGATCTCACGACTAGAGTCGCTGGATTCCCACCAAATGTTTTAATTTTTCTTAAAATGTAATTTTTTTTGTGAATGTTTTTCAATGTTCCCAGAAAATGTTTTTATTTTTCAGACTTCTCGAGACGCCTCTCTACACCAAATAAAATTAATTCGTTAGTTAGTCCCTATATCCATTTAATTTCCATCAGTGTCCTGCGGCGCCACATTTTCACTGCCCCCAATGAGCCTTGTCCCTTATACTGACATTCCTCATGTCTTACCTCCATAGAAAATAAAAATGAACATTCATTTACGTACTTCATCAACCTTATTATCTGGTAGCAACTGTTCCATTATACATAAACCAGAACCATTCTTAAAACGTTTTTCGTTGCTCTTAGAACAAAAAAAGCCAAGAAGTAAGAACCATCCCTTTCGCCATGTGAACGGTTCTGTTAACTTCAAGCATATTTCTTCGATCTATAGGCTATGTCATCAGGCGTCAGAAATTCAGTACCTACTTATTCGATCCTCCTTAACACACAAGAATGAAATTGAGTAAAACGACTAATCGAAAACAACGCGATATAATTGAATAAAAATCCTCGGGTAGACACCTGTAAACCTTTATTGAAATTCGCGTTGGAGGAAGATGTTTTGGTATTTGACCATTCAGACAATGTTCTATGTCACTCGTTTTAATGGCTCTAGTCCAATGTGTGTTTTCCCACAACCATCCAGCTAACAGGATCAACTCTCCTGGCATGCTGTCTTCCACATTGCTTCGATCAAGACCGGCGGATGATGGAGAGAGAGCTCGACACAAACTTTGACGGACACATGTTGTCAGTCTTGGGCATAATAACAAATATAATACGGATGGACTCGATGGAAAAAAATGCGAACACGCCATTTCCCACTGTGGACGGACATAGCCAACGGAGTTATGCTTGAGAACTTAATGACCCTTTAAATGAATTAAACCAAGAAAGAACGGATTAACAGGAAAATATATACAAGAATACATTACTTGCATATAGTCTATATGCAGTGCGACTGCCATTGGTAACAAACTCGTAGACAACAGGTTCAAATCTGGAATACAAATAATAAAATGTACCCTTTTAGCCTCAATTTCTAGTAATCATTTTTCATCTCTACTGGGTTTGGGGTTGTTAAGATTAGAATGTGCCCATAAAGTTCAAAGAAGCACCCTACCTGCTTTTTTATTACATATTAAAATGGGTATTATGTAGAAAAGAGTGCGATTTTGGATCGAGTGTGATGTTGGACGGTGCGTTGCTTTGCAGGGTGTGAACCTGGTCCACATGTGATAGTTCAGGCATGGCTGGGAAATTCGAGAATCTTTTAGTACCATTATTTTTACATCTAATCAGTACCCCGCAAACCATCGCAAGGGTGTGTGGCGGGGGGTTTAGGGCTCCAACCGTAATTAAGAAAAAACCCAACGCAAAAGCCACACATTTTTATGCATTTTGCAAAAATCTATATGCAATTTGTGGCAAAAGCCAAACATTTCTAAATGCATTTTGTTTCATACATGATCTTCTCGTGCATTATAAGAGTGCATCACTAGAACGTTGCCACCTAATCATTTTGCCTAATTGTAACGAAGTAATAATAATTACGTTAATATTTAATTTTCCAAGACACGATATTATTCACAAAGAATTGACTGTTAAGTACAAGACAAATGCTTTTATACCAATGATACAACTGGGTTACCTTAGAACTCGAATTCACTATCACGGAAAGTGACTGGAGACAGGATTATTTTCCAGATAAGAACAGTTTAAAGCGACTGTATTTCCATTAATTCACTACAAAATGCATAAAATATGACGGTGACAAAGCATAATAAGGAATTTAATGCCTTCACTTGAAATGCATTAGCACCAGAACTGCTTAACTGGAGTCATATTACATAAGAATGTTGATTATGGTTGATTATACTATTTAAACTTTGCTTTTAGGAAACTGTACAAGCAAACGATCAAATTTAATAGACTTACCATCATAGAGCTGCACTTCCTAACGGGTTCTGGCCTTAACAAGCTTCAAAATCCAATGCATATAAATAATGCACCCTATTACCGTATCATTTTTACTTTGATGGTATAAATACAAAATAGTTACAATAATATTTTCTAACCAAAATTATCTAATTGCTACTAATAAAATGGGAATTCACTAAAGATCGCTCATTGATCTTACACTCCAGCCTTCCTTCGCGGGCAAATTCAAGGCGACGAATTATTCACGACCTTGTTCCCAAGGGCTCTGTTCCTTAACTCTGTCATCGTCGGATTTTGAATACGCAAATGCTACTCCAAAGAAATTTCTCCAAAATTACAATGTATAAAAGGAAGGGAATCGCTTGAAAAAAAACCATGCGCCTTGTACAATAACGATTCTAACGACCACTATGAATTATAGCTCCGGTCTGAATTGTTAATGCCCGCGAAAAAATATCATTTGTCTCCTTTAATGCCCTTCCGTGGGAATAAAATGATACTCCTTTATCTCCGTTTCAACGCTGGGAAATTCCTTTACAACTAAACATGAAGTGGCGCTCCACGATAGAAGTGAACTAAGTAGGTACCAATTATATCTGGCCTAGGAGCTAAGAAGGCTTAAATTACACTTCCGCCTCGTGCACACCTTGCCTTAACTCTCATTTGAAGGGCTGACATTGCGTGCAACTTTTGTTTTTCATTAATGATGATGATACGTAACACGTAAAGGTTAATTATATTATAAACCGTTTGACACCCAAAACCTATTGATGTTGTAGTCTACACTATATTGTAGGTTTTGGATGGGTACAGACAGTACACTTCTACATCTTTTACCCTCGTCAGACAAGAAAAAAGCTGAGAATGCACATTACAACCAACACATCTTCAATTCGCATATATTCTTGCCTGTCCCTTAATTTCTTCCAACAGCCATATCCTTTTCGTACCCTTACCTCGCGTTCCCGACGTTCTCCCTTCTATTATAGTCTTCAGCATAACCTTGCCGATCAAAATGCTCTGCATCCACCTTTCCTACTTCCTTGTGAATTCTCCCATAAACTTTCTTTCCTCCCCAACACGTATAGCACTTTCGTTTGATTTCCTTTCTGCCCATTTTACCTTATCTATCCTTCTCCACACCAATATCTCAAAAGCCTCTCTACACTTACTATCAAGCTTCAGGGACCAAATGTCCACGTTTTCACACGGCAATGTTTCCGGGCCGTGGATACCATGACGCGTGCTCCATTCCAAAACTTTCACAAGTATTTTTTTAACCTTCACACTTAACGTTCTTGTAACCAATTTCTTTCTCATTTTCGCCTAATGCAATCCTCCTTCTTATAACCCTATTATAAGACCCATCTTGGTCTAAAACACCTCCATGATACGTTAAATCTTCCACCAGCTCTAGTTTTGGCCACCTATTTTAACGTTTAAACTAGCTTCCCTCTTTTTCTAAAATTCAATATCCTTTATGCTGTGTATCTTATTACTTTTTAGGCATCACGCTTACCTATCTGTTTCCTCTACCCTAACGGACTGCCCCTTAAGTAACCATGTGCCCTTGTCACCATTCTCTTATTAATGTTTCTGAGAACCACTTTATCTGCATGCGAAATCAAACTTATTATTCGGTAGCCCTTCCCTGTTTTATAAAGGGAATTAATACAGATCTGATGAAATATTCCGACCAAATCACTTCCTTATAAATTCTACAAATTAGTTCATAAAAATTCTTTCTCCTACGATTTCCGAAGTTTCGCGTGGATATCATCCGCATATCATGCATATCCACACGTCAACATTTCATTTAAATTCTCTTAATGGCCTTTGTACTCGTGTCTCAACCTAAGCCCTCCTCATCAACGTTATATGATCCTTCTATGATCTAACTTGCTGGCCTTACACCTTATATCTTACAATTACATCACAAATCGATGCAGCGATCATTTTACCACCCACCTCAAGAATAGTATAAGATATATAATATAATATATATTACTATTCTAAGAGATACCTGATGCCATCCACCTTGTTTTCTCGAAGACTTTCGACGCCCTGTATCATCAACTCATCCTTCATAAACTCAGCCTACAGTTGGTCATATATGGCATGTTCCTCAGCCTTCTTTCTAACTTTCTCAACTACAAAACCCAGCGTATGATACTCTCGGATGCTTCTTCTTCTTGGCCTCCTGTGACGTCTGGAGTTCCCCAGGGCAGTGTCCTTGGGCCATATCTTTTCAATTTATTCGTTGATCTTCCTTCCCAGCTCCTTTCCTCCCAGGTTCATAGTCTTCTCAATGCTGATGATTGCCATATTTACAAGCAAATCAATAATACTTCTGCCAGTATTCACCTTCAACTTGCCTTAAATGAAATTTCCCTGAGGTGTGATACTGAGAAGCTTAACTTAAACCCTAGAAAATACAGCATCATGACTTTTGTACTGAAATAACCCTGACATTTAACTACACCAACTCCCTTAAACACAGTAACAAATATGAAAGACCAAAGCGTTATCACCGACCAAAAACTAATTACTCCGACCACATTCAGACTGTAAAAATAAAGCAATGGCTCTAATGAGCCTTCTTTATCGTTTCACAGAAATTAAAGATCCAATAGCACTCCATTCGTACTTCTTAACAATTGTTTTTTTCATAGTATCATATTACTCCTCAATTAAATTTACCTCGGCCGCAACTAATCTAAAAACCCTCAATTGCATCTCTCACTTCTTTGCCAAAGTAGTCAAACACCGAGTCACACATTTCCGCAATATGTCCTCAAATGCTGTTTTGTCTTCTTTATCCATTTCTAATCCCCCAAACCACAGACTTAAAGCTGATTCAAAACTCCCCCACAACACCCTAAACTCGACTATTGATTGCCCTGAACTGCTCTCTCTCTTCAACTTCACGATACCAACGCGATCCACCCGCATCCATTCCCTACTCCATCTGCCTATTCCTAGGATTTCTCTCACCAAGCGCTCACCATTATTTCGTCTCTCTTCCCTTCTAAATTCACTCCCTCACACTGTCGATCCTTTTTATTTATCATGCAACAATTTCATCACCCAAACTTTATCCCACCTCTCAACAAATTAAATATTTCCCTTTTCCATGTTCGGATTTCTTTGTTTATTGTAATGTTGTTATTGTATTTTGTCCTATTTCATGTTTTTGTCATAGTTTTCACTATAAATTGGCGCTATTTCTATATGAGAATATTTTTTTAAATAAATAAATACACTCGTATGTTTCGCCATGCAACAGAAGTTACAGAAAGAGAAAGATAACCGACGTAGTTTACAGGTCTAGCAGCGATACCAAGACTAGTAAAAAAATGAAGACATGTTAGGGAGGCGAGGGAAAGGAAGAGAAAAGACCTGTTCGTAGGAATGAAGACTGGTAAAAACTAGAATGTGTTGGGCAATTAAAAACATGAAAAACTCAAACGGTGCACGAGAGTAAGAACTTAAAATATTGGACGACAAGAGGGAAGATACGCATTACGTCATGTGGGGTAGGACGAGAGATGGGTTTTCTGATGAGTAAGCGCAGGGAGTGAAAAAATGAGAATATAAGAGAGTCGTAGCAGGCATTAATCGAAGACGGTGAGGTTCAAGGAAAAAAACATTTCAAAATAAAGTGCGCATATGAAAGAGTGGGGGTGAAGAAAAACTACAACACCTCCCAAGACAAAAGAGGTTATGGATAAACTATTTGCCTGTGTATTACTATACAAGTCACAAAAAGATCGCGAAAAGTAAAAAAAAAGAAAGCGTTTGAAGATTTAATAATACATTAATTGATATTATATTTGCTAATATTTCCAATTTTTATATTAGTTCCATCATTCCTTATGGCGATTCACTTAATGACTTGCGCAGGACCCTCAAATGCAATTCTCATTGATTGTGAGCGTCTTTTTTGCTAATTATACAGAATCAAATAATGGTGTTCTCGGAGATTTTCAGTTTATGCATTGCTGCAATTAATTGGTTTTTATTAGGGTGCTTACATATTCTTCATATAAATACGATTGTAATTATTCTAAAATTATATGGGACGACATCACTTTTGGAACGATTTAATAAAGTAGCCGTGCGGCGAAATTTAGTAAATTCTTTACTTAGTTTTCTTTCTTTACGACCGTGGTATAAAGATACACGCATACATATTGAGACCTGAAGCCCAAGGGAAGAAAGTTCGTAGGATGAAGGGTGGTCACTGATTTAGATCCATATTAAATATGCTAATTAATATTTAAAATGTAATTTAAACATCAATATCAATAAACAAAGTCATTAATACACACGCATATACGTTTGTAATCTATCCCGTCCCGTATACATATAACATATCTCGTCTTTAATATAATTTCCTGAACCACTAGCGAAAATAGATGCTTTCCGAAAACTAAGCGAACATGTTTCTTAGCCCAGTGATCTTTGGAAAATGTGCGAAACACTTTATATTACCACCTCAATCCGCGAAATACAAGGAGGATGGGAGGAGAGTGTGGGGTTAGCAGGCGATCATAACGGTCTCAGCCGGGGCCTCATGCTAGCCTCCAAGTATCCATCCTCACCGCCCAATGTCACGTCCAAACCAGCCTTTTCGCCCCGAAAATAAAAATAATCATCTCGGGCGACCCATAGAGATCGAAATCTGCATGAATTAAAGATGGGTTTCGAGACATAATGAATGGCTTAACTCCGAAACGAGAGTCATTAATTCAGATGTTAGCTTGGGCGGTAGGAAAGGGTTTGCCGGTGGGAGGTCCAACGGCGGGGCTTACGCATTCATTCGAAGCGAGAGAAGGGGTGTCACGCGAGGGTACGAAGGGAGAGAACTCCTTTCTTATACCCTCTGACCCGTACTGTTGAACCCGACCTGCAGACACTGGCCCCGAGATCTCTCGTCCCTTAGGAAGCGCTCGTGTGGTTCATCAAGAGTCAACGGCCCATGCACGAGATTTGAGGCAGCTTCCACAGAAGCCCGAGTGGGGAAGAAAGCTCCCACATGCCCTCCGGGGTCTCTCCGAATGCGATAAAGTTACAGCTTCTTTTCCTATTCCACAAAGGTGCGAAGCAGATTTGATAGTCCAGTAAAAGCATAAGATCAATTTTAGGGAGCTCGGGAAAGGCGCATGGGAAATACATCTCCGTCTCAAACAAGGTATGGAGTCCGCAACGAGAATTGGGTAAAGGGTAAATTTATGAAACTGAACAGGAATGGTCTAATGCTATGAGGGTTATGTTGCAGAGGTAATGCCTCTTAGCGTCCAACGAAAGCCATTATGAAGCCTTGTTTATATCTGAAGTACTTCTACACGGTATAAAAGTTTTCTTTAATTAAACTATTTATAATATTTGACTACAGTTTCCTCCGATTTTTTTATGTCTCCTAACGTTCTCACTCATTCCCTTCGCTTGTCGCAATTGATAAACCTCTATTCCGACACCGCATTCAAAATACGCCAAATATTTTCTGTCGCCGCCAATTTCCTCTTTTACCCACTCCTTGTGATTCTCCCTCGCCTTTTTTCTCATATCGAACACATTTTTCCCAATTCTCCTCAACTTCCGATCAGGCAAAATGAGTGCGATGTCCAGGGTGTATTTTGGTTCCGATACATGATTCTGGGGAATTGCTGTAAACGGCAGGGAGATCGAATGCGAACTCAAAATCCTCCAGTTGAGCACCATGAACACCCTCCACAAAACCCTACGCTGTGAACCAGAAATTTGCAATGCATAACTTCAAAGTGAAAACCTAAATGGCACTCAAAAACGTATCAGAACACACGAAAGCGCAAACTCGAAGAAGTCGACAGTAAAAGTTCCCGCCGCATATAATTTAAAGGCATACTTCAATTGGACTGAAAAGACAGATAAGTGGAATCGAATATCACGCCGCCTATGAAGGAGAATAGTCAAAGATCAACCATTAAGTTCTCGGAAACTTAAGGTTGTGCGAGCGTTGTTGCTAAAGCCACTCTGGATCTTTCTTCAATCGGGAAGATAAAAAAAAATTAGGGATGAATTACTCAGTTCTTAAATGCAATTAATACGGGAGATCACATCTCATACTACTCCACACTACTTAGGTAGATCAGACCCCATAGATAAAATAAGGGAGATAGATTCCAGTACAGATAGATTCAAATACTCATTCTTTCCCAGAACAATCAGAAATCATAATAGTAAGGAAACGAAGTCCATTTACAAATATTAAAAACATTTAAGTTACACGTAGGAACAAAATTAAAAATTCAAAGATTGTGCATGTGTGTGTTTGTTGGTAGTTTGTGGGTTTGCATGTGTGTGAAAGGGTTGGGACGAAAGGGTTCATGCATGAATGTTTACCATGTTTGGTTTGTGGGCTAAAAATTTGTGGCTTCTGCGTGCTTTTTTTCCCTAATTTACGGGTGGTGCCCTAACACCCCCCACCACACACCCTTGCGCTGTATTGAGTAGATGTAGGTACAGATACGAAGCGCGTATTAATTCAAATGCATCTCTATTGAGCTCCAGGGCCGTGGACAAAAAAATCAATAAACCACTACATTTTCAATGGAAGCCTTGTTTTTCACACGATTACGATAATTGAATGAAAATTATATACCCTCGTTGCAATTAGGCAATTGTCCTGGAGGCAACGGTCAAGTCTGGTCAACGGTCACTCTTACAATGCACATACATGCATACACACACAAGCAGAACAGATACGAGACAAAATACTCTTACATACAATGACACTTTTAGATTACCAACCGCTCCTTTACCATCTCACACGGGTTAGGTTTAAACCATACGAGTACATACTGCGAACCGTCCATCGCCACACTCCATCCACAATCACGCACCATTAACACATCATTCACTTTTGCAATACAACTTTTCACGCCGTCCACATCACATACAAACAATATTTTAATAAGTACAATAGTATAATAATCAATGATCAATGAAGTTTATCACGCAGTGACTGCTTTACACTTTTTCTTAAAACTCCGAAAATTAGATGGAAAGGGCGCAAACAAATCTCCAGTCAACAATAGTTCTGTTTAAAAAAGAGCATTTTTTTCTCATTTTTCTTTTCCGTTCTTATTTTTATTTTAAAACTCTGGTCGTTTTTTCCCTGAAAATTTGGTTTTTTATCTCTGCTCATAAATCTTCCCACGCTTCGTCATTTTCAACAATTCTAAACATCGTTCCTAATCTACTCCTTTTTCTTTTATTTTACAAACTCTCCCATTTCAGTACATTCAACATAAGACATTAGAAAGTTAGCAATGAGGGTGGTTGCTTCCAAAATTAGTGATATGATGGAGGTATGATGGGAGTAAAATAAGGTTATATTGACAAAAAAAGATAAGTTACTCCAAGAAAACCGATGAGGCACCCCGAATGATTCGACAAAACAGATCACACAGCATCCAGTCTCGTCATCCGCTCACGGGAAATTCCGAATGAATACTCATGCTCCTGAACCCTTCTTGTTAGTCATCACTTAATGGACCCTTCAACAGGAATTCGAGGGGTGAACGCAGGCTGAACAAAGAATAACGGCACAAATAAGTCTGAAGTCATATATGTTTTCCTTCCCAAAGATGTCAATTGTGAAACTGGACCATCAATGCTTTAGGAAATTCCACGCTACAGCTGAACAACTATTAACCGCTTTTAGTTGCATCACGAATAATTATAAATAACACTTTAAAAAGTGATGAAATAACACCGAAGCGAGGTTGAATTACACCGTTAAAATACGCGCATTAATAATGAATTAAGAGCGTTTTTTCTCCTCACTCATTTAAAAGCGACAGGTCAGTGGGTTCTCTAGGGAAGTCCTTCGCGCAGTAACTTAAGTAAAATAAAGTATTTTGTCTCAATACTTTACTTCTTCCTGATAAATTCCTTCGCGGTAAACGTTTGTGACAATATGCCAATGATTCTCAATTGGTACTCCCGTTAGAGCCATCCTCCGCAAAAAATCAACTGCTTGAATGATGAAATTATGGTTTATCAATCCTACGAATCGAACCATTGATCAGCATTATATTTTAAAGTAGTTGCAGCGCATTTTTTTATCATATACACGCAAGGTATAATTGACAAAAAACATACTATTATGCTCATAGGAAGGTAATTCCACTTTTGAGAGGCAGAAAAGCTACGTTGAACATCATGTGGGAGGTACCATTTTTATTTAATTTACTTTAAACGAGGTAAAACATCAGATAAACATAAATATAGCTGAAACATTTGAGGCATTGGTGTAACATATTGGAAAAAAATAACCATTTATTATCGGCATTAGCTATTCGTAAGGATAAGATACGGAAAAAAGCTCTGCAAAAGGTGAATTTCGATGACGTGGAATTGATCTATCAATGGAAAGTCCCTTTCAAGAAACGAAATTAGCAAGGAGTTGGATGCGCTCCGTAGTGTTTGAAACATGCTCTGTTTGGCGAAAAAAAGGACATATTCTCAAAGATTTTCATATTTTGGTATAGAGAAAGCTGAAAAGAGTAAAACTGAACAGTGTGTTGAAAAAATGAAGAAAGAAAAATGTAAGCTGCGATGAATGAAGAGAAAAACTAACAAAAAGTAGGGGAAAAAGAGGAAGTTCTCTTGGGACATTTAGTCAAGCAAGAAAAGTGGAAGGAGGGGGTGTGTAGAGGTATTTTCGTACTGAAGGATGTGCTAGACTAGAATAATGGACTATCGAGGAGAAATAAATGACAGACAAGGCCTTCCTTGAATAATGTACAACAAACAAGAATTTCGGTTGTAAGAAAATCCTTACGAACTTCACCCCAATACTTTCGAGAGACCGTCAGACTTATACCTTTACCGGTGAAGTACCATTATGTTCCGACGGACTCATATCCTGGTAATGCGAATGCTATTTAATTGCAGTACAGTATATCTAGCATTTGATGTTCAATTGCAGTTTGATCATTTCTGATACAAGTCCTTAATTATAAAGATAAATGGTGTGCTGCTCATAAGTTTTCATGATAAATAAACACTGCTGTTATTATCAGAAACACAAAACTCCTCGAACGTACCCGGGATATAGTTCATTAACGATAGGGTAGACAGCCGGGTTGATAGCAGACAATAGACAGTGAAATATTAATACATGTGGTTAGAGTGTCAAGTTTCACCTGAAGCCTTCCTACGTTGTACTTTATATTTATAAATATTAGTACAATCTTTCTTTAAATCGGAAAAAGGTATAAGAATTAAAAATGTGTGTTTCCAAAAACCGTGAACCTAAATTCTACCACTAATTAATTTCAATTCCTAAAAAGGCACTTTTAACATGAAATCGTTCATTAAAAACTAAAGGTGTGCGCGAAGTTAAGATAATTTTCCCCCATTCCGGCGAGAGGCACTTTCGAACCACAATTCACCCTAAGGAGAGTTATTGACTTATTCAAATGCAAAAGAGGAACACACAAAACAGGATCTCAATGAAATAATGATAAAATATATATTGATGACGATTCATTAATAGCCACGCAAAGATTTCATGTCCCACCCCATGAAAATGCCCGCATGCATCACTGGATTGTATTCAATATTCCACGCAAATAATTCTAAGAACGAGTGACAAGCATTTATGACACGCTCAAAGAAAAAATCACCGCGGGGCATGGAACTTTATCCCCAGGTCAACTTTCACACCTGATATAAAGGAAACGTCGAGAGAGAAGAATCCCAATGCTGACATACTGCCTCCGAAATAGAACCGTAAAACGGTGACACCTGCGCACTCCGTGCTTCATCACTTAGCTGGATTAAAATGTTTCTAAAGGCTCCCATAGATTCGGAGAGCTTGGGCTGTGATGATCATGCATCCTGACTCCCATTGGAGTTGCCCTGGCAGGAAGACGGTCGCTTCACCCGCGCTTTGCATCGGATTCCTAAAAAATGCAGCGTTCTCATCAGGCCCAGGAGGACAAGGTGTTGGCACGAGGCAGATGTGCAAGACTTGCAGAAGTGCAAGATAAGCAAAGTGTAGAAGGAAACCCTGGATCCATTTATTTCCAGAACCGAAATAGCTATAGAACGCTAAAATTGAAGCATTCCAGGGTGACGTTGGACAGAGTTCGAACACATCAAGACCTCACACGCACATTAGGGAGCTTAAGGGAGTAAGGCGAAGGGCAAAATGATTCACAAAAAGCATTAGTGAAAGAAGAACATGAACGATCTATCTTAAATGAGACCGTGGGGAATGAGAGTGAACTGAACTGACGAATGGGTATTTCAATAAAATAATGGATGGAAGTATATCACAAAGCATTCAAATTGGACTTGCTGTGAAACTGGTTCTCACGGGAGCAGAGGATTTAGCGGAGCCACGTTATATCTGACCGACAACCAGGTCTGGCATCGCTTATCTGACATGTGAAAGTTGATTTTGCATCGGTGAATCTCCACCGACATACACTGTGCGAACTCCTTAAAATTTACGCTTGATCTAAAGGCACCCCAATAATAAATGAGGTCACGAATTTTGGAGCGGAGGTGTTCCTTGGGCCAGGGCTCCCAACGTTCAGTGACGACTGAGGATTGAAGGCTTGACTACCCGGGACGTCATGCCAGATATGAGGAAAACCATACAAATCTCCGGACCCTCTCATTTCAACAGTTCAACATACGACCACTGTCACCAAGTGGACGTATGGTACTTTTAAAGAGACATCACGCTCATCTAGGTAGTGCTGAAAATTGTTGCAATATTCTATTCCTCGATCAGCTTCGTTGATCAGATCGATTGCTACGTTGGATTTTTTTGCTTGGGCGGGTGTGACGCACTTTGTTCGGGTTAAGTTCATTTTAGCCACCAACATAAGGCGATGCACGCAAAAGACAACGATTAATTCACTAAAATGAGGACCGAATGGAGGGATAGATGCCATTTTAGGGGGATGGCCCGAGGACACCTCGCGTCACGGATAATGAACGTCAAAACAACAAATGAGAGCGTGGCGCGACTTTGAGACACCAAAGCCACATCATCCTTCTTATTTGTTAGCTAATACCAGGACTAAGAGGGGTGGGCAATGAAGAAATATAAACCGATGTGGATGAACCGGAGGCATGTACCATTGGAAAAACGGACCCGAGAAGATTGGAAACCTGTGCAGGAGGTGGATGGCGAAGATTGAAGGAGATTTCTTCCATCACTCCTCACCATCCGCCTCCTGCCCCGGATTCCTAAGTTTCGAATCTTCTCGGGTCTGTTTTTCCAATAGTACATGTCTCCACGAGGAGATGAAGGAGAGAAATCAAGGGACAAATACGCAGACCACGAAGTATGTCAGGCAGAGGAGATGACCGCGAGTTAGGGGCATATGCGCAATGTGGGGGATTATATACACATTGATCAGAATGGATCACGCTGAACTCAATCTTGGATTAACGCCCCGGAGGGAGAAGCACTCATAGCCCGTGCATCGAGAAAGTAACTTTGACGGCACAAGATTACATACGCATTTCTTATGAGATCGAACTTGCAACATTCGAAGAATCTTTATAATTCCCGAGCAAATTAATAAATCATGTCTCCGCCATTGAAAGGGTATTCTGAAATTTTGAAAATTATCGATTTGAAAAGACTTACGATAATAGCTTATTAAGCAAATAATAATTGGTAGGTGGTTCTTTTTACAGCAATTTAATTTTTCCAGTTCTCCTATTTAATAATTTTACGGAGCGCTGAAAAGTAACATTAACAAGTAAATAATGAAGAGTAAAATACATTTAATATCTAGTAATTTGAGAACTTCGAAATGTGAGAATGGACCAGAAGCATTAAACAATTATTATTATACACGTGGATTAGCAAAAATCCAAGATCGACTGAATTAAAGTTATCTTTTTGGGAAGGATAAAAGACTTCGTTACGACGATGAGAAGCGTGATCCACAACCTAGATAAGGAGCAGTGGCTAAAATGAAATCTGAAGCTAACATTGAAGAATCGAGAATAAGGAAAAGAGTAAGACAAGGTTGTGTAATCTACCCATTATCTGCAAATTTTTACACCCATCAAACAATTGGAGTCATATTTAATTTCCCCGTTTTCCATTCTCATTTGAAGCAAAACATAAAAGGCTACACGGAGGAATGGAGATGCATGTTTCAAGCAAGGGTATTGGAAATTAAAGGAGACTTCCGAAAGTGAAAGGTCTTTCGACAAAAGAGGGAAGTATAACAAGCAACGGCGAAAGGAAACATGAAAATCCTACGGACGCGTCCATGAGTTTGAAAGGGTTTCTAAAGATTGCTGGATGAAATAATTCTGAATCCAAGACTTCCATAGCAGCACTGCATTGTGTGCACTCGTAAATCTCCTCAAGAGGAAGATTTTAACGAATTTAGACTCTAAATATTATCGGTGGAAATAAACAAAAACAATATCACAAAATGAAAGTGAAAACGAAATTAGCCAGAGGAATAAAGATGGGCGCCTTTGAAATGAATTTAATGAATAGCATCGAACAGTTAACGAAGTGTAGCTAATATGAAGTACAGGATTAAGAGAAATTGAAATTGGCAATTTTCTACAAAATAAAATTTTTAATACGACCGGTTTCGATGTAACTACATGATCTTGGGTAACAGTCACAAGTCAGGGTCTAGTATATATGCTGAAAAGCAAATAATCATATATATAAAGCATATACAAGCAAGTAAAGCATATATACTAGACACTGAGTTATGACTGTTACCTGAAGATGATGTAGTTATTATTAAACCGGTCGTATTAAGAATTTTATTTTGTGGAAAATGGCCAATTTTAATTAATCATGATATTCCACCATTTCACGCCTGAAACGTCTCTTTTTATAGGATTATCAAGAAACAGTAAAGCAAAGACATCTTGATCTAAATTCTATACTCAGCACTACAATTCATTTGCTTTCATTAGCAAGACAAGCTACCCAGGGTATTGAAATACAAGCACAAAGATGTACTCTTATTTACGTGTATTACTACGAATAAAATTCACAAACTAAAATCGAAGCAACTAGTTGAGAGGCTTCCATGAAAATATCCTCCCTTCTTGGATAATGCAATACTTCTTCTCATTCTTTTCATAGTATTCGACTTCTAAATTATCTGGATGAAGGGGAGACGAAACGTAAATGCAAAATATTCGCATGATCGCACATAGTTTCAAAAATTAACTTGGCGAAGAAAACCACTCTAATGAATAAATTAATTTACTCATTACTCGGTATGCTTTTACATAGGAGATCATTTTTGACAATGGCACCATTTTCTGCTGTCGATCCCTCAGGCAGGACTCCTGAAAACATCAAAAGTCCCTTTAGCACTCCTAGTGACTATCCATTTATCTAAAATTTCATTGTAAACGATGAAAAATAATGCATCTCATTCAATGCACAATTTCTCATCAATTATTCGACATCAGTAATGAAAGATCGTTATCGAGATTCTGTTATTTTTCTGGCGCAAGTTAGACGGTAAATAACCATTAATCAATTAATGTGTGACACGACAGAGTACTAATATTTTTAGAATAAAATTCGGCGGAAGAAAAGAGACCATGGTGGCACCGAGCATTAATGCAATAAGAAACCGTTTTACGGTCCACAGGTCAATCCTTCACAGCTTCTTTGGTTAACAAAATAGTGCTAACCTTAAACAAGTTTTGATTTTTGCATTGCTAAGATAATGAACATCTTACCGTGACAGTGAAGTTTTCAGATACGAAAAAACCATGGCATAGTGGCAATAATGTGCATGATACTTACCATTATTCCTCTATTTTCACTACGAGATGTGTGAAAAAATAACGGGAATTTTTAAATTTCACGGAATTGGAGAGTCTGATTGTCAATTTTTTTATTATGCTGGTATACATGCCCTTAAAATATGAAAAAATGTTCAGCTGTGTTCATTGCTTCTTTGTCTGTAGTAGTCGCTAAGGTTATGAGCTCGGCGATTTTCGTTTGCTAAACCCACCCGCGTAAAAAACCCGCGAAATTTAAAAATTCCCGTAATTTTCTGAACACACCTTGTATTTCTCCATCGAGAAGAAATTATAAAACGTGAGCAAAACGTAGAGTGCACAAATTCCGTCTGCAGTGATGTCGCCGCCACACGAACGAGGCGAGCACACAGGCATATTCGCGCATGCCGTGCGAGTCAGTCCTCCTGCTCCCTCCCTCCTCCCTCCCGAACGTATACTTATGCAAAGCTACACAAAAATCGGATTTTTCACGGCGTTACAGAGAGCTGGGGATTGGGTTGGAGGGGGGTGTGTGGGGTAAAGTGCGGGGTTGGGTAGACAGGGTGCAGCACATTTCTTGTTCACTCCCTCGTACAGCTTCGCCCCGTCCCTCCATCAACGCGGAGGGGGTTGGTTGGGCGGATCGGGGTGGAGACGCGGGGAAGGCTTCGATGGAATTAAACAAAGGGAAGCCGTGAGCGGGCGATTCCATCCTACTCCCCTTTTCGGACCGCCTCGCGGCCGTAATAATCCGACAACCCCGACCCTCTCCCCACCTTTCCTCCTCTTCGCTTTCACCCACTCACCACCCGTCTCCTCCATTTCGTGCTACTCTCGTCCCGGAGCTCTCTCGGAGGAGAAAAGAAGAAAGTAATGGAGGGAAGACAAGGGGACCGAGAGCAAGGGAGAGACTACCTCTCCTTTTTCCTCGTCGAAAAAAGTAAAAAATAATTCCCACCCACCATCCGCCACCTCCGTCCTCATCCACGGGAGGACTTTTCAGTCTCCACGCTTTCAAATACCTTTCGCTTTATCTTATTTTTTTCTTTATCTGCGACGCCTGACCGTTGCGGAAAAAAAACGGAGCACCAACTTCTCGGACTCCCCTCTCCCACCCCGACGCTTCCCTTAACATCACCCCCCGTGCTCATTCCCGCAACTCTGCAACCCCTCTCCCGGCAAACGGCAGCCGAAAGGAAGCCCCCACCGCCATTGTGTCTGTATTGTAATTTGCTGGAAGAGTCGGATCACAGCGGGCATATATTAGGAAACAAACTCGACAACATTCTGATCTGAGCGTCACAAGAAAATGTAATATTCGCCCTCCCGAGCAAATACACAGTTACTTACGCATTAATATAAAATATTTTTTGGTATTAATGCATGTTAATAATAAAAACATATTATCTGCATACTGAATCCATCAAATCTCACAAATTTCTCTATTAATAGTATTACATTTCCTCGTACTTTCCTCTTTCACTACCTCAATTTAATATTCAGGCACAAATTTAGATGTGATAACTTATTATTGATTCACAACAGGAACTCCACATTGAAAATAGGAACTTGAACTGTTAGGTCGATGCTGTGTCGAACACTATTGTGAACATCAAGTAAGAGATGGAGAGAGGAAATGTAGGCACGTTAGGGCTGTGCGAGGGGAGATGAAAAGATCGTGGGAATTGATAACACGAGCCAACAGTGTTTTTGGTGCCGGAGCTTTTAATGTTGATTTAAAGAACAATTGGGGTGCTGAATCCAATTATGACACTAGTTTTTTCCTATCAGCTATAGTTTTCAAGATATAGATATGTTGTTACTTACGTAAAAAAATCTTCTACATGATGATATGGGAATATTATATTAATAACACAGGCCAACAGTAGTTTTGGTACCGGAGATTTTAATGCTGATTTAAAGAGCAATTGGGGTGCTGAATCCAATTATGACACTAGTTTTTTCCTATCAGCTATAGTTTTCAAGATATAGATATGTTGTTACTTACGTAAAAAAATCTTCTACATGATGATATGGGAATAAGCACAGTAATCAACCCGAAGGTCGGTTTAGTAGGTGATGGTAGAGCTCACCCATGTACCAAGCCCGACGGCGTGTGAATATTCACACATCAGGGTAGGGGGGCCAGTTCCTTTGATATGGGAATATTATATTAATAATTATCTCATTGGCCTACAATATAGAAATATACATAAAACTTATTGACAGTTTATTGAAAATAAAAGGAACACCGCAGAGTGGTTATAAATTAGTATACTTATAGATTTATTTAACTTTGAAAATTATTTTCCGGAATATATCAAATATTAAAACAACTAATCGTAAGATGTGCCATATCTAAAAAAGTAGAGCTGTTAAATAAAAACGGATTTCATATTTGGATTCAGCTCTACCAATATAGTTAAAATCATCACAAAGATTCCCGGCACCAAAAAAAAATTTTTTTTGTAGGCCTGTGAAAATGAAGCAATAGCAACAGAGTAATATATAGCGAGAGGGTGTCGAAGAGTCCACGTGTGGTAACCATAGCATGGAATAGGAAACTGACAAGAAGAGTATTGGACGTGGAACATGTGAATGATAGAACGTTACTAGTGCAGATAGGATAGGAAGTTCAGGTGTACATACCAGCAAGTACATGTATGTAGTAGTACCTGTAGTCATAGGGAAGAAGAAGTAGAGCGTTTATGGTCAATTTGACAAAATGATGGCGAATTTACTTGGAAGAAAACACTTGAAAGAGACGGGGAACTTGAATGTGGTTGGCGAAAGTGGAGACGATAGCGAAGTAAGAGAGTACTGTTTAAGAGAATGGAATGACTGCGGGGAGAAAATGTAGTTTTGCAAGAGAAATGGGTTAATCATAACTAGCACACGGTTGAAACACCACAGTAGACATAAATACACAGACAAAATATCAGGGAATACAGAGAGAAATCTGACTACATTATTTTTAGGTAAAGATTTATGGAGAGCGTTATCAACTCATATGGTTTCCCAGGGGCAGATGCGGATTCAGATCTCACTTTAGTCCTCATTAAGTCACACACAAAGGAATTAACACAAAGGCTGATTTGATAGGTGAGGGTAGAACTCACTCAAGTTGAAGGCACCCAGAGGCGTCCCCGGGAATCGAACCACGGTTCTTCCGATCAGTAGCCCAGCGCTCTGACCACTGCAATACCACACCCATTCCTCAGGAAGTGCAATAATATATTCAAGAGAATAAAGAAGCGAAGGAGTATAAGAAAATGGAATTTGGAAGACAACTGTTGCGAACAAGGAGGAGCCACCGGAGAGAGATGATAAAATACTAAGCGAAGGCAAGGGGACGAGCACAGCAGAAGAAAGATGGGAGTATCTCAAACAAGGAATGAAGAATGGGTCGGGAGAAAATAAAGGACAAAGGGTTAGCATGGGAGAAAAAAGGGTTAGGAAGCCTTGAATGACAGAAATAAGATTAAGAAGAATGGTGAAAAAATAAAACAGAAGAACACAGAATTATGGAGGAGTGTACAATGAGCTAAGAACAAACAAACTGTTACTGTATTGGATAAATGGTAGAATGGGTAATGCGAGGATAGGGAGATTTTACAGAGGCAGGACGAACTGGGTGGATAGCATGCCCATTTCGGCAGAGGTGAAGGAAATGTAAGGATTTAAAAAAGGAAAATCTGTTTACACTTTTTGAGATGCAATGGGTAAAACATTAATCGAAGAACATACTGTGACCGTATGGAAAGAGTACATAGAACTTTTAGTTTTTAAGGGAGGCGATCAGCTGAGGTCATCTGTGCCATTAGGGATGGATGGGAAATGAAGGGTGGAGAGAAACCCGGCGTCGGCATTAGCCTACTCTTGTCGAAAGGTTAACGTCCCGTCCGACGGACAGACGGCTTACTCACTCAAAATGCTCTCCACAAAGCATCTCAAGTAGGGATAACAGGAATTAGGCTGGGAGCCGCTTGAGAAGCGAAGAGTTTTGATTTGAAACGGGACAAAGGTATTACATAAGGTTATAACCTTGATAATTATCAACAAAAGGATAGAGAAGTGCGGAAATGTGTGCTTTAGTGAAGATGAACTCGAGTTTAGAGAGGGGCGGGGTACGGGTCATGCCATACCAAAAATGGGGTCACTATTGGAAAGTATAATTGAGGAGTAAACTGGGAAAAATACATTAATATATACTCAGTGGAAAATAGGAGTTGACTGGAGGGATAGACAACTTATTCGGAATGCTATACTAGTCTCAGAATGCAGAGGTGCGGATAGCGAATGGAGAGTCCAGATGGGCAGTTCTAAGCATGGGAGTAAGAAGGGGATGTTCATTCTCACCTGTTCTTTTCAACATTAATCTGGAGGAACGAGTAAGGAAGTCACATGAGGAAAGCTTAAGGCTGAAATGAAAGTAGGTGGGGTTAGATTTTCGGCTGATCAAGCGTTAGATTGCAAGGCAGCCAAAAGATTACAATCATTACCTTAAGGGGATCTGGATGGTGCGGGGGCTATCGTACTGGCTTCCCACCCAGAGGGCCCGGTTTCGAATCCCGACGGAGTCGAATAGTTTTAGCGGTATCTCGATCCCTACTTGACGTGCCTTGTGGCGGGCACTTTGAGTGAGTACGCCTTCCGTCGGATGGAATGTTAAGCTGCGTACCCCTTGGCGCCTTTCGCTAAGAGTAGGCAAATGCCGACGCCGGGTTTCCCGTCATCCATTCCTGTCCATCCCTAATGGCACAAATGACCTTAGCTGTCGGTCGCCTCCCCTAAATACAACTATCATTACTTAGTGTGTTGAAGAATCGGTCTGATAGCTATAGGATGAGAATCATAAGAAACTGAAGACAATGAGATTCTCAAGAAGGTGGAAGGTTAAGATAAACAACTGCATTGGAGAACTTTCAAATACAAGCTGTGTAGGAAGTATTTTGGAGGAAGGTGAGCATAGTTAAGGGACATTAAAGAAGAACCCAAGTCGTGTGCTCTTCTGGGTGCCCAACTTTCTGGGAAACCGCAGGCAGCTCAGAGAAAGGAACCACCCCTCCCATGCTGATTGCGTGAAGTCAACATGCCTTAGGGTCCTTAGGGTTTGCTCTCGTTTCCATCCATTTCTTTCTATCTTTTCTTCTAGCCCACTTCTCAAACGCCTCCAGACCTACGCTTATCAAGGACAATATACAAGGACGCCCAAGTTTCCGTACATGACTAGGCTCCACGTAAAAGTTTTCACGAAATTACTTCTAACAGCCTTACTTAACGTCCCAGTCATCAACAACCGCCGGCTTGAGAAAAAGCTTCTTTGCCTAATGCAATTCTTCTTCTTATATCCCTATTACTGGGACCACCTTGGACTAAGACACCTCTACGATACGTTCACATTTCCACCCGCTCTAGTTTATGAACTCCTATTTCAACGTTTGACTTAGCAAGTTTCCCCTGTTTCGAAAACCCCATATACTTTGTTTTGTTTCCATTTCTCCTTATATCATTAGATCAAACTGATTTCCTAATGTAATCAGCAAAGAGCGCACCCCTTTGGCCGTCCGACTAACTAAAACTTGAACAACCGCAAACCTAACCGCTTCCATGAATTCCCGGCCGACTTCCATTCTTAAATCCAGCTCTCTCCATTTCTTTAAAATGTGGAAAGCACGGGATGATAATGAACAGTTAATTTTTGTTTTACATCAACTACGCCCCTTAATAAAGACATTTTAGAAGATATACCAAAAGTAACAAAAACCATGCCCCTTACTGAAACACGCCTTTTATTAAATTGAATTTGCATGTTTTGAGAATATATGAGCGGCTGACGACTTACGCACTTGCGCACGAACCAACGAACGTCCTCCGATCCACCACACTGCAAACGATTTCGTGAAGTAATTAACATAACCGCCCATAATTTCATGAGTTTTCACTACTGTACGAGTGGGACGAATTCCATTACGTTTAAGGTATCGTATATTAAATAAAACGTAAGGAGAAATTTTGTTACTCGTTCTCGTGACATACGATTACGATCCTGTTCAATTTTAATCCCAGTGCCACTTAACAATTCATTACCTTCGTCGTTTTCCGATTGCTATCGGTGAATTTAGGTTCGTTTAGGGACATCGCTTGCACTACGTGGGATCTCATACGCATGAAATTTGATTGCTCAAGGCATTTATTACCATGCGATTTACAGCTATCCCAAAAATTAATCCGAAAGTCACAAAATTTCTTAAAGATAAATTCACATTTTATATTAGCGCCTGATACAACATACGTTTGGTAGCTTTAAAAATGGATTCACAAATTCCTATCAATGGACATAAATGTTTGTCCGTTACTTATCGGTTCACATCCGATACATTCGAACCAATACTCAAAGAAGGGTATTATTTCAAGTTAGAATACTGTCAGTAACTTTTTCAAGGGTTTAAGTAGTATGCGGAATAATTATAACTAACTAGCAACTTCACCCAAGACTTCACCAAATAATACAGGCCTTAATAATCCTGTAGTTAAGAAAACTTTTTATTTGTAGAAAGCATTTATTTGTAGGAATGTTCCAGGGTTTTATCAGATGCGTTCCTCAAGCGTCTTAATTTTAAAAATAAAAATTTTCGCAACTCTCGTGAAGAATGATTAAAATAAGTCATCAGAAGCAAACAACAAAAAAAAGATAGAATGATTTAAAAAATTACATACTGGACTGAACGGCACAAAAAAATTGCGCGATTTACTGAGTGATTTCATTCTCAGACTCTCTCAGTTATTCATACACTCAGTATGAAAGCATGGAAAACTGGGAGAAAAACTGACTCCAACGATTATTAACGAGATAAGACTCTATTACATTCAGAGCATGACCCAAGCAATGCACCAAGAGATATCCTTTCCCAGGCGAATTCATCATCCATTTTTATGGAGTCATTTGTCGGAATCCCCGCATCATACAGCGCTCTCCGATTCGGGGATCACCGCCGCCGGTACACAGTTATCCCGAGAACACACAAAAAATAATATAAATACGGAGAGTGAAATTCGGCCCTAATGCTCGAGCCCCGTGATGGGTACACGCCATGCAGACGCCGACGCAGGGACGCAAATAACAAAATAAACAGCATTCCGAGCCGCCTATAGGTATGTCTCAAATCGATTAAGCAAACGTTCAAAATCTAATTATAACTCTTGTTACCAACGACCACCCTTCCCTCCCGCCGTTCTTTATCCCGCACCTTAAATTCCCCTATTTCTCACCCAGTCCTTCCTTTTTCCTCCCTTATTCGTCGAGGTTTTCCATTTACAACTTTCGCTGATTCGACGAAATAACTCTTTCCTACCTTCTTCGCCCGTCACCCTCTCTCGCTCCTCCTCCCTCTGTCTCGTCCTCTCCTTTCTTTCGCCCACTCTCCGCCTCTCAGGGCCTCCATTAATTAGGCAGAGTGATCCTTCGTTCAGACATAGGGAAGCGGTGGAAGGGGATATCCTGAGGATTTTTTTTCCTGCTGAGACCACTAATTGAAACACCCCCATTTCTACTATTTGAAAATGATGACGCGAGTAACTTTTTCGCTTTGAGTGAAAGAAAGGAGATTATTCCGGAGCGCAATGGCCTCAGACCGTGGACCGAGCATCATCCATAAATTACGTCACTTACTTCAAATTGTGGGAGGGATTAGGCTTGCAGTGATGCCCCGTGAAGATGGAGGAAGTGGGGATTTCTATCTGTGACGACAAGATTGACTCACTGCTCCCAAATAAATCCCCGCCTTTCTTTTCTTGTTTTCTTCCAACTGGCCCCATTTCGAAGATCCTTTCTTTTCAAGACCACCTTGTTGGTTGTGGGAATGGTTGACGATACGTTATTTCTGACTCTGTTCCGAAAAATGGCTCTTTAAAAGCATTTTGGTTTCTTCAACTTCTTTGATGTACGAGGTCAGGCTGAAAACTAATGAACACATGCTTATAGACCACAGACAAAATGACCTTCAGAAGCATTCTTGGTGGCATGTGGAAGTAACATTCCCCCTCAACACGCATGCGCAGGTTTGAGGTAATTACATTCATCCAGTGTATTTTGAGAAGCGGAAGTATGGAGACGTGTTCTAGTGCTATGTCAACGAGAGTTAAACAGTGTACTGTTGTCGAATTTTTAACTGCTGAAAAAGTGACTTCTACTGAGATTCATCGTCGTTTAAAGGATGTTTATGGTGACGATGCTGTTGACAGGTCTACTGTAAATCGATGAGTCGTAAAATTTCGTGGTTGCGAGCCTGGAAAAGCCCTAATTGTTTATGAAACACGTATCGGACGACCGATCACTGCCACAGATGATAAACATCGCAAACTCCTCGAAGATTTGATTCAAAATGACTGGTGAATCACTCAAAAGCGTATCGCAAACGTGTCGGTTTCATCATTGAACAATTGGGACATCGTACAATTTGAGCTTGTTGGGTGCCACGCCGTTTTGAACCGATTCCACACCCTCCTTATTATCCCGATCTTGCACCTTGCGATTTTTATTTTTTTCCTCAACGCAAGAGACTCCTCAAGGGTAATGATTACACCTCGGACGAGGTGAGGTGAGGCAGTCATTACACTGGATCCATTAATCTGGATGATGTGAAGGTTGCTGTCAAGTCCAGGATGCGAGAAAAAGAATATTTAACTCGTACTTACCGATGACAGCCGAAAAATAATTCTACATCAGCACCGCTAGGCATTTAATGCTACATAGAGAACTTAAGGGAAATATACTCTAACATACACATTGGAGGATACTTTCTTCCATTCTAAATTACCGATCCAAGTAGTAGAAAAGAAAATTGTGATTTAAATTAATCGCTCATTAAATTATTACTGGTTTAAAGTTCTAAATCCTAAATAGTCAATGCAAACTACTGAAATTTCCCACAGTCGATAATGGTAACTTCGCAATTGCCATCGCGCAACATCGCTTTTATCTCATCCTCCTTGCAGGAACACTCAAAAGAGATGGCACTATTCCGAGGCATTACAGCAATAATGCCTTTCGTTCTTGAGTCTTCGAGGAATCGGTTATATACACGTACCTCAGTACAGTGATCAGACTTTTTCGTAACATTAACCTTCCGACAAGATTAAGCTTATAAAAGATCACTCCGCCCACCTTGTGAAGTACTACCAGATTTGCCAATTCCGTTCCCAGCTCCTACCCTCCTTGGCACAACTTATGCAATATCCACAGTAAAAGATCTTATCCCTTGATGTGAGCCACATAACCGGACGGTGAGAAGAAAACGAAAATCTTTAGCCCTTCGGAGGACTTGTGAATCCCTTACCGGGTCAACGGTAATCTCCTCTTTAAACCTCTATTCATCACCCGCGCAAACTGGGTTTCAGTAAGTACAAGGTCTGTCTCTAAAATAGTACGACTTACTTTTTTCCGGGATGGACGGACGGACGGCAGTTTTCCTGGCTGGGTTCAAGGGAGAGGAGTCTCAGGAAAGGTTGGAGGTCGGTAACAGTGGGCTCCCAACCTTTGCGGAGTGCGGTTCTTTCGTTTGCGAAACCTCAATAACATTATCTTCTTACGCTCCGTCATGAACCGGTTATCAGAACAGCGCTACGCCATCAAATTTTGCGTGAAACTGGGCAAATCCGGGAAAGACTCATGACATACTCAAGGAAGATTATGAGATAACGTCACTGGCAGATCAAGAGTTTTTTAGAGGCACAAGTTTTTTAGGATGGGTAGAGAAGATGTTGAAGACGGCTAACATTCAGGACGCCCTTTGGCATCAAAAAGTGACGAAAATCTTGTAAAAGTGATGGCTTTGTTGGACAGGGATCGCAGAAAAAGTGTTTGGACGGTTTTTGATAAACTTGGCACCACTAAAAGTGATGTGCATTGACAGAAAACAGTGAGCTTGAGAAATGTGTGCGCGAAGCTGGCGCCGCTAGGGCTCGCGGACGAACAAAAGGAATCTCGCACCCGGATCTACCAAAAGCTTGTAAGGACCATGTGACTGAGGATCTATCTAATTTTAGACAATTGCCCCCCCAGACTTCTTCCTCTTCCCCTGTCTCAAATCTGTGCTGAAAGGACGTCACCACGTCTCGGTGGAAGCGTTACAACAGGCCGTGACGAGGGAGCTTAGCAGCATTCCGTGCGCTGCCTTCCCAAAGGCGTAAGAGGGGCGGAAAACCCGCTGGCGGGGTCGTGTGGACGCACAAGGGTGCCAATTCAGAGACCTTTGAGTAAATATATCAATTTTGGCGGTAATTTCTTTTCATCGATTCCAATAATTTCGGGACAGACCTTGTATACATCTTTTTTATTCACGAGATAATTTTCCTCGCACTAAACCCGGAAAATATCTTAGCTCTCAACTAGAATGAATGCAGAAAAGCAAAATTCAAAAACAAACAGAACAAACATGAAATATTAAAAAGGCCAAACTTAAGATGTCGTATCAATGCGTTTGGGGCGACTTGAGGTGACATCAGACAAATAACCTAAGCACACATGTATACTCTACCTCAAGATATACAGAATTCTAGATCAAAGTTCACCCACGATGAAGACACAGCAACTTCAATAACAGATTATTCGGCGTGAAAAATAGTCATGAACATGTAATAAACTTTAAAATTTATACGTTTGTACAGAATTACAAAATAGGAATGGATTGGAGAGACAGGAGACTGATCCGCAATCCGCAACCTGTACATGTCTCAGACTGCTCAGGTGCAAGTGAGGAACGGAGAATCCGGATAGGCAATGTTAGGAAGAGGTGTACGGCAGGGTTGCCCATTGTCACCGGTGCTGTTCAACGTATATGTGGAGGAAATGATTAAAGAGGCATGGGAAGAACTGGAGGTAGGAATGAAAGTCGGAGGGGAATTCGTAAAATCGGTTAGGTTTGCTGATGACCAAGCATTAGTTGCTCAGTCAGCCTAGGGGTTGCAAGCACTGCTGAGTGAATTGGAGGTTCAGTGCGATAAATATGGGATGAGAATCAATATTAATAAAACAAAGGTCATGCGATTTTCCAGAAAGAAAAAGGCTAAGCTAAATATTAAAATAGGTGGGGAAAAAATAGAGCAGGTAGAACAGTTTACATACCTTGGAAGTGTTTTGGACCAATACGGTCAAAGTGGTAGGGACGTAAGGAGAAGAATTGCGCTAGGCAAGGAGGCTTTCTCAAGGAGGAGGGAGTTGATGACGGGGACGTTGAGTAGGGATGTTAAGACAAGACTCGTAAAAACTCTGATATGGAGCGTAGCTATGTACGGCGCGGAAACGTGGTCGCTGAAGCAGGAGGATAGACGTAGATTGGAGGCTTTTGAAATGTGGGTGTGGAGAAGAATGGAGAAGGTGAAATTGAGCGAAAGGAAAACAAATGAGGAAGTACTAGAGATGGTGTGGGAGGAGAGGGGTTTGTTGAGAGAAATCCTATGGAGGCAGGAAAAATGAATGAAAGGCGTATTGAGCGGTAGTGGAATGTTGAATTAGGTAATAGAGGGGAGAATGTTGGGCAAGCGAGGAAAGGGCAGGAGCAGGATAGGGATGTTGGACGGGATGAAGGGAGGAAAGAAGTACACAGAGATGAAGAGGGGCCTGATGTAAATTAGGTTGCTGGATTGGGTTTTGTTTGGAGTTACAAAATATTTATTTGATAGTTGTGTCCATCCAAAAACCTACCTTAACCGGTAGATAACCTAATAAAACAGAATTACATTTACAAGCTGATAATGACTTAATGACCAAATTTTCAATCACTTTACATTGAAAGGAATCATTTTAAGTCCGCCAAAGCATGGCACTGCTGCAGAAAGAATAACCGAGGAATATGTCTAGCAGAAGGCAATATGCTATTAATCCAATTGAAGCGCCTTCTAGAATGCACAACTGAAGAGGTCGCCAGGGTAACGAAGCGAGGCACCACACTTATACTTGTACATAAGGAAGTAATATTTCGGGAATGTTAATTCACAATCCATAACAGTTTTTAGCGATCATGGCAAATGTAGATTAAGAAGGTTCACTGTGTCATGTGTAATTTGGTAGAACTCTTTCATAAAATGAATAAAAAATCTTTAATTCATTTTTATCATGAATTAATTTTAGGAAAACACGACCTACGTATCCTAGAAGATCCTGTTTGATTGATTGATACCAGATGATGCAGATCTTGTAGAAAACGTGAAACCTGCCGTGCCAAATAAATTTTAAGGCAAAACAAACACACTTTTTATTAAAAAATAAATTAACTGACAAAGAACTACGCACCACAGATTATTAACTACCAAAGTGCTTTTTCTCTTTGTTTTATACAAGTGCCCTTCGGTTTTTCAATCTAGTCCAGGAGAGGAAGTAAGGGCTCTGCGAAGACGAGTTTCGGAGATTCTTTGGCTACTGAAATACTTAAAACCAATATACTATATTTCAACGACGCTCCTAAACGTCTCAACGAAAAGACAGTCAGCCCGTTTTGCGACCACGAGTAAGGTGATGTTACGAAACCAAGAGATACCGATCAAAATAAGGTTACTGTACTTAATGAGGTGAGTTTTCAAAGAGATTTACTTCCTCACTCGCGTGATAATAGCCACCATTTGCACCTAATCTAATATGGGTAGCTATACATTGGTTAAATCGTAATTATCAACCATAATCAACAGCATGTAGTTCTATGCATGAACATTTTAAGGACTTCAACTATTTAAAAAAGCAGTCGAAGATTTCCTTTTGTTCCCTCATTTTTTTCTAAAAATGAGCATTATGTCAAGAGTTCAAAAACATTTGTAAAAACTAAACTTCGACTAATATTTTAAAAGAAATACTCGTTACTTATTGAACCAAAGGTGGAATTAAAATGGATGTTTTACCGAACTCTTTACGGAGTTAATTGTTTTCCTTTGATTGGCTGACGACACTTAACACAATGACTAATGAACTTTATTGGGCACTACACAGCTGACAATGCTTAAAGTCGATTTTAGATGAAAAAATTCGAGCTAGTTATTAACACTGTGTCTACGAAGCCCACAAATTGGCGACACGAAGTAAAAAAAAGATGGCCAAATATTTGAGCATATTTTTATTAATTTTAACTTAATTAACATTAAAGCTTCTTTCATCAAGCTTTCAATGTTTTTCTAGCTCTCATGAATTTAATAAAATATCAACTGTTAAAAATTCAACGTGTCTGCATGAGTTATTAAAACATTACAGAGACTTCATAATGGAGAGCCACAACAGGCTGCTCCAAATTGCTCTTATTTTCACCCATTTCTTTTGACACGGTTCTTAGAGCGTAAAGTAGAAAGACGTTGCTCTGCCTCGTTAAGTGGCTAGGAGGCTACAAATTTGAAAATTCTTTAGCGCCAAGTTGAAAATTTTATGGCTCCGAGATTAAAAAACTTTTCATCCAGGATTCTCAGTCAGGTGACGATTATAATCTCCCAGGTGAAAACTTCTTTTTCATTAGAGAGCAATCTACCGGCTAAAAAAGTAGCATCAGTAATAAACTTTGGTTTGGGCCAAACAGGAAATGTGAACTCACACCATCTACTGTAAATAACTAGTCATAAAACAAAATGCCCTAAAAGGGATTAAAATTCATATTAACAACATGCATTTGCAAAACTACATGCTGGCACTTGGTTACAAAAACCCCCAGCAGATTCCAGTGTAATTGACGTTTTCTCAATAGCTCAAGAGGTTAGAGCATCGTCCCGGTAAGTCGAAAGATCCGCAATTCAAGTTCCGGTCAAGGAAATATCTTTACACTGGTGACCTGCTCGATTCCGTCTTCCCCACCTTTCCTGTATTCGTTTTTTATGTGTGTTCCCATCTCTTTTTCCTAATTTATATATTTTTATATATATATGGTCGAGGAAGATATTTTTAAATTTGCGATCGGCTCACATCCGCCTTCCCCACCTCTCTTGTGTTCGTCCTTTATGTGTGTTCCTTTCCCGTTTTCCTTATCTCTATTTCTAGGTGAATGAATATTTGTTCGTCGTACGGCGGGATTTCGTGTTTGAATGTATGTCTAATTATATATATATATATATATATATATATATAACTTTGATAGTAACACACAGCACGAGAACACAAACTTCGAAGAAATCATCTATATATATATATATGGTTCGTCCGGAAAATAATTGTACTGATTTTTTCCCGCCGCTCCAGGCGCGCCCAGCACCGCTCTGACGGGCTGCAACTGGAGGGGGGTATGTTGGCAAGCGACGCTGAAAAAGGCAGTCGGCTCTGAGCTGTGGTGTAGTGAGGAGCTGTGTTGACGCGAACCTCCACGCTCGACCCACGTCACGGAACGCGATGCCGAGGTTTTGGAGGACCGTTATTCTATCAAATTTGGGGTAAAGCTTGGGAAATCGTCTACCGAAACTGTCGGTATGATTAACCAAGCTTACGGGGAGTCAGCCATGTCCTGAAACATGATCTTTTGGTGGCACAAAATGTTCGTGGAGGGTATAGAAGAGGTCGACGACGAACCACGGCCTGGACGCCCACCAACGACACTCACTGACGAAAATGTGCGAAAAGTGCGCGATGTACTGAACTCTGATCGTCGTCTTAGTGTTCGGATGATAGCAGAGCAGTGTGATGTGCCAAAAACCAGAGTGCACGAGATTATTAGGGACCAATTACAGATGCGAAAAATTTGTGCAAAGTTGGTGCCGAAAGTGCTCAGTGATGATCAAAGACCCGATCGTTTGGAAATCGCGACACAACTTGCGGATCACTGCAAAAATTATCCACATTTTTTAGAGAACGTTTCTGTTCCCGAAGATAAAGAGGAGTTTGAAAGGAACGCGATACGGGACTTTGGACGCCGTCAAAGAGGCCGTGACGACGTGTCTTCGAGAGGTTCCCGATGATGCCTTCGCGGGAGCGTTCCAGGAATGGGAACGCCGTTGGAACAAGTGTATCGACTCACAAGGGTCCTATTTTGAGGAATATTAGCTTAAGATATGTAAAAGTGTAATAATTTTTTTTTTCCTGAGCTCAGTACACTTATTTTCCGGACGAACCCTGTATATTTATGTATATATATATATATATATATATATATATATAATTTGGGAAAATTGGAAAATTTCCTTATATATGTATTTTTAGGGAAAATTGGAGCAACCAACAGTCATGTATGGTATTGAAACTGGGATAGTAAATAATTAAAGCGAAGTATTAAGATAATAAATTAAAATTTAAAAAGATATTTCTAGATTACACATTCTACCTATGGAGGACAGTTAGCAATACGGGAACAATACGTATAACAAAGAAATAGAAGACCACAATACAGGTCAATAGATAAGACCCCCATCTCTTTGTGTATGTTTTTTTACCTCACAAAACATTCTCATAACATCCTAAATGTTTTGTATGTTTTGTTTGATAAAAATACGATAGTAATATAATCTTACCCAGAGAAATAAAATGTTCTACCAGCCCTAACCTGTCCCTTGCAATTTAGTTTTATAAAGATTCATTTTCACTCCAAGCCTCCAATTCTGCACCCATCATTATCATGTCACTACGGGAAAAATACATTATGTATTACAAAAAATAATGCCAAACACATGAACTTAAATTTAGTTTCATTCAATAATAAAATTGGTCACATGCTCATAGTTGACCCTTTGGATACATTCCCTCCCGTCACAGATACTTTTCATTCCCACATGAACTTGTGCTGCAGAGACCATAGTTAGGAGCATAATACCTAGATCGACATAATAAGAGTGAGAGGTAACGAATGAAGTGAACTCAGACGAATTTCTTTTAAGTCTTTTGTATGCAGAAAACTAAAAAGATAGCCTCAAATGCATAGAGGTTCCGTTAAGCTTGAACTCGCATTGCACCGCGACATTAAGAATACGGAAAGAACCCACGACTCTTGGCATTGGGAGAAGGGATTCGTAAAATTGGGAGTTACTTCAGTGGAACTGGGCGCGTTCCGGTGGGTAAGGACATGGAATGAACCCACGACGACGTGGATGTCCGGAAAGCGGTATAACGAGATTATTGCAGCATTAGGAGAGGGCTGGGGGGAAATAAAATGTACATACGTAATACATACCTAATACATACATACACACAAACACACTCGTGCCTATGTATATATTTATTTATTTTTATTTATATATTTATAGGTATAAGGAAAGGGGATAGGAAAACACATAAAAGGCGAACACAGGACATGTGGATGAATATTTGTGCGCCGTATGGCGGGACTTCGTATTTGAATGTATATGTGTGTATATATATATATATATATATATATATATATATATACATATACATTCAAATACGAAGTCCCGCCATACGGCGCACAAATATTCATATATGTATATATGTGTATATATATATATATATATATATATATATATATATATATATATATACATATACATATATATATATATATATACAAAATATTTTGATAGTTATGTCCATCCAAAAACCTACCTTAACCGATAGATTACCTAATAAAATTATATGTTCAGTTAGAAATTCAGTTAGGAACTAGGAACAGAGTTCTGTTCCTAATTCCTCTTGAGAAAGGTGGTTGCACCACCGAAAATTCGAGAACTAGTGAGTACCTCTTTCATATGTTTTAGTTTCTGTGTTTGCTATGACTATTTAGTGAATTATATACATATATATATATATATATATATATATATAATGTAAATTCACTGATAGTCATAACAAACACAGAAACCAAAACACACAAAAGAGGGAAAATTCGAGAACCAGTGAGTTTTCCCTCTTTTGTGTGTTTTGGTTTCTGTGTTTGTTATGACTATCAGTGAATTTACATTACACGTTTGTGGGTTTTCCAAAAAAGTGTATATATATATATATATATATATATATATATATATATAGATATATATATATATATACATATACACCCCTCAATATTAGAATCAATAATCATCGAGCCTCATGCAACAATTCCTCCCTTATTGGTATGCTCCCAATCCCCAAACATGCCTCCGAACACAACACTGCCTTTGACCAATGTTTTAAAGTATCCGTCTTAGCATCCCTCCCACATTCAGACCCTCCACTGAAACTCAAAACATTAGAGCTAGCTTTCATCTGGCTCTTGGATTCCTGGAATCGCCCAGGTATTAATATTAGACATTAATTGCACCCTTTATGCATATAATTTCATCCCCCTCCGCCCCCAACAACTTCCATATCATCCCCACCTTTTTTAAAATTCCCGCGCCATACACTACCCCTCCAAACTCCTCACCTCGAATGCCTTCCCCCCCCTTTTTCCCCCCTTTCCTTTTCTTTTCCCCTATTTTCCCCCATTTCCCCTTCTCCTTCCTACCACTGCTTTCGGGCCCTCCTCTGCCTCAGTCCTGTTCCTAATTCCTCTTGAGAAAGGTGGTTGGACCACCGAAAATTCCAGAACCAATGAGTCTCTCTTTTGTGTGTTTTGGTTTCTGTGTTTGTTATATCTATAACTGAATTTATATATATATATATATATATATCATGATATTCTATAGTGCCCATCAACACCACAAAAGGCGTAGGTATACATGGAAAATGCCAGGTGACTCAGAAAGGTATCAGTTAGATTATATTATGGTTAGGCACAGGTATAGGAACAGTGTGATAAATTCGCACAGTTTCCCAGGAGCGGATGCGGACTCTGACCACCATTTAGTTGTTATGAAATGTAATGTTCGTTTCAAGAAGATAAGGCAAGGGCGGTGGGTTAGGAAATGGAATTTAGAAGCAGTAAATGTATTAACGAGGAAGGAGTATCAGCAGGCTGTAGAGAAAATGATGGATGACGGTAAAGAACTGAGTACTATCGAAGAAAAATGGGAATGTATCAAGAAAGGGATATTGGAAGCCGCTAAAGACACTATAGGAAACGTTAACGGGAAAAGGATAAGGAAACCATGGGTAACGGATGAGATGATTGCAAAGATGGATGAGAGAAGAAGATGGAAAAATGTAAACACAGAGTTAGGCAAAATGAAGTACAAAGAGTTAAACAATAAATTGAGAAGGGCCACAAATAAAGCAAAAGAAGAATGGTGGAAAACGCAATGCGAGGATATGGAAAGTTTACAGAAGAAGGGTGAAATTGGTACTCTATACAGCAAGGTTAAGTTATTATCGGGAAGTAAGAAGGCAAGATCTGTGCTAACAGTTAAAGATAAATGGGGTAAGATAATAGTTGAACCATGAAAAATCCAAGAGAGATGGAAGGAATATATAGAAACACTGTATGGTAAAGAACTTAGGCCGACAAGGTTAGACATAGAAAAGGAACATGACGTAGAAGAAGATAGCTTAGGTCCAGGCATACTCGACGATGAAATAGAAAGGGCATTAAAGGAGATGAAAGCAAATAAGGCTGTGGGGGTGGACGATATTCCTGTAGAAATGTTGAAATGGTTAGGGAAAGGTGGGAAGAAGGCCATATATGGACTGATTCGTAGTATCTATGAGGAAGGAATCTGGCCGGAAGATTTTGTGAGATCGGTGTTAGTTCCTATTCCAAAAAAGGCAAAGGCTTCGTCATGTGAGGATTACAGAACAATAAGTTTGATATCCCACGCAGCTTAAGTTATTCTCAGGATCATCAACAAAAGGATAGAGAGTAAGGCAAATGATTACTTAGGGGATGATCAGTTTGGGTCAAGGAAAGGAAGAGGTACGCGTGATGCCATTGCAGTAATGAGATCACTAGTCGAGAGGAATATAGAATACAATCAGGACGTTTTTGCCTGTTTTGTAGATTTCGAAAAAGCGTTTGATAGAGTGAATTGGGAAAAATTAATGCGTGTATTGCAGAAAATAGGAATGGATTGGAGGGACAGGAGACTGATCCGCAACCTGTACATGTCTCAGACTGCTCAGGTGCGAGTGGGGAACGGAGAGCCCGTTAGGAAGAGGTGTAAGGCAGGGTTGCCCATTGTCACCGGTACTGTTCAACGTATATGTAGAGGAAATGATTAAAGAGGCATGGGAAGAACTGGAGGTAGGAATGAAAGTCGGAGGGGAATTCGTAAAATCGGTTAGGTTTGCTGATGATCAAGCATTAGTTGCTCAGTCAGCCAAGGGGTTGCAAGCATTGTTGAGTGAATTGGAGGTTCAGTGCGATAAATATGGGATGAGAATAAATATTAATAAAACAAAGGTCATGCGATTTTCCAGAAAGAAAAAGGCTAAGCTAAATATTAAAATAGGCGGGGAAAGAATAGAGCAGGTAGAGCAGTTTACATATCTCGGAAGTGTTTTGGACCAATACGGTCAAAGTGGTAGGGACGTAAGGAGAAGAATTGCGCTAGGCAAGGAGGCTTTCTCAAGGAGGAGGGAGTTGATGACGGGGACGTTGAGCAGGGATGTTAAGACAAGACTCGTAAAAACTCTGATATGGAGCGTAGCTATGTGCGGCGCGGAAACGTGGTCGCTGAAGCAGGAGGATAGACGTAGATTGGAGGCTTTTGAAATGTGGGTGTGGAAAAGAATGGAGAAGGTGAAATGGACCGAAAGGAAAACAAATGAGGAAGTACTGGAAATGGTGGGTGAGGAGAGGGGTTTGTTGAGAGAAATCCTATGGAGGCAGGAAAAATGGATGAAAGGCGTATTGAGCGGTAGTGGAATGTTGAAGAGGGTAATAGAGGGGAGAATGTTGGGCAAGCGAGGTAAGGGTAGGAACAGGATAGGGATGTTGGACGGGATGAAGGGAGGAAAGAAGTACACCGAGATGAAGAGGGACCTGATATAGATTAGTTTGCTAGGTGGGGAGTCACAAAATGTTTATTTGATAGTTGTGTCCATCCAAAAACCTACCTTGACCGGTAGATTAGCTAATAATATATATATATTCAAAACGAAATCCCGCCATACGGCGAACAAATATTATTTCACACATAGAAAAGGAAAGGGGATAGGAAAACACATACAAGACCAACACAGGAAAGGTAGGGAAGGCGGATTTGAGCAGATCACAAATGTAAAAATATTTCCTAATCCGGGATTTGAACCACGGACCTTCCACTTGCCGAGGGGATGCTCAGGGGGACCAGTTATCCAGTTATATGCTGGAGGGACCAGTTATCCCCTTTCCTTATATATCTATTTCTACGTGTGAAATAATATATGTATATATATGTATGTATATATATATATATATATATATATATATATATGTACGAGGGTCATCCGGAAAGTAGTACCCGTTCGTGCCGCATGAAGTGCTGACGACGAGAGTAGCCGCTGGACGAGGTCAGATAGCTTCAGTGGCTTGTCTGCCTTCTCTGAGCCAAGTTGCGTGACGCTAGCATTGCCTGTGTTGTTTCTGTGATTGTTTACAATGTTTAAAAAAATTGAGAACGCCGCCAGTTGTGAAGTGAGGGCAGTGATTAAATTCCTCAATGCAAGAAACGTTCGCCCATGTGATATTCATCGCCAATTAAAGGAGGTGTATGGAGACAATGTAATGGACGAGTCGTCTGTTCGGCGGTGGTGTCGCAACTTCAACATGGGGAGGGGGAACACACACGACGATGAGCGTTCGGGGAGACCGTCTGTCATTACAGACCAACTGGTGAGCTCAGTTGACGAATTCGTGAGGAACGATCGGCGCGTCACAATTGATGACATCTGTGAGCATTTTCCCAATGTTTCTCGAACAATTGTTCATGAAATTGTTAAACACCATCTGCATTATGCAAAAATTTGTGCAAGATGGGTCCCTCGCATGCTTACAGATGAGCACAAAACCAAGCGTATGACTGCAGCACGGACGTTTTTGGGACGTTATTCTGATGAAGGAGACTCTTTCTTGACTCGCATAATTACTGGTGACGAAACATGGGTTTGTTATGCATCACCTGAGAGTAAACGACAGTCAATGGAGTGGAATCATGCTCATTCACCAAACAAACCAAAAAAATTCAAGACAGTTCTGTCCACCAGGAAACTCATGGCAACCATTTTCTGGGATCGACGAGGTGTATTGCTTATTGATTTTATGGCCCGTGGAGACACTATTAATGCCAATGCGTATTGTGAAACATTAAAGAAATTACGGCGGGCAATACAAAATCGGCGGCGAGGTCTATTGTCTACTGGTGTCATTCTCGTTCATGACAATGCCAGGCCTCATGCAGCTGGGATAACACAAAAACTTTTGCAGCAATTCAAATGGGAAACTTTCGACCATCCACCGTATAGCCCGGACTTGGCCCCTTCAGATTTTCATCTCTTTACAAAGCTTAAAGACTTTTTGGCAGGAAAAAGATTTGACAGCGATGAAGAACTTAAAGAAGGAGTGACCCTGTATCTCAATGAGCTGGCGGCGAAGGACTATGCAGCAGGAATACAGAAACTTGTCACACGTTATGACAAATGCCTTAATTTGCTTGGAGATTATGTTGAGAAGTAGTTAAACGTATCCTCTTTCAAATAAAATTTTTTATGTTTGTTAATATTTACGAGGAGGTGAAGGCGGAATCAAGCAGCCAACAAGCGCAAAAATATTTCCATAATCGGGAGATATTCTTTGACCAAAGAAATATTTTTGCGTTTGTCGGCTGCTCGATTCCGCCTTCACCACCTCTACTGTGTTCGTCTTTCATATGTGTTCCTATTCTTTTTCCTTATATCTATTTACTGGTAAATGAATATTTGTTCACTGTATGGCGGGATTTTGTGTTTGAATGTGTGAATATATATATATATATATATATATATATACACACACACATACGCATATATGCATGTGCGACGGACCCCGGGGAAAGTAGGAATGGTCACACTCCCTTGCCAACAATCGAAGTTCCCTTGCGTCGGCAAAAAGTTTTGGAAACGGATCGGTCCAAAGGAATAACACAAAAAAATGACATAGACGGAAAGAAAGAGACGCATTCAAGCGCGCACACACACACATACACACCAATTCCCCTCAAATGCACCGTCTCTTCCCAACAGTCTTTTGTAAGCGATAGCGCAATGCAGCTCCGCGCCGCGACTTGGTCGGAAGGAGATATGAAAAAGAAATGCGGCCCGATCGCGACAGGGATAGGAAAAGGGTACGCCATGAAGAGGGAGGGAGAGTGGGAGGGGGCGAAGGGAGTCGGGAGCACGAATGTTTTCCCGAGAGGAACGGAGATGCAGGGAGGGAGATGGAAATGAAGGGCGACGGAGGGGATGAGGAAGGGAGGAACTGAACGGGAAAACGAGCGGGTGAGAGCAGAGAGAGTGAGAGAGGGAGGGGTTGCAAAGAAAGGGGTGGAGGAGGGGGGGGACAAACGCAACATTGACCCCGCTGCCGTGTAACCTTGAACGCGGGGTGACTCATTGGTCGCGAGGGAGACGTGCCAAGCTTATTCGAAAAGATCTTCAACCGCTCGTTGTCCACCTACTGCGGCATCGCCGCGCTAACCAAATATCCCGTCCCCACCGTGATGCATTCCTGAAAACTCAACCAATGCCATCGGCGGAACTCAAAGTCTCATTGTCACTCCCAACTCAGGCATCAAATCACTTAGAAGTAAAAATTGCGTATAACATATATTTACTTTGCTCTACACTCATGACCAAATCCCATGAGTTTCCCAGGTTATTACAGAGGATACATTTTCCAATTTCTAAGAGCATTTTACAGATTTCACTAAAATACTACTACTTCTGAACAAGAATGCCGAAGGTAGTTGGTAGGTGCCACTGGAGTCACCTTGCGGGGAGCCGGTAAGGCACCAAACAAGGCCAGCATAAAAATTGTTCGAAAATATGATAAAATCATTTATGATGAACTAAGGGGCGGAGCAACGAAAGTACATGTTTCCTGCAAATAACGACAATCTTCTCCACCGGGATATTAAAAGAAAATTATTATTATTACGAGTACCGGCCCACGCATGATTTTCACGGATCACGGAACTAAACGCGACCATCCTTCCAATCCCCACTAAAACCACACTATACGTATACTGCTCCAACGGCCTGCATTACCATAATTAATTGCCATTCTTCCAACCCTCGTATTTACTTTCTGCTACACTTCATTCCATCCAACATGCTTAATCTTTTCCTCTTCCTACCTCGTCGTCGACCCAACTTTCTCTCTTCATACAGTTTTCTAATATTCCAATGCCACTCAATATGCCCAACATTCGATATCCCCGTCTTCTTTGAATTTCTCCTAGCAACCTTTCCTCCTCCCCACCATCGATAGAACTACTTCGTATCTTGGTCTTTCCGTCCACTTTTACTTCGTCCATCCTCCTCTCGCCAACCCACTTCTCATAAGTCTCAAATCTTGCCATTAAAATCATAATTTATAGAAATAAATTATATATTTTTAGATTACTGCAAAAAGAGACTATTTGGTCAGTTGGGTCACGTTAAGAAGGCACGGGCTATCGCTCACTATACTGGCTGTAAATAACAATGCAGAGCCGAAAATAATCCCTATAAGTTATAACAATTACTTTGCCGACAAACCTGCTAGTCGAGTAATTAAAAAGTATTGCCATATAAGATATCCATCTTGTGGTATATTGAAAAAACGATAATTAAGGAAATCATTCTTGTGAGGGCCATTATGATCAGAATATTGGGGATATTCTGATCAACCAGAACATTCACATACCACACGTGATTGGGAAAATAATTCCACAACAGTATGACAAATATCAAAAACGCTTTCATTAACAGTTTAAACATAAATAAAAGTAAAGCATTAGTTAGAAGTGATATTTTAAGACAAACGAAAATAGTCATATCTAGTATTCCCCTGGAGCGCAGAACCGATTAAAAATTTAAAACGCCGCTGCCAGGGCTAGGTTTCCGTGCCCCTGAAGGATTTTCAGCAAGCTATTTACACATCACCAAGTGACAGACACGGAGAAACTCCCAACCAAACGTCAAGGAATGATTGTCGTGAAGCACCAGTTAAAATATCATGTAAACAAAAAATACCGGGACCGTAAAGTTTAGGTCCCGGTATTTTTTGTTTACATTGATTCACGACCGTAGCTACGTTCCTTGTATATTTAAATTAAAATATCATGTTTATTTGTAAGACAGAGGTTCCTTCTTTATTTCTGATTTTTCCAGTCTATGAGGTTAGTATTATTTTCATGATTAGTTGATACCTGGGAATTTTAACCGTAATCTGTTCATTTTAGTGTGGTGTTATCAGTCACGTGGAAAGAATGGCCACGTCAAGAGAATGGCTCAGCATCGCCTTCAGAAGAAAACTAATTTTAAGTTTCAGAAGACATATTATATAAAAGGATTGGCCCTAAAGGTGAAAAATAACTACGAGTATGAGCCAAATAACGATTTTGGAGGGCCATTATACATGCTTATTCATCGCAAAAATGTTTTAACATGAAATACATAGTAGAGGTATGACAAAACTGTAACTACTTGAACTACATTGTCTATTTAAGTGACTTCTTTAATACCAGCTTACATGCCCACTAAAATTCCAGTCATCCGACGTTAGAATATTTTTCAGAAAATAAGATACCCGTGGATAAATGACACATATATTTTAAAATATCATCGTAAATGCATAAAACCCTAAATTTAGGGGTTATTTCAAGTAACTGCGTAGGTCAAACCAACTCTTTTTCTATGTCAATCGGACAACTAAATAGGCGCTCTCGAAAGAAAAACAAATAGGTAAAAGCACCAAAAAACTTATGTAATTTCGCCGTTTTCAGATCCCACAAGAAATATCCTAAAAGCGTTAACGTACGAGAACGGCAAATAGAAGTCAATGAAAGAAGAGCATTTCGACAACTGGTCGTAAACAACGAATAAGTATCATGTAGGGTGAACGAAGAGGGAAAGTTGGTCGACGAATTTCCATGTTGACACAGATATTCATGAATTTTATAGAAAGAAGAGAATTAATTAGTCGAGCGAGAAAGAGCATCACTTTAAGAGATTTGAAAAAAAAATAGAAACATAATACCTCGTATTCTTTTAAAAATTTATTTACGTTGCATTATTCATAAGATATCGTTCAAAACCAACTTCTCTACAAGGATATACGACATGTACGTAATTCTTTATCTCTGCCAATCAGAACCATTATTTACAAAAAACACAACACAATAATAACTGACGAAGGCCTTAAGCTAATTGCAAAACTTTGCATAGAGAGGAAGAGGTTAATTTGAAGAAATATAAGGAAACCAGCATTCGGAGCAGAAAACATCATTTAAAGTTCCGTTGTTGCAGATGAAAGTAGAATTTTCCTTGCCTAATGAAGTCGCCTGCAGACTTAAACAGCATTGTGTACAACTTAGGTGTTTTACCGGCCACGATTGCGGTGAATTCTACGCCGGTTCTTCCCGTGTCAGGGTGTCAGCTGACGACGCTAGTCAGTTGAATAACTTCTTTATCGTCCTCCGGGCGTTGATTACCCCGCTAAAAAAGCATTACCGAAAAGCAATCTTCATTCCAATCTATGAATATGGTGGACATTAAACGTTCCGATGAAAATTAACATACCCGTGTACTTGAAAAAGAACCATCACATGGTTTACACAAAGCTCAAAGCGAGGGCATGAACCGGATCATTACACCGCTTTAGATGAACACCGCGCTTCTATTCCGGAACTAATGCTCAGCGCCAAGCAAGCTAGATCCGCAGAGATCGTTAATCATAGGATTCAAGGCATGGACGAGGATTCGACCAAGTAAATTAGCGCGCCGAAATTTTGGCCCATTCGGAGACGTCCATTTCGTTAACGCGGATGAAGAAAAGATTTCGCGATGAATCATCTTTTCACTTCCTTTAAAGTTGGGAGAGAAGCGAGGATGATGGAGGAGAGGTTGAGCGAGATAAAGAGGACGAGAGTGAGATCGAAGGGAAGGAAAGGTCCGGAATCACGAAAAGGCACCGCCCCTTTTTTTAGTTTGGGGGGCTGTGTGGGAGAGGGCGAGCGGAGAAGGGCCCGGGGCTATGCGGGCAGATGTTGGTCCGAGACCCTGAATGCTGAGGCTGCCGGAAAAGGGAGAGACGCGGAAGGAAGGGTGGGTGTGAGGGTGTCGGGGGAGAGAGGTGGGGAGGGGGCGCTGGTAAGTGATGAGAACTGCGGCCCTTTCACCATTTCGGGAGAAAAGAGACCGCCAGACGTCGGAGATCGCGGTAACCGTCCGAATACCCTTTCGCAGTCCCTTCCGTAGGGTTTTATGAAAGCATTCGGCGTCTCTCCCCCCCTCACATTGGGGTAATAAAAAAAGAGTGAATCGCCATGGGGAGCACGAAGGGAAAAAATAGCATAAATGCACATCCTCACCCCCAAAAAAACAATAACTAGCAAACGCTTATCCCACACTAATCTCTTCAAGGAATCATGGACGCCCATTACGCATGTTTTCGTAATGGAAAAGCCTCTGCTGCTGTCATGGTTCTGCTTGCGTCGGAAGCTCCAACGTAAAAGTGATCCACTCCTTGAGAAAACGGTTCGAAATTTGGCAAATATATATTTTGTCGACAAAATCTTGACACAATCAAACCAAAGCTACCGAAAAGTTTCATTTAAAGACCAAAATGTAATGATTTACTAAAACCACACCGATTATAGCACGATGCATTGAGGAAATCATGTGTGCATGACCACTAGTGTTTGTGCACACGAGCAAATATATATATTCTAAGTGTATGAATTCACATTTGTTAATGCATGGCTGGCACCCTAACACCCCCCGCCACACGCCCTCGTAACGGCTTTCCTTATATTCTATACATGCAGACGAACAATCGTGGAAGGGAACTTAATAAAACCTTAAAGAGTGAGAACTCCCGTAACCCAGATCTCCGAAGGTGATCAACGGTTTTATTGTCTACCAATTATCGAAAGGTATAGTATTATATGATCCATCCACGAACTTGATTTAAAGCAACTGTCGTCCACGGAAAAGTTTCTAAAAGCTGCTATCAAGCTATTATTATAAAATGTACTTTCTACGGAGTTCAAGTATGGGATTCATTAAAGTTATCAGTATTTCGTAAGAAGAAGAAAGAACGTCAATTTTTCAAGGCTAATGCATGAATGAATGCCAAATAAATTATTGCTCGTCGATTTAATAATCGAACGGTAAAATAAAATTAAATGCAAATAATTAACATTGCCAGTATTTAATTCCTAAAATATTATTTGATGAGATGGCCAACTTACTGTCCAGTAGGAAGTGATTAAAATATTTTTATGCACTGAATGGTTGAGGCCTTAACTTTGTAGAAATCCATGTTTAACTCAAGAAATTAAATATTATCTTTGCTTTCTACAGAAAAAGAATTTCTGTAGAAAGCAAAGATAATATTTAATTTCTTAAGTTAAAATATTTTTAACATGGATATTTAGAGTATAACTTGCATGCTATCAAAACATTAGTTACTTTCTATATTTCGATCGGAAAAGAGTACCGGAGTACCGATGAACTGGTGCTATTGGTGCCACTGTCCCTTGTGTGGAGCATGTCGTAGCTCGGGTCACTGGCCACTGGTAACGCAAAACAAGGCATCTCCATTAAGACGGTGCATTGTGTAATAATTGAGCATGATCCTGGAACATCGGCAGTAGTCAGGTTTGGGTTTGTCAGATTTCCACAAAAATGTAGTGGTCATGTCCTGTCTCTTTGCCAGTGAGAAGGAGGGCAACGGGCGGGATTTTGATTATGGTCCAGAACTTAAGTATACAGTGAAAAATAGTATGTATGACTCTCATCGAATGAAACGAACTGTGGGGTTCTTAAATTTCTTATTTTTCTTTAGCAGGAGATTCCCCTGGCCATGTACTTGCAGTTGAGCAAGGCGAAACTGTTACCGCTTATACAAAATAAAAAATTGATGAATCACAAAATCTATTTCATTTCGAGAAATCTAAATCGAAGAAACGCAGAGTGTAAAGCAATCAATTATCTGGAAGGAAATCTACGCAAAGGAAAATATTCCCATTCCCGGAAAACTGAAAATATTTTATTCCCTGGAGTACTACTTTCAACGGAAAGAAAGGAGGAACAAGTATTACAAAACGAATGTAAAGCAATAAAATTAATTAAATCAAAAGAAAAGCCGTAATAAGTTAGCACAACTGACAACCTTATGTTGCAAATCTTTTTTCCTTCAGTTCTCTGAGGAGGGCTACATTGGAGCCGAAATACGCGTATCCGGCGTACACTCTCGTATTTCCCTGTTTTTTTGCTAACTTTGCTCAATTTGAGCAATATTCACCTAGTAGTGAGGCCCTTTTTGAATGAGCAAATGATAGTTTTCCTGAGTGCTTGTGATTGTGTCAGCTCAGTGGCCCTGGCGCGGAATTTATTCCCGTAAACAGTCACGAGTAGTGTATGTCTGTTCATAAACCCAGGTATCCTTAAAGAAGTCCCTTTAACCCTGTCAATCATCCCAATAAGGTTGGGGTGTTTGTGTCTGTAGTTGGTCACTGGCGAGGAAGAAATATTCCCGCAAACTACTGCAGAAGGGTGTTCTGGTTGAGAGGTTGTGGTTGGTCACTGTCGTGGAATCTCTTCTCCCACAAATCATTAGAGCAAAAATTTTGTTTTAATTGCGGGACGAGTTGTGTTAACTTATTACGGATATAGGAGGTTTCTTTTTATTTTATTAATTTACGAGCCCGTAGATCTCTACTATTTTTATCTATTTTTAAAGTGAAGCAGTCAATCATTTATCCATGCCTTGTAATGAAAAGACTATGACGAACGAATACCGATAAATTGTTTACACTATTCATTCCCACTGGGATTGATTAGTGAAATGTAGCACGAATAACCACGTATTTGAATCACATCACGCACGAGGCGAGTGCTAAAATTTGCCCAAACTCACGAATTCAGCTCCGAAGCAACGTGGACACATTCACTTGATTTCTTTCTTCGTTATATTTCTATAATGGGAATCTAAGGTAGCAATATCAATTCACCTCATTCTATCTTTTTGTATCCTTCAAACAGATTCCTCTATACTCCTTACTCCTTATTCAGTAGCAAATATCTGTCTGAATTCCCATAGCACATATATGATATACAATCTGATAATCACTCACCGACTTGTTGAGAATAATGGAAAAGGATCTGCTGACTTACCTGAAAGAAAACAAGTAATATTATAATTTACGATAAGGTAAATACAGAAAGCATTATTTATAATTGACATACAAAATCTATCATTAATCTATCTCTATTATTACGTAACTACACTTTTAAACTATCATGACGAATTGAAATCATGAAAATAGAGAAATCCTTTTACTGTCTTTTGATGCGTGAAAATCACATCAAAACGAATCACTCAGATCAACACCGTCATAAATAACACATTCAGCAAAAATCAATGCAAACAAACCAAAGATTTCTTTTGAATGACGATGATAAATAAGCCGGAATAAGATTGCTGCGTTCAGTCTCTACGGGTAGTACAACACGTTATTGACACCTGTTTAAGCAACGTTAAATATGCAGGAGATACCTGGGGGCCATCGAGACAGATAGATTTGTAAATTGATTTCTTCAAATAACAAGTCGGGCGTTATAAGCTATCACCAGAGTCATGACCACACTACTGAAACCTCCAAGTATCGAACTTGGCCTTAGACGAGGTATATGGGTATTTCGCACTGACAATCTATTCTAAGACAGCCAGCTTTAACAAAAGTTTTTTTATGTGCAATATTATTGGTTAGGACAATGTTTCCCCGAATTTTAAGCATGCATTATCTACGCGAGCAAGAACACACTAAGAGGACTGATGAAGCGAGTTAATTTTGTCTTTGTCTGTGAGGAACCGTAAAAGACACCAGATTTGAAGTCATAATCTTGAGAATCTAAGAATCCTCAGAATGTAAGCTGTAGTACTTGGCAGTAAAAATTCCTTTTAACACCCTCCAGCAAATAGAGGATAAGGAACACATGCTTCACCATAATCCATAATTAAAAAATTGTAAAATGTGTAAAAGGTAATGCAGTGCTTCAAGCGTGTTCACTCAATGAAATAGTTTCACTTCGGAGAACTATACTATAAGGGCGGGAATTTCGACCGTCACAACCTTCATGTTGGCATGTCCTTTGGTATTTGAAAATCAAGGACGAAAACTTCAAGACTCCCTAGAGTTATTTTAAGCTTAAATTGCTTTCCGGATAAGGAGGAGCGCATTTCCGCGATTTAAAGTGCGAATAATCTTGTTTTTGTCCTTCAATACAATGTTTCTATGAGAGACAGGGTAGATAGAAATTTCCACTGCCACTCCGTCAGATTTATGAGCAAGTATAGTTTGGAGGGCTACTACGAACCAATCCTTGGGCTGATGACACGTGGTGATAAACATTATATTCTATCTTCAATGCAACTGATAAATGCATGCATAAGTGTCAACAGAGATTTCGGAAATTCAATACATCCATCGTCACCTCATTAATCCGATGAAACCAAATAATACCACCAGTCGACAGGCTGAGTCAATAAAAGAGCTTTCAATGACACCTTGGGATCACAACTACAGTGCTCTCGCTTATTTTTTTTCTCCTAATATTGAAAATGAAAATGTATTTAGAAGTAATACCGGAAACTCGACTTTGGAAGGCTGTTATGAGAGTTTCTTCTCGGAGGTCGACGCTTAATGGTCCGTCCGTCAGAGGCAAACTCGGTGTACGGGGATAATAAGAAGAATCGGTGCCAAGACAGGAGGCGAGAGTCGTGGAAGTGGTGTGACGAGTGAGTGGGAGTTAATTTTGGGCTTTTATCGTCATTCAAGGCCGGAATACATTAAAGCCTGGGACAATTTCCATCCTCAAAAGCCATGAGCGTCTAAGAAAAAAGAGTGGGGGATTTAAATTACTATTTACACTTCAGGGGACAACGAGACTTGAGTTGCGTCATCGAAAAACCGCAAGAAAGCCTGGGCGACAAAAGAAACATGATGATGCTCGAGAGATATGGAGATGGATGAAGAGTGAGGTAAAGGCAAAGAGGGAGCAAGAGTGGAGCACCACAAATGGATCTACTGCGACCTCAATTCTCTATTTCAGGAGAATCTCTTCGAATGCAGAGTGTTAGTGAACAGCTGACTTTGGAGAGGGGTTGGATCACAGGTAAGGTAAGACGATGGAGAGATACTATATAATAGTACGACCGCACGCAAATATTGCTAAGCATTTACCAGTGAGCTGTCGGCAATGTAGATACTTTTTTTCCATGTACAGCGCTTATTAGATTAAGAAAGAAAAAGATGTGTACTTGATTGACATGCAAACATATCGTTACCTAATTTTCGAACCTCATGAAACTGTCCAGTCTAAATCTGAAAGCAAACAAAAATTTCATTGCGAAGGTGGCTAATTATTGAGATATTAAATACATGTATATAACTACAACAATTCCTTGTTTTTAAAGTCGTTACAGAAAATCCACGGTGTTAGATGGGATTAGCGAAAATTTTAGACGGGGTGAGGTTAACTTTCCGTAACTCACAATCAATTCTCCGTGATCAAATTTATACCGGTAGATTGGATAAATGACATGAAATTACGACATACATGTATTACAAAACTTACTCGTTTGGAGACATATGTCCGCAAACGACACGTGATTTCAAAAAGACCGGTTCTTTGCTTCTAATTCACTCTCTCAAGTCACGGTACGTTTTCAATCATGCGCGTGTATATTTCCTATTGTGATCCGCCTTTGATCAGTGTCCATTAGCCACATAATAGTAACCGAACTAGATATTTAAACTGCGTAAAAAACTAAATTCCGCAGGAGTCCGGAAAATCTTATAGCGGTGGTATCCAAGCATAGTAACCGGGTAAGTAATTCGCTAAGGGAAAATGTTGAACCGTGACCTTTTATTTTCGGAAAGAATTCTGAAGATAAGATTGGGTGGCCATTTTTTAAAAATAATTAGCCAAATTAAAAACGGGAAAAAATACTTTATTTATGAAATATTTATGTCAAAATTTTTATTTCGACAATTAAAAATATCTCTCCTCATAATCAACATTTACATCTCCACTTGAGTTGCAAACGGGTGAATCTGCCCCTCTTTCATTTCCTTAATCAACACACCAATGGCACATCCGCAAAAGTGATGGTAATGGCATTGGCAATGTGCAATTAAAACCGCCACTATTTGCTGAACAATTTTTTTTTGCTTTCCGCGGAGCACGGAGCGTTGCAAATGGCGCAGCGAAATCCTCCCTCCCCCAGCCATGAATTAAAAAATCCACCGAGTTCCGAATTAAGAGCGAGGGAGTGAGGTGGGAGCACCCCCACGTCGCCCTCCTGCGCACACATCGCCGTCCGACACGCCTCTCGACAGCCGCGGCACTCGTCCATGGCATTGCATCAGCAGACGCCGCCAACGGCCGACCACGTCATCGCACACCATTTGACCCACGATTGAGGCTGCCTGACAAGGGAAAATATGCCGGCGATTGCTTGGATGCACATCGCACGGGGAGCAGTGTTGCCAGGCGCACAAAATCTTGCAACCACCGGTCTCGATTCATCTCCACACCCAAACGACCAACGGCCGCTATACCCCGAGAGTGTCACACAGTCGGCAGGGGTGGAACTGCCTAATAATTTCATGAAACCTACTACGTTCAAAACTAGGTCACACAAGGCAAGGGGGGATCGGGTTAGTACGGTGGCTAGAGTGTTGACTTCTCAACCTGAAAAGTTCTAGTTCGAATCCCGGCAATGCAAGAATTTTTACGATCCATCCTAATTCCTAATCGGGTACCGTTTGGAGAGTACTTCAAGTGAACTATGCCCTCGTCCGAAAAGAACGTTAAATAATTCACCCATTGGCGTCTTCTGTAAAGAAAAGACGAGTGCCGACGCAGGGTTTTCCTCCACCCCTCCCGCATTCTCCGAGAATCCTCCCTCTGCCAAATTACTGTACTATTCAGAATGGCGCAAACGGGATTGGCAATAGGTCGTCTTCCCTAAAAGTCATATAAAGACAAGCTCAAACTTCCTGTAGAATATCGATTAACGGTTTTTTATTACTTGATGGCTACATCTCATGGTTAATGTTTAGTTTCCTCATGTTGATAAAATGAAAAAAAACACTTTCTGCAAAAGGAAAATATTTAAGAAATATGATCAGGCGTCACTTGGTGGAGGAGTTTAACGTTCATTTTGAAAAATTAAAATCCCTCCAAACTTCACAAATTCAAAGATAGTTTTCTATTCAAATATATATACAAGATTTATATATATATATATATATATATATATATATATATATATATATATATATATATATATATATAAGGGAAGATAGAGATTATAACTTGCTAGGTGAAAATCTAGTAAGAGTTGAGAAATGTAAATATTTAGGTGTCTACCTCACAGCTAACGTAGAATGGGGGCATCATATAGATAAGGTGGCAGATAAGGCTTTTAAAACTCTACACTGGGTCATAAGGAACCTTAAGGGGAGCAACAAATCCACTAAAGAATTAGCATACACTTCAGTTGTAAGACCAATAATGGAGTACACAACAACAGTATGGGACCCTATGGTAAAGGTGCATATAAATAAGCTTGAGAAAGTACAGAGAAAGGCAGCTAAGTACGCTCTAGGAAGACATAACAGGACAGATAGTGTGACAGAAATGTTGGAGACACTAGGATGGACACCGCTCCGACTCAGAAGGAAGCTGAACAGGCTATGTGGGATGTTCGAGATAATAAATAAAGAGAAGGGGTGGGAGGAGCTCTCAGAAAGAATAGACAAACCAAATTTCATTGGGCGGAAGGACCATCAGTTCAAAATAAAACATAGAGGGCACAAAACAAACATTAAAAAAAACTCCTTCCTCAATCGTGGAATAAAAGAATGGAATGAGTTACCTGAGGATATCTTTAAGTCCTTACCTTATTCATTAAATAAATTTAAAACGAGGTGTATGCTCTCCTTAAAATAATTATCTGTAACGTGTGAGTGAGAAATGTACGTGATAAAGCCGTATGTACTTGTGCTATGAATAATGTGTTAACGGGACGCGATTTTGAACGGTATATGAAATTGAAGAGTACGTGATTACGGACGAATTGTGGCGATGGACGGTGCGTAGTATGTATTCGTGTGGTGTACACCTAATCCTTGTGTGATGGTAAAGGATAGGTCGGTAATCTTAAAAGTGTCATTGAATATACGAGCATTTTGTCTCATATCTGTTCTTCTTGTGTGTGTATGTGCATTGTAAGAGTGACCAGTGATCAGACTGGACCGTTGCCACCAGGAAAATTGCCTAATTGCAACGAAGAGTATATATATATTTATATATATATATATATATATATATATATATATATATATATATATATATATATATATTGCGCTAGGCAAGGAGGCTTTCTCAAGGAGGAGGGAGTTGATGACGGGGACGTTGAGTAGGGATGTTAAGACAAGACTCGTAAAAACTCTGATATGGAGCGTAGCTATGTACGGCGCGGAAACGTGGTCGCTGAAGCAGGAGGATAGACGTAGATTGGAGGCTTTTGAAATGTGGGTGTGGAGAAGAATGGAGAAGGTGAAATGGACCGAAAGAAAAACAAATGAGGAAGTACTAGAAATGGTGGGGGAGGAGAGGGGTTTGTTGAGAGAAATCCTATGGAGGCAAGAAAAATGGATGAAAGGCGTATTGAGCGGTAGTGGAATGTTGAAGAGGGTAATAGAGGGGAGAATGTTGGGCAAGCGAGGTAAGGGTAGGAACAGGATAGGGATGTTGGACGGGATGAAGGGAGGAAAGAAGTACGCAGAGATGAAGAGGGACCTGATGTAGATTAGTGTGCTAGGTGGGGAGTCACAAAATGTTTATTTGATAGTTGTGTCCATCCAAAAACCTACCTTAACCGGTAGATTACCTAATAATAATAATATATATAGTATATATATATATATATATATATATATAGATTTTTAACAAAGGGTATTCGCACATGTAGTTTTGACGTTTCGATGGCAGACCTTCGTCATCTGAATGACTCAGAAACCCATCAGAGTGGTCACTCTGATGACGACGGTCGTGCCGTCAATACGTCAAAACTACATATGTGATTGTCATTTCTTTCTGTTTCTATGCTGTTAAAAATCTGTATGTGTTTTTTTATATTCGTGCATCGCCTAAGAGCGTTCTATTTCGAATAAATATAATATATATATATACAATATACACACACATACTTATTGTGTTTATGGCTTACATACTAACATATTTATTCACAACTTCTGGGGTCCCTGGAACCTTACCCTCAACAAGCAAGTATGAAGGTCATCGCTGCAATACCTCCTAATACTATCAAGTCACAATCAGTTTTGAAGCGGATGAGAAGGTGGAGAGGGATGTGAGTTGGCTCTCTACGCCAACACCCTTGGTTCAAATCCCTCCCGTGGCGAAATTAACAGCAGTGAACCGATCTCAACCTAGGCGTCGGGTGGAGAGCACTACAAGTGTAGTCCATCTGATGGGATGCCATAAGCTCTGAACTCAACCGTGCTTCCTAATCGCGCTTCCCACCTCGGAGCATTGATTGGCTTCTTCCATCAACTAATGCCAAATATGGTTTCTCTCAACCCTAGACGCTTCCAGCGTTTCTTAAAATTCTATCGTGCCCCTAAATTTTCCGTCTATAACAACCACCCAAGAGATCGGAATTTTCCCTAAAAGGAGGGCATAGGTATGCAGCATTACCTACTATTTGGAACAGGATTAATGATTAGACCGTTTATAAATGATTTTCCTACGACAGTAAATTATATTCGACCATGAAGCCCTTTAATAGTTTCCTTCATTGATAACAAAGGGTTAGATTAATTGAAGAACAAAACTAGAGCACGTCACGTAGTAGGTAAGCTGCAATTTTTCAAGTTGGCAGCACGTCGTCACAAACCTTCCTCTGCGGGATGTAACATCTACATACCTTATTGATCGCTTCTCCGCTACACGCCGGAGGAGTCGCTCAGCTCTACTACGTATAACTAGAGCTAGACTCTCACAGATTTGATGACTTACATGATGATCGGAATTATTTTGTTGTTCATAATGCTACATTTAGAGTCTTCTGGGAGATCGCATTCTTTGACAGTTCCGATTTACATTTGTTGGTCAATGTTTCCCTCTGGTCGAATGGCTACACTTTACCCAAAATCTATTCTCGCAGTCCTAATATTCTAAAAAATACAACGAAACAACCTTTCACAAGCAGTTAGATAACATAAGCAGAAGTCATTAGGGGAGGCTACGAGATAAGGAGATAAGGTCGTTTGCGCCATTAGGGATAGGGGGGAAATTTGTTAGGGTTAGGATGTTCCCGAAACAGGAAAAGGGTACACAGAACTCCGGCGTCAGAATTAGCCTTCTGTTAAGGCAAGACGCCAAAGGGTCCACAATTTAGCGCCCCACCGGCTGAAATAGAAATGAGGCTACTGACCAATTACCGTTTCACCCACCACACATTATAGACCTACGAATAATTCTATTTGATTTCGAAGCATATTCGGATAAACACAATTTTAAGATAGGTAACGCTTGCAATTTAATGTCGAACTTAAAAACAAGGTTAAACTATGAAATAATCCAACACCTTTACAGCGTTATTCTAAAGATAATAAGCACTAACGTAGCTTCTACGGTCGCCTAAAATAGCATCAATTTTCATTTTGGATACACATATTTTTATAGCTTGGAAAGCAATTCAACACTTTGTGTTAGGAAAGGCCTACTGACTATTAAAACGCATAGGGACTGAAAAAGGATATAAGATAATGAGGAGATAACTTTGAAAGTTTTTCGATATCACACACTAAGAAGAACCCCATATTCAAATCTTAGTGTTAATTTCAGCACATCATGGCCTAGGCGGAAGTAATCTAGAACTCACTTTTTTAAGTTAAGTGTCGTTACAAGTTTTATAAAATCAGTCATGAATATAGCATAAACAATTCTAATTTGCGAATATAAAAAATACACAAATGAGAAGCATTAACAAATAAACAGCGATTTTAAGAACCAAGAGAAATAGACAACTAGGATAGGTTCATTGGTCATTAATCTAGAAACACGTTTCTAATCGACGACTGTTTATTCGCACATCAATTTTCAGATATCAACTCTCAAGCTCATATCTTTTAAATATAGAGTTAGGAATTATTTTGCCCAATGAATGCCACCCCAGGTCTTCAAGACGGGGCAGACAACTTGAACATTTTTTTACCAATTTCAAAAATGAGACATTTCCACAAATTGCTAACTGCCTTAAGAGCAGTACACTTTCAAATAGAATACCGAATGCAGGACATCACGCGTCAAAATGGTCGAGTGGTTCAAGAAATCTTTTCGCCAATTATTCTGAGTGGGTACTCCATGCAAGGACTTAAAAACCAGCTCCATGAAACCAAGGCAAAAAGTAAAACGATCGATGATGAGGGAGGGAAAGACGAACGCGAACGTCTTTTGAACTGGGCAAACCCTGTCGGTTCTATCCCTGGGCGACAAGAGGCGGCAAGCCAATGGTACCTTATCGGGATCCAGGGAGCGCACGGGCAACCAGAGCTGCCCGGAAGGAGAAAAAAAGACTAGCGTACTTGTGCTGGGGAACCTAGTTACGCCGCACACCATGGAAGGCCGAACACACACGCGAACGGAGGGCGAGAAGCCGTAACGAGGCACCGCGGGCTAAGCCAATAGCACGCATAAGAAATGCCACGTCATTACATCCGATATACACGACCCTCCTCCTCGATAATGGATGCATCCACGATCATCCCAACCCGCGGGATAAAACAGACTTTCCATCCCCCTCTATCTTGGAAAAAAAGAAGTAAAGAAAGAAACATATCAAGAAGCCTTCCCTCCCCCAAATCCCGCCCGGAGGCCCCCCACTCCTCGTTCATCCGACGTCGAAGAAAACAAAAGAACGACGAACGCCCGCCCAATGGTACGCCCCCACGGGAATTACGCCAGCGGATTACGTACCCTCATCCCAAGGATCCATTTAAAAATCCTTATGACTTCTCTCTCTAAATCCCCACTCCTGCCACCCCTTCAACCTCGCCTGCACTCCTTCCCCCCCTCGCCAGGCCCCTCTCAAGGTCAACTGCGACACGGATACATCAAGCCGCGGTTAACGCGCTGACGTCACCGCTGCTCCAACTCCCACGCCGCCTATCCCACCCCCCGCTCTCGGCACCCGAGCCGCCGCCTCGCGGAGGGATGGGGAGCTTGGTGCTCTGCACTATACGTATAACGCTGCCGCCACAACCCCCTCGCTCATGCCTTCTTTTAACGGAACTCCCCATCCCCAACCTGAACCAGCCCTGTGTTGAACCATCGCCCGCACCTGCACAGCTGGTCTTCGTCAGCCGTTATGCCTCCAGCGAGTAGGATTTGTTTTATCACTACTTAGGAGCCCTTTCGAATTTCCAAATATTTAAATTATCTCCAAAACGTTCCTAGAGACCATCCTATTTCTACTTATTATGTGCGTGTTAATCCTAGTTATTATAAAGAGACATCTTGCGGTGTTTATAAACGATGCCACGATGCCATTTACATCTACATAATACCCTGCAAGCCACCCCAAAGGTGTGCCGCAGAGGGTATATTCACAACAGGCATGCGCACCACACGAAGAGACAGTCAATCACCATGCGTCAGTCACACTACAGAGCATAATTTCGACATCCAATGAAGTAGAAACCACGGAATTTAGATATATGTCATCCAACAGAGGTATACGGAAGGGAGAATGGCAAGAGTCAAGTCAAATACTAGTTTCTAAATGTACGTTCTTAGATCAAGGGGGTAGAGATGAAGTGCATAGGCATCGAAGTCATTTGGTAGCGGGATGTTGAAGGCTGCGGGAGGGAAGGGAATGCTAAGAGTCAGGAGGAAAATGAACATAAGAAAATATGATCAGCTGAAGAAGGCGAAGCGCAGGGATAAGGTGTTTTACCTAGGAGGTTAATGCTTTAGAATTTCATTCAAGACATGATCATTTTCAAATACAAGGTATGTCCAATAAATACGCGAACTGAGGCCATTAAAAAAACTTTATTTTGCAAAATTTAGTCTAAGTCGATTTTGTCCCCTTCAACGTACCCTCCGGTTGTTGCTATGCACTTATTCCACCTTCTCTTTCCACTGTTTAAAGCACCCTTGGAAGTCCTTGGCAGTTAGGTTTTTTAAGTTTTCTCGTCGTTTCTTACTTGTGTCCATATCGTATAACCTGATTAACAACCCTAAAGCGCAGTAATCATTTTCGAGCATCATTGGTTTGCTTTCAGAAAAAACTAACATCACACTTTGCATTGGTAAATTAATCGTGCTGATAGGAGACAAACTCATGTCCAAGAGGAATTATCGACCGAACACTTGCGCTGCAATGTTTATTCGAACCTCAATGCCGAGAATAATAGATATGGCGGAATTTTCGTTTGGGGGTAGCGATACACGCTAGAATTTCGTATCCAACATTCATTAATTTATTAAACCAGAAAGAAGATATTCATCAAAACATGCAGAAAGCAAATCGGTGCAAGAATAGTTGTCCGGGCAGCTTAAAATCAATCTTATTTTCTTCCTCGCAACGGAGAAACTATCCCGATCCATTCATTGCGCACTTCCGAGCATCGCCCCGAAAGCGACTGCCCTCATCCAAACGCAATCGCCCCCACCCCCTCCCCCCACATCCTGGATCCACTCCATCCTTCCGGTCAAGGTCGCGCGCGGCATCCATCCCCTCTATCGTCCTCCCTGGAGGTCGGCGATATTCCCCCCTCCCGCACGCCTCCTGTGCTCTCTCTCTCTCTCCGTCAGACTCCCCGTGAATTTCAACCGCGCCTCGCTCACGGTTTAGTTCTTCATTTCCACCTACATGCGTCGCTCAGAATTCTTCAGGCGTGCCATTAACCCTCTGAGTTGACCCAGCGGTGTGTGGCCAATTGCGCCGGTGGCACTGCGCCGTTGACCGCTCTGGAAGGGCTATTGCTGAATTATGAAGGGATCCAGTGCTTTTAATTTTATAGACAAAAGATTGTTATCACAGTACAAGAACAATATATATGCTATGACTATAACTATGCAAGTACAACCTCGATTTTGTGTCGACTTTTAAGATTATTTAATGTTTCCCCACTGGTAGGCAAAGAAGCAACGTGGAGATGACATATATGAAATTGGAAATTTTATTAGGTAATCTACCGTTTAAGGTAGGTTTTTGGATGGACACAACTATCAAATAAACATTTTGTGACTCCCCACCTATCAAACTAATCTATGTCAGGTCCCTCTTCATCTCGGTGAAATTGGAAAATGACAAAAATGTTCTTTCTTCTATTATAAGCCACATCTGAAAATGTAGTAAAACAAAACAGGTTGTCAAGACAAGGATTATTAATATTTATCACTGGCTATCATGAATTGAACGATTATATCCACATTTCTCATATGGAAGTACTCGTGATCGACCGAAGATAAGAACCGTTTGGGACTGTTCAAAACCTTCCTTTGATAAGTGGAATACCTTGACTGAAAGAACTGTTTATCAAAAAAGCAACATAGTGATAGCATGTAAGTAGTACATGCAGTTTTTATTGAAGAAATTCACAAATATGATATTCATACTTGACATAGTGATTAGAAGTGAGGAAAACATTCGACTGACCGTATTTTAGGGAAAATTTTAAATTGGCTACACTTGGGATAAATTAAAAAGAACTTATTCAAGAACTGGACGAAATAATGAGGGAATCGGAGGAACGGGCTGTGGTAGTGGCTAACCTCCTGGCTTCCCACCCAGAGGGCCCGGGTTCGAAACCCGGGAGATATTTTTCAGTGGTATCCCGATCCCTACTTGAGGTGCTTCGTGGAGAGCACTTTGACTGAGTACGCCGTCCGGCGAATGGGACGTTAAGCTGCCGACCCCTTGGCGCCTTTCGTTAAAAGTAGTCTAATTCCGAAGCCGGGTTTCTCTCCACCCTTCATCCTTTCCCGCCCATCCCTAATGGCACAAATTACCTTAGCTGTCAGTTACCTCCCTTAAAAACAACAACAATGGATGGAATCAGCCCGATCAGTTGAGAAATGTCATGAAATGCCAAAATGAGTCGCGCAGCCCTGCGTTATTTGTAACGGAAACCTCTCGGGAATCGAAAACGAGCCACCAAATAATTAAAACACAAGATTTTGCACAGAGCCCGTGACCTTATTACATGCCTATGACATTATCAAAATATTCTCCAATATAAATTCCTGAAGTTGACTCAGTCGTCATTTACATATCGGGATAATGTTTGAACTGATGTAGACTAATTCCAAGAAGAGCTCGTGACATTATGAACGTAACCAACCCGAAGGTCGGTTTGGTAGGTGATGGTAGATTTCACCCAGTACTAAGCCCGACGGCGTGGGAAATTCACACATCAGCATAGGGGGTCAGTTCATTTCCCTGTGCCGGTTTCCCAAGATATTGTACCCGAAAAATAATATAGCTTGGGTGGAGCTGCAGGTGCCCGGAGTGCCTTGCCCGGGAATCGAACCCGATCCGGTCAGTAGTCCAACGCCCCCTAGACTACCGGGACCCACATATATATTTTTTTACATATATATTTTTATGTACATTATTATTAAGTAATCTACCGTTTAAGGTAGGTTTTTGGATGGACACAACTATCAAATAAACATTTTGTGACTCCCCACCTAGCAAACTAATCTATATCAGGTCCCTCTTCATCTCTGGGCACTTCTTTCCACCCTTCATCCCGTCCAACATCCCTATCCTGTTCCTGCCCTTACCTCGCTTGCCCAACATTCTCCCCTCTATTACCCACTTCAACATTCCACTACCGCTCAATACGCCTTTCATCCATTTTTCCTGCCTCCATAGGATTTCTCTCAACAAACCCCTCTCCTCACCCACCATCTCTAGTACTTCCTCATTTGTTTTCCTTTCGGTCCATTTAACCTTCTCCATTCTTCTCCACACCCACATTTCAAAAGCCTCCAATCTACGTCTATCCTCCTGCTTCAGTGACCACGTTTCCGCGCCGTACATAGCTACGCTCCATATCAGAGTTTTTACGAGTCTTGTCTTAACATCCCTACTCAACGTCCCCGTCATCAACTCCCTCCTCCTTGAGAAACCCCCCTTGCCTAGCGCAATTCTTCTCCTTACGTCCCTAACACTTTGACCGTGTTGGTCCAAAACACTTCCGAGATATGTAAACTGTTCTACCTGCTCTATTTTTCCCCTCCTATTTTAATGTTTAGCTTAGCCTTTTTCCTTCTGGAAAATCGCATAACCTTTGTTTTATTAATATTGATTCTCATCCCATATTTATCGCATTGAACCTCCAACTCACTCAGCAATGCTTGCAACCCCTTAGCTGACTGAGCAAATAATGCTTGGTCATCAGCAAACCTAAACGATTTTACCAATTCCCCTCCGACTTTCATTCCTACCTCCAGTTCTTCCCATGCCTCTTTAATCATTTCCTCCACATATACGTTGAACAGCACCGGTGACAATGGGGAAATATATTACAATAAATAATCAAAATAAAACTATCAAATGAGGTGCTTAATGCGATCTTAATTGGTCTAAGGTTGAAGACCGAAATACGCCCATGCAATCTTGAGTATCCTGGAAATTATGCAAAATCCATGTTTGCCGGGTGACAACTTCAATATGCATATAATATGCATTATAAAGCAAAACCCCTTTATAAAGGGAAATTATATTGTCGCACCCTGTCATTGGTTACGGATGTCATTTTTTCGGAGTGTATTCACCATGAACCTCTTCCGTTCTCTGAATTCTTCCTTTAGAATGATTTTGATGATTTTAAAGGCTGAAACACTTGAATATTTTTCAATTTTTCTCGTCTTGTCGGTTTTATAAATCGAATAACTGGAGTGCAATATGACCAATTTCTTAATACGTGCAAACATTGGAAGTCATTTTCGTGTTCTTCGATATCTGTGTTGCTGTTCAAGTTAGACCTATTAGGGACACGATAGTAATCCGCGATATAAATTACTGTAAATAAATGCCATGTTGATGAACGATAATAAACGGATGTGAGTTTAAACCTATTTAGGCTGTTATCTAACGCAGATGTGTTCTTGTGTATACTTTAGCATAGATTAAAATCGACTATTTAATGTGGGATTTAATACTGACGTTTTTATAAACGATGTTGGTCTGATGCAGGTCTGATGATGTTATGCTATAACGAAACCTGAGTCGTGAAAATTAAAATGTTTATGTGGGAAAGTAAAGTGGTTTGATTTATAAAAACGTCAGTATGAAGATTTTCCACCAAGTTACGCCAGAAACTGTTTTATTTATCCAGTGGGAATTAATATATATTTTTCTAAGCTGTACAACCCTTAGGACTCGGTGTAATGACTGATTCATCTGGAATACTATAGTTAATGGTATTCCAGATTAATTAAGAAAGAAATAAGGCCATAATGGTCTTTGCAATTCCCCTAACTCTCCTTCAACTATTCATCCACATAACTGATGCAGTGAATTTAAAAATTAAGGTTTATTGGTGGATTGAAAGTCGTACTAATAATTAGTTTCACACAATACCGTATACCTATATTTAGGTCGTTCTCCTATTCTTAGCAGGCACTTTTAGTAGTAGCAATTATTTCCTTAAACGATATTCTATAACTGGTTACTGGGAGAAACATGGAAAGTATTTAATGAGTGAGCTTGCATGTTATCTTTGTCATTTCAATAATATTACAGCCAGCATATGATATGATCAACCATAAGAGGAGATGTAATTAAAAAGTTCACACACATTTAATTACCTAATACTAACAACCATGATTTTCTCGTTTCATGTAGTATCAGCACGCTCATTTTGAATTGTCAACCTATGGTTTAAGAATATGAAATATTATCGTCTAACATGTATACCATTGCCCTGCAAATGTTTGCTTTAAATATATTTACCTAAGTTACACTTCTATTAATGCACATTGGTCAAACTTAAGAGCAGAAATGCTGTACAAACAATTTTGAATGTTTAAATTCACGGACCCAGCTGGTGTACTCTATTTTTTGCTTAACATAGGACCGTGTTGTAAATTCAACCAATGATACTTCTAATAAGTCCTTATTTTTTGTTAGCTTGTTTAACTCACGTTCACATAGCACTAGAACACGTCTCCATACTTCCGCTACTCCAAAAAAACTGGATGAATATAACGATGTCAAACCTACGCATGCGTGTTGAGGGGGAACGTTGCTTCCAAAAGACACCAGAAGTGCTCCTGGAGGTCATTTTGTTTGAGGTCTACAAGCATGCGTGCATTATTTTCAGCCTACTCTCGTATATAGAGGCAAACTCAAACGTTTGGTACGAGGCGTATTCTTAAAGTAAGTACCGTTTGCTTATATTTAAATTTTGGCGCTTCAGAACACAGTTTTGCTCCTGCAGCGCCATCTACTGATTCATTGAGAAGCTATAGCAGCATTTGTTTTGTTTCAGAAGTTGTTTGCTTGTCCGTGCATGCAAACAACAATGTCCACGACAATCGTTGATCCCGCCAGCTGTGAAGAGCGTTCTGTCATACGATTCTTGTATGCAAAAGGATTGTTGACTGCTGAAATTCATCGGGAATTATGCCTAGTTTATAAACCTAAAGTTATGAGTGAAGGAAAGGTTAGACAATGGTGCTGTGATTTTAAAAATGGACGAACAAATGTCCATGACGAAGAGCGAAGTGGTAGGCCCAGTATTCTGACCGATGAAATTGTTTCGCAAGTGGAACAAAAACTACGATGTGATCGTCGATTGACAATTAATGGCCTGGTCGAACAATTTCCTCAACTTGGACGCACTACTGTCTACAATATTGTTACGGAAAACCTCGGATACCACACATTGCGTGCAAGGTGGGTACCGAAAATGCTCACCGACCACCACAAAGAGCAAAGAATGTCCAGTGGACGAGAGTTTTTGGGTCGTTGGGAACTCTTTAAACCACCCACCGTACAGTCCTGACCTTACGCCCAGCGACTACTTCCTCTTCTTGCACTTGAAACAGTGGTTCGGTGGACAACGTTTCGAAACCGAAGAGGAACTCAAGAATTGCGTTGTCGATTGGTTCAACCCTCGGGCGGCGAGTTTCTATGCAGAGGGGATAAAGAAGCTGGTGCAGCGGTACGAAAATTGCTTAGAAGTGAACGGCGATTATGTAGATAAGTGAAGTAGGTTGGTAGCTAACTAAAAGTGCCAATAAAATGTGTTTCATATGAGTATATTTTTTCCTGTGACCAAACGGGCTTTACTTTATGAACACGCCTCGTATAAACGTGGTGTAAACAATTCAGTAAACATATAGGGACAAACATTAAGGGAAAAATAAACTTTAACGGAAAAAGTATGACATCCAGGAACTGTTCACTTGTCGGGTGAATACTTAACCAAATAAGCTAATATGCCAAGTTCAAGCTTCAGAGAAGAAATTTAGAGGAATTCCAGCAGCGCCGAAGTTCACGGCAGATTCTCGCTTGCGCTGCCCTGTCACTCTTGAGACAATAAATTGTTTCCTTAACCCTACACCAATGTTTTCATATCACCTAACGCGTCTCCACACGATTTGAATTTTTCCGCGAGCAGCCATCTTCTACCTTTCAGCCTTGGGCTTTTATGTGTCCATGTTTAAGAGAGTGTGTATGTTCTATGTTGATAGTGAGTGGCTTCATTGTTTCATTCCTCCCCCTCCAAACCCTCTCCTGAAAGGGGTTTGCAATCAACATCAATTGCGTGTCATAAATTTCATCGTTTTATTTCTGTGTTGTATTCTTATGGGATTTTCTTAATATAGTATATACACTATAGTTAAATGGTACGGGAAATTTCCGTGATAATCGCTGCATAGTTACGCTTTTGAATGAATTTATTACACCATTGCGGCATACGCGGTGGTTTAAGAGAAAAGAGACATAGATTTATAACGACAATTTGAGAAACTACTGGGTCGGGAACGTCAATAAATAATATGTCATCCGACTCCATTCTATTGCAACGAAAGTGGGAGTATCATGTACACTGCCATTATCCTTTCACATTAAAACAAGTAGATACAATGTATAAACTTAATGGCCTAAACAGTTCTTGCAAAATATCTGGAGTTCGCATGTATCCGCGTCGGCAAAGAATCCTTTGCTAGCCATATTCGGGAAATGAGGCGGAGACATTCGTTTTGGACTCTCAGTGCAGTTGTCGTGTAGTCAGATGATACCCACGCGAGGTGAAGCAATTATTTTGTTTGCATGCGCTCCAACAGATGAAGTCGTTTCGCAATGGTGGAGAAACACACAAAAATGAAAATCGTATCAACCACAACTATGAAAAGCAATCCCTTCAATGTTGTTCCACTAGAGACGTTGTCAACCCGAGAGGATATCAGCAACCTAGAACCCGAATCAGCATCATTTCGATGATCTGTTTCGTCCAATATCCATAAGGCCATTTTTCACTAGCAATACGAATTTACGCATTGAAATATCACCGCTCTATAGTCAATATTTGGAATGGCTTACTAGTACTTAGGTTTACAGTTAGTATCAGCTAAAGGTGCACCGTATTTATGCTGCATTACTGACAGTTAAAATTGTGAGAGCCTAGGAGCCTATATGCATTTAAATGGGTATTTGTTTCTCCACAGTTCCTTGACCAATTTGATTTTCAGCTTGAAACTTTATACTTGGAGAGTTCTTCCGAGAGAGTTGCAAACGAGCAGACGGTACTTAAATTAAATTCTACGAGATCAGTAACTATTCTCCTAATGTCCTCGTGAGTATATGGTTCAGCTTCTCGAGTACTGAATTCACGATGTTTTCAGGATGTAGCGTATACGTATGAAACTATGGGGCCATTACAGCACCATTAAATGGTATTTTGGGCTGCAGAAGTTCTACGTTTTTTCATTCAGCCATTCGAAGAGAAGGTGGTGATATGAAACGTTTAATATGATTACTTATAGTAGTTTTATGCTCAAATGTACTCATTAAATATTTCCGCGCCTTTAACTCTTGTTTAAGACTTTATTCCTGTGATTTACGACACATACGCTCAGTAATTACAAATCTTAATTAATTAGCCGCATCGCATGCACCACTGGTAAAACCACACAAAACTTTACCAACAACAGTGATTATCAGCGGCAAAATACGATTCCGCTGAAAATTAAAGGAACCACCATCACGATTGCATGTACCAGTTGCAATGTGAGTTAAACTCATGGATATCCTGCGTTATTAATTCACGCGTGCGGTTCTTAACAAACCCGCAGTCGTGAGCCGAGATTAACCAAGTCGTTCTAACGACGCCAGCGGGAGATTGATAACCATTCTCCGAATCCCTCATCCCACTTCTCCATGGTTTCCCCATTCCCATCTCCTCAAACCCTTCCTTCTCTGCCATCCCCGCCAAATCCTGATCCTTGGAGCATTCACTTCCAGAGCGGCTGGCTATCTTGTCTTTGGTCCCCACTCGGATTTCGTTTCGTTTCCTGATTGCCGCGGGATATACTTGGCGTCTTTGTAGTCTAGGGTTCCTCCTGCTGCAGACACGTGTGCGGGCCTTAACTAGTGATCAACCGCAAGGGACGTGGCTCGGAGGGTCACGGGGCATATTGGATGAGAGGGAACGGAGAAGGGGTGACGAAAGGTGCTGCTCAAAGGAAGGGCGGAATTATTTCTACCCCTACAGGGCGACTTGTGAGCGAGGGTGTGTGGCAAGAAGTATGGTCCACACAAGGAATGAAACATCAAGCATTAAACTTTCACTAATTGTTAGTTGCCAATTAATATGTAAATTATTTTCAAATAACGTAGATAATGATCATGTGTGTACCCTCAGCGGTACATACACAACGGTATCTAATGCGAAATACTTCCGTAAGCAAGTGAAAATGAGCTGCTAATAACAAGAATAAAAATAATATAGAGGTTAAAAAACAAGGCAGCATACTTAGCTACTATAATGAAATACTCTCCTTCCCTATCGCGGTAGGATACAGCTATCCTGATACCTTATCGTTCCTAGGAGAGATGGCGTCTTAAATTTATCGGCCCTACACTTGATCTCTCTAATCTCATTGTCATAATCTCTCATACCGCGGTACGATAGGGAATATACTAGCAACATATTCTAAATTAGGAAAACCAGCGAAAGATAACACCACTCTTTAATATTCTCGTCATATTTCGCCAACACTCTTCAAATTAGAAAACATATTTGTGAATTCGTGGTCGACACGTTAGTCATCCGACAAACCTCACCTACGTCTTTCCTCTTTCGAAGAATTCTCCAACTTTCTGGAAACTTCTCACAATTTGCCTACCCTACTACTTATTATCGGTTGCCTTAATAGGTGTATGTCGCCGCTGCTAGCAGGCGTCTTTCTATTTTTGCTTTCGTCACAGGTTTCAAAAATCTGCATTTATCATACATTTGTCCTTCAGCATCTAAATTACCGGTAATCATTGATGCGAGAATGGTTTAATCATCCGATTTGACACGGAATTGCATTAACAGGGGCGAGCTCTTTCTCACTCATTCATTCCTATCATTAGCTGACATGGTCCGTTAGATATAAAATTCAAATACGTAACATGTTGAACAGCAGTCAGTAAGTTCTTCTTACTCCCATTACTAATCAGTGAGACTTAACATTTTTAACTCTTTGAGTAATATGACGTACATCTCTTCTCGCAATTAGCGAGAATATTCGCGGTTAATGTTAAACAAGTCTCTGGCCAGATGAATCGCCATGGAGGGAGAGACAATAAGCATTTGGCAACCTCATTCCTCATGAACTTATAAGTGACCTTTAGAATTTAGTAGAGGCTAATACGACAGAGCATTGGCACGAACATCCCAAACGAAAGTCTGGTCAAATCCCCAAAACTGAGGAATTACTATGTAATACCATCACGTGGTATTCGCTCCCTTTCCAATCTCTCTCCGCCTCTTCCACCTCGCTAATACACACTCTAAGAAGAGGCATGGAACACTTCTATCGTTTCGTAATATATTCAGTATTTAAAAAATAATAACTACAGTGTCAAGGAAATACTAACCACTGTTGTGAGGGAATTGTCTACGAAAAATGTGAACTCCGTTATTTGGTTTGCTGAAGGACCACTTTTTTAAACCAGAGAGAGACGTTGGAATTACCTCCTAAGTTGCATTAGAGAAACTTGTACTCCTCAAGCGAATTATCATCAAATTTATGCTAAAAATAAAAAAGAATATTGATTTCTCACGCTGGCGAAAATTCCATCACAGAAAATGATCGGACAAGGAACTTTGCGAATTTAGGATTCAAATTAAGTAAAAGTTAAGAGTGTAGGATAGAAGTAATTAAAATATAAGTTTATATTAAATAATAAGTTTAATTAATTAAGACGCGTTTATTTTTATTATAAGTTTAAGTATTAAGTGTCCCAATGACCTGATTACGAATTGTCGAATGGATTAAGTCTGCCGATCTGGTTCGAGTGGCCAGGTGTCGCAGCAAAACGCATAAGATGCATTTCACCTAGCCCTACGTAAAGGTTTGTTGAGCTCATGTGCTAAATAGCTTCCAAGCTAGATCATCAACTAACCTCTCATTATTCTGTTCGTTCAAAGAAACTTATATTGAATGCGACACTTTTTTCCATTTTTTTGACTTCTGTTTGAGATGGGTTCCAATTTATCAGAGCGCATTAAATTTGGAAATTAAAAAATACGAAATAACAAAGATATTTCAACTTTAGTGAGACAAGGTTTGCGATTAAGGGTTTCATGACACAAAAACACACTTATTGACAGGGACTCCACGATTATGAGGTCTCAAAACATAATTTTAATCCGTGATAAAAGGTAATATTATACCTGAATGCTTTATATTAGTCCACCGAAATAAGTAAAACATTGTGATATTCTATTCCTAAAGCTTTGATCCAAGGAATAATTTTCCAATAATCGATCGTCTTCCTTTTTATCACATTTATCAAAATTCCTCTGCCTCAGCTCCTCCATCCACATTCCTTTCCTTCTTCGAGTTGTCTCCAAACGCATAATTTCTTTCCCTCCCGTGTCTAACACCCGTTCTTTCGTCTTCATCTTTATCCACCCTCGTTGATACGTATTGCTACAAAACTCGTTCAATGGCCATCAACCTACTCCTCTGCTTTCTTGTCATCACAACTGTTCTCCTAATGACCCATTGATGGTATATCCCCTTTCATTCTACATGCTGACGAATACGAAAACTTCCTCCTGCTCTAAGTCCTGGTCTTCCATATATTCAAAAACATTTTACGAAAATACAAAAATGCTTGCAAACACTAAACCTACCTAAATATTGAAATTCAAACTCGTTGTAATTTAAAAACAATGAAGGACATAAGCAAGAGTCGATGAATGAATAGCTAAAAGTTCAGTGAAGAAGGGAACAGGAGAGAACTCAATTAAATACCAATTAAACTCATTAGGGGCACAATAGTTTACCGGGAATGGTAATAAATTTTCATCAGAAAAACTACAAGGGGAGGACTAGAATAAATAAGAATAGCAGGAAATAGAACACACAAACCAAAAGAATCATAATGGAATCAAGATAATGGATAAAAGAAAAAGAATGAAAAGAAGGGGAAGACTACAGAATAATAATTGTTAATAGCTAAAAGTTTGTCAAATGATCATTTGCAAGATACAACAAAAAATAATAAATAATAATTGGATACCTGGCAGATGAAATATATTAATTATACAATACAGGCGAACAAAAGAGGAAATTGTTCGTTGAAAATCATGCATAGGGGATATCGACAATTTATTAACTTCAGAACAAATTGGGAGATAAAAATCTAAAAATTCCAGGGTGTTATTTTTCAACTGATACGTATTCGATATCATAATATATCTCAGCGGATGTTAGCCCATTAATTTTTGAAAAGAGATGGCGAAATAATCGAAAACATTCATTTGAAAAAGACATCACACATTCAATAAACACGATTAATTTTGCTAAGATATGATTTTATTACAAGCTGATGGGATCGTGGTGGTTTGATTAAACATGATTAATCACAACTAGGAGACTCCCAATCATCAATATGGATATTTTGAAGGACGAAAATGTCCACTTAATTCAAACAAAGATTAAGTGTTTTTAATTGAGCACTGCTACCCCATTAGGATGTCTGCTCGTGAAAAACATTAGGTCAGGTAAATAAAGAAAACACAATTATACTTTTACCATCAAAGACCACGGACATAAAACCGGTTGGTTTGATATGTTACGGTAGTGCAAACCTCATATTTAAAACTAGGACGTCAAAGTATTACACACCAGGGTCGGAGGCAAAGAATGCCTACCACGCACACGGTTTAGGAGTAGCTGAAGCTTTCCAAAGTCACCGGGAATGAAACCTGGGTCCTTCGGTCAGTAGACAACACTCTACTCGCTGAATTTCACGCCCCTCATGTTACGCCTACTCTGTAGTTTGATTTTTTTCAAGATACAATCCACCATACGCTCTTCCAAAGCTTACCGCACCAGCGAATAATTATCAGATTTAATGACTAAATTAACATGTAAGTCGCTTCTGAGGGAGAAATCTACGACAATCAAGATGGCATTAACACAGCGCCAAAGTGTTCAAATTAATTTTTTTGCTAGAAAAACATGCATAATTTATTGAAAGAAATCATAATATACGATGAACTTATTATTGCAAAGTTTTACCATCTCTCTGCCATTTTGCTACACTCAAATTTCAGAGAGATGGATGAAAAAGATCGCATTGTTGCCACACATTTCCGTGATGTGCTCCACTATTTCCGTGGGTATATCTACATTCTGATACATTGTTCTCCAATTATGTTGAAGTTGTGGGATATCTGCCTATAACGAATCCCCTTCGTGTGCCTCGAATCTCCAAATCGCCTATTTCTTATACGAGCACTATCAGAGTCACGTTCAATACGAGATCATTCATGCATACTAATGTCACTCAGGGTAGCTTTTCTACCAATTAAATTCATTCAAAAATAGTCGAGGGTATAATTACTGATACATGGTTAACACTTTCATTATTATAATTTCGACTATTATTGAAACCAGTTTCAATGGTCATTTCTATGTAATTATTCACCATTTCATGTTCGATTTCAAAATAAAATCTCAGTTTTCCGTACGCCATTTCACTTTCAAAACTACGTGAACTACAAGGTTCACTAGGCCGACTCTGGACTAAGCTGTGGCCGGTGGAATAACCTAGTAGTTAGAGAATGGTTTCTGACTGGAAGGTCCCGTGTTGAAATCTCGTTAAAAATCTTGTCAAAAATCCAGGACGGACAATTTGCTGGATACCAGAACTCTTGGAATTCCGCAGGTGGCATAGGGAAAGGGACTGGCTCTCCTACCTTAATGTACAAATTTATGGCTTAGTTCAGAGTGGGCTCTGCTCTCTCCTAATAACTTCATACCTAGGTTTGATTTATGCGGATTTTCGCCTCTTTTGGGTAAATTCCGAGTGAATTTACTTGTTTGTACTAGCATTTTGGATTATTTAAAGGGTAAAATACTCGCATTAATATAAATAAATACTCGAATATCCCTTTCCGTGATTCATTTGTGAGAGTCGATGTAATTCGTGTAACAAACCTTTCCTTTTAAAATTACTTCGTTTTGCACGATCGGCGGCATGAATCGGCGCTGAACCAAAGCAAAAACGGAGCGTTTGCTATGCAAACTACATATCTTTACGCCTTTGGTTTCAAACGAATTTTGCAATTCGGCACACCGTAGCCAGTTACAGCGAAGCTATCACCTTTCCCTTGACAACCATGTTATAAACACATGACGCACGAAATCTAAATAACCCACACAATATTTCTAATGTTAGAAAATAATTCCTTTTGCGAGCATATATACGCCTGCCGTATTCTGTTGAATGATTGCGATAAAATAATCGCAAAATGAGAACTTAGCCAATGGAGAATCACGATTCATGACCCTAGAGCACGCATTCTAATTTTCACCTTCGGCTACTAAATAGTTCATTACTCAGGCGATTTTATGGTGTAATTCATTCATTGGAATTTAGCAGAGTTTGTTAAAAGTGATCGGTATTCCCATAGGTACACAGTGAATGAGTAAATCCCGCAGGGCATCTATGTATATGGAAATCATTTCTGTCTATGGAAAATTGAGTGTCATGTAGGACCCGTTTTTTAAAGTAAAAAGAAAATTTACAAATCATTATAAATTGCTCGTAGAGATACCATCAATGGATATAAATGCCACAACGCTATGATTTACATTTCCCAGAATGTGATTTACAAATGTTTACATTTAGTCGAAGAATAATTTCAGTGGAAATGCGGGTAAGCTTGGAAATCGTCCCAAATAGAGATCATTCCAAGTGTCAAAGGAAACTACCAGGCTTCCGAATGTAATATGATTTCAATGAAAACAATCCAAATGGCACAAAAACTGAATCATTATTTTCTTAATCACACAGTGTTAAAAAGATAAATCGGATACAAGAATTAGGGCACCTGGGAATCATAATCAGCCTGTGTGTAGTACTTCGAGATAGGCTTTCCGCTTCATCTGTGTTCTACGGACCCTGTATTGATAATAATTTTGCGCTAAAATCAATTTTTTTCTAAATTAAACTTAAAATCGGAATGTAAACTATTGTTTTTACAACGGATCACTGTTCAACTCAATCGATTTTTTTAACTCGATCTTGAATACCATCGAATACATTCGCCTAAGGCATAATTTTGAATTCAATATGGCATCTTTGTTATTATCTCGGAGAAATGCAGTGCGGGAGGTCAACCTAAATATTTGAATAAGACTTTCGCATTTTAATTTTTCCGAAAACGAGTAAACCCTCCTTTCTCCGTGTTCTCATGCGGGATCACGTCGAAGCATCCGACTGCAAAGTCAGCCCACGCCTCCTAACCCCCCCCAATCACCACCCACGCTCCCAGCGAATTCCTGGAATCTTCACTCTCCAATTCTAACCTCCCTCCCATTCCCTCCTCCCCCATATTACTCTCCCTCTCGCCACGCGAAAAAAACAACTCCTTTGCCCCCCCCCGCTATCTCTCTCTCTAATGAGAACGAAGCGCACCAAAAAGCCCCTCCTCCGCCAACCACCCGCCGGCCTCGGAATCCGGCGCATGTTTCCGAGACCCGCCGAGTGGTGGCGCTACCGGACGATCCCGGCATTTGGAAGACAGCGCCAGAGATGCAGCCCTCGGCATGCCAGTGCAATTCTTTCGGAAAATACGGCGCGGACGAAATGGAAAGCGTTGCCGCTGCGCTTCTGCTCACGGAGAAGGGAGAATGGAAATTATCCATTTATTTCTTCTTTTTTTTAATGATAGAACTGGAGGGAGTGGGGGGAAAGGGGAGGAAGGTGAGGACCTGAGGCAGTGTTGCCAACACCGACTATCGCGATGGAAGTGCGTCTTCGACTCCTCCCACCCTTCCGCCGGTAACCTTGACGAATTCCCTACTACGGCGACTTCGCCGTCCTTTCATGCGTGGCCGAATATTAGTGGGTTATCGCGCAGGGACGTAAATGACGGGACGACACGGAATCAATTTGGCATCGACACGGGGGCGCTACACAGGGAAGGACTTGATTGGGAGTGCCCGCGGTGTGGATTGGTTAAGGCGGTCAGGCGATACGGCTCGCTGGCGGTAACTAACCACTCTTCGTTACACTCCATAGCTTTGGAATGCATTAATTCTCCCAATTCAAGGATGAATGACTCAAGATTTACGAAAACCGCTTCAAATTTTCTTTTATGCGCCGAATTAAAGGATAGCAGGGCGGCCATAAGATATTTTATGACTGGTGAAATTGTCCATAATTAATCAAGCTCAATAATAGTTTTCAAAGAATGAAAGTCGTTTTTGCGCCACCGAAAACTCTCAAAAAATGCATTCCAATTGTATTTTACGCGGCAGCTTCCAGATATGGTGTGATTATTATTAATGCTGGTATTCTACCCCATTAAGTGTGCTTTGGATGGACACAGCCGATAAAACGGTACAACAATATATCAATTTGCCTCTTCTAACAAAACGCAACATGATAAGTCCCTGATCAATTCAACATACTTCCCTTCGCCTTCATTCCGTCTAAAATTACTATCCTATTCCACCCCTTCCTCGCCAGCCTAACGTTCTCCACTCTGTCACAGTCTTCGGCATCCTATTGCCAATCAAAATGCTCTTCATCCCTCTTTTCTGCCACCTTTTCTGGATTTCTCCCAAAAATCCCCTCTCCTCCCCCACCTTGATTACCCATTCCTCGTTTGTTTTCCTTACTTCACATTTCACTTTTATTATTTCCCTCCACGCCGACATTTCAAAAGGTTCCAACCTACGCATATCAACCTGCTTCAGTGTCCACGTTTTGAAGAGTCGTTTCTTAGCATTTTTATTCCTCGGCCCTGTCATCAATTATCTCCTCCTTGTGAAAGCTTTTTTGCCTTACACAATTTTTCTCTTATGTCCCTATTACTTGACCATTTCGGTTCAAAACACTTCCGAGATAGGTAACGTGGAACACTTCACTTATCTCGGTGGAGTTCTATTTTAATATTTAACTTAGCTTTTCTCTTTCTCGAAAACCGCATAACATTTTTTGCTAACATTTATTCTCACAAAGCAATCAGCAATTCTTGTCATTCCTTGGCTGACTTGACTAACTAAAGCTTGATTATCCGCAAATCTAATTGATTTTATGAATTCTCCACCGACTTTAATTCATAATACCAGCCCTCCCCGGGCCTCTTTAATCATATCCTCCACATCCACGTATACTATACGTTAACAAGCACGGGTGATAGTGGACACACCGATCTTACCCTGTCTAAACTAATTCTATTTCTTTTATTCCTGTGTAAAACTAATTCGCGCCCCATAAATATAAACTATCTACTATTTGTGTGCAACACTATGATATGATTTTCATTCACCAAGTCATTCATGAACAATACGTACCAATGCTTCCTCAACTTCGACAATTACTGCTTTGGGGCGTTTCTGCCCGATTCAATAAATTAGGTGGCTATTTTTAATCTCTATTTTTACATAAGTCATGTAACGTTGGTCATCCGGGGATAATGAAACAATATTGTACATTAATGAGGTTTGGAATTTATGCATATATCGAAATTAAAACCTGGCACAGGAGATACAGTAGAATAAATAGTATTCATAAATAAAAATGTAGAGTTCATCCCAGAGAATGCACTAAAGTATTGACTTGGAATATGTAAAAAAAAATAACAAAATAGCATCCGTTTCTACAAAGTACAAGTATTAGTTCTAGGGGATGCGACCGACAGCTGAGATCATTTGGGCCATTAGGGATGGACAGGAAAGGAAGCAGGGTGGAGAGAAACCCGGCGTCGGCATTAGCCTACTCTTAATGAAAGGTGCCAAGGGGTCGAAGTTCAACGTCCCATCCGACGGACGGTGTACTCTCTCCAAGTGCCCTCTACAAAGCACCTCAAGTAAGGATCGGGATACCACTAAAAAATATCTACCCGGATTAGAACCCGGGCCTTTGGGTGGGAAGCCAGTGCGTTAGCCACCTACCCATCCCGATCCCCCTCCGATCATACGAAATATAATTTAGGCACCCAATGATTCAAACGAAGTGCACATTTTTCTTATTGGGAACAAAGAGGAAATAACAGCAATGTCTTCAAATATGGAATATTGCGAAGTGAGCAAGTGGAGTCCTTCGCCTACCCGGGAACCAGTATAACTTGGAATGTAAGAATTTCGGCCCACGCGAAGAGTAACTCAAGATAAGAGGGCGTTCATGAAGAAAAGGCAACTACCATGTTCATCGAACCTGAGGCTGCAAATACGGAAGCAGTTCGTCAAAATGTCCGCATGGAACATGGAATTCTACGGATCAGAGACATGAAACATTGAAAAAGTGGACTAGCAATGAATACAAGTCTTTCAAGATAGGTATCGGAGAAAAATGCTGAATATTAAATGGACAGAGAGAATGAGAAACGAGCAGGTATAAAGAAGAGCAGAAGAGGAAAGGACCACATGGAGAAATCTATCGCAAAGAACTAGATGGGTTGGACACACCTTGAGGCAAAAGGATTAGCTAGAAACCTAACAGAAGGAAAAACTAAAGGAAAGATCCCGCGGGGAAGACCAAGAATAAAGTACAAAATACAAATGAAGGACGTAAAACAGAGAATTATCAGGGGAGTGAAGAAATTAACCAGAACGGAGAGCTGCAGTAAACCAATCTTAAGAATGAAACGATAATACTGTTATAATTACATCTTTTTTGTGACTGCACTCAATGAAGACGCTCAGAATAACGCCAAAACTTCAGTTTAAATTTCAAATTCATACAATTTTTTTCCTGATATGACCCACTAGGTACTTAGTATACATTTGAATTATGAACAAAGTGACGTGATTGTGTAACGCTGTGCCATTCAGAACTATAGCAAATTATTCACTATGTGCATTGTACAAATTTATATTAATAAAATACCATTTTAAGTCTTGTTTTAATTAAATTATTTCGCGTAGCAATGGCACAGAAAACCGTAATAAATCCTTACGCCTCACAGACTAAGTGTCATCTAGCCCTCTTTTACCCTATACGACTCGTGAAAGGACAAAATTTACCGAAAAACTAATTCAAAGTTTTATTATTAACAAAAATAAAGCTTGCGAAAGTATTCAAACTAAATAGCGGTCAGGTGACTATCTATGTAGAATTTCATTTACATGATAGAAAAGTCTGGCTTAAGCAAGTTTATCTTACAGTGATCTCGCCAAAATAATGTGGCTTCAATTAAGTGTAGATGGATAACACAAAAGAGCGGAAGTGTGGTGGATATAATAGGAAAAAGGAATAAACTCTTTCAAAGGTCATTAAAGTCTATTTTCACAATAAAAACATTGCGGATTACAAAACGGACGAAATCGTAGCACATACGTGAAATGGTTCGTTCGCAAGAATGTGCATCACAGAATTGACATTGGCAGAGCAGGAAACAAACAGGTACACTTCTGACGCAAGAGGAGATACTCGTAACAATACCTAGAAACCTTACATGACGATACGCAGATGTGTTGACCTCCATATCAAGATTAGCAAAATCAAAAGCAAATTTTTAATTAAGGGCTATCCCATTAAAAAGAAAACGAACCGTTGTATCCATTTAAAGACGCGGCACGCATTGATAGAAAAGCAAGGATGTACTTAAACCAAACTGCAAAATGCTGTTTTGAGATTTTTCTAACTATTCCTCTTTTTTCCATCTCATCTTCTTCTCTAACCCATACTTTCTCCAACGGAAAATTCCAGGGTGGAATTCATGAATACTTCCTTATTCAGTTAACACGGATTACCAATTGTATTTGGACGAAAAATGTTACCAGTAAATTTTGTGACTGTACCAGTAGACTGTAAGTGTAATAATCTCACACTACTCAATAACTACACACAATTTCAACCCTTCGCTACATAATATAGAATTACCACTAGAATAACACTAAATACTAATACCAATAACCACTTACTCAAAAAGAGAGCAAACTTCAGCGAAATTACTACCCAAGAAATACATTTTACAAAAAGAAACGCAATTCAGCTGATTATAACATTCATACGCGACTTACACAGAACCATCCACTACTGGCGAATCACCCACGCGACATAATTAAATTAAAATTCTTTCCCAGGACTAAAGCGTGGAGGTGCGGCGGTGCATGTTTTTAAATAGTAATTAGGACCATAATTTCGTCAAATGAATACAGCAAAGTAGCTCATGTTTTCATAAAATAGGTCACAATCCATTACGGGGCATTCATAGCCAAAGAGAAAGTCAACTTTCAACAACGTACGACAATGAATACTGTTAGACGCGCGCTCATAAATCCATAAATGATGTCTAAATTCTTTGAAGAACCAGGACTAGGATTCATTAAATGTAACTTCATAATGCTATTTAAGACTCGAGACAGGTTTGAAAAAAAATATCCCGGGACTAAAGAATTTCGCGGGCCACACACGGCTCCAAAAAAACACACGATGTAAAAGTTTCGCACAAGGCTTCCAAAACCTCGCCTCATTTTCCGTAATCAGCATTATTTTTTAACCTTTTCTTTTGTTAAACACACCCGACTGCAGAATGTTCCGAGCACACTCGATTATTCCTGCTGACTGGTTAAGAAAAAAAGCAGAAAGATCCTACGGGCCCTCGGAGAAAAGAATACAATATAAGTAGGCAATTGTAAGGGACTCCTAACTGAAACATCTTCCTTCGGCCCAATTAAACATTGCAGCTATTCTTTAGAGTAGCTAACCGAAGGCTCGAGAATGCGTTGTGAGAGGTGTAATGTTCTCTATTCTCTGTATTCTCTCTACTCGCCCATTTCGTATTCACGCACATCCATTCATCCACTCGAATTCATCTTCCATATGAATCTTCTCTTGTAATCCATGACTTCGGAATCCCTTTTGGGCATACAATTCTCTCAAGAATTTGCTTTATTTTTTTTAAACATCATCTCATCCTCCCTTAGGCTATCCCCATTCACTTACAACTAGAATGTTAACCAATTTACTTACGGCGTCCCCTTAGCCTTTTATTCTATTTAAAACTAGGCACATTCCACCTCGCACCCTTTTAATTATCATAAATTCAAGTGACTTTTCACAGCCACTAAATAATAATCCGCATCATCACCCGACCCTTGAAATACGTGTGAGTGGATAGCGCTGTGGCTAATTTTTTGAAGCATCATTCACAAAGTGGGATTCCTCGTCTCACTATGAAATGAGATCTCTGAAAACTCAAAGGCGAGAAAATTAATATCACATCGGGTAATCAACTCTTTGTAATGAGTATACATGTTTAAGACGGTTTTTATCTGGTATGGCGCAATGAAATTCACTCGCTTCAAGCGGATATTAACATACAAGCACATGTATCGTATGCATATAGTATAAGCGTACGTTTAACGTGCGATGTAAGCGGGACTAAAGCGAGGATAACGAGAAAAGATTAATCAATTTCAGTTTTTATTATTCAAATTACTTTACGCAATCCTTGATAAATATTATTTAACGTTTGATAACGGAAATTTGTGGGTCGCGTTGGTCCAGTGGGTAGAGCGTTGGACTACTGACCGGAGGGTCCCGAGTTCGATTCCCGGGCAAGGCACTCTGGGCACCTGCTGCTGCACCCAAGCTAGTGGATTTTTCGGGTACCAGATCTTCCTGGGAAATCATAACCGGCACAGGGAAAGGAACTGGCCCATTCACACGCCGTCGGGCTTGGTACATGGATGAGTTCTACCATCACCTACTAAACCGACCTTCGGGTTGATTACTTTGTTTATGGTTTATCGGAAATTTTAACCATGGACTTTGGCACAGGATTTTATTTTAAACACGGCAGCCGTCGACGGAGGGCATCCACGTGCTCCATTAAAGGGGATGTCAGAAATACTACAAGCGGAAATCGAACTTGCTCGACGACTATAATCCCGGGAATGCCAATATCGAATTGCGAAGAGAGAAATGGACTTTTCCTTGATCCGACGGATCTTTATAAAACGCCGAGCAAATAATAAAATAGAACATCCAAACATTCGGCGGTCATCGAGAAGAACAAAACTCATGTTCTCTTTCCTTAGTAACGAATCTTAAGTCAGTACTTAAAAAAAAAAGAACACGCCGTGAGAATGCAAAGCAATACAGGGACGCGTTCGGAATTTTTTCGGACTGGACAAAAGGAGGGAAGGTGTAGCATAATCGAACTCATTACCATACGAGCGCTGCGGATCAAGGTGGGGGTGTTCAATTAGGATGCGCGAAATTCATGCTCACCCAACTCCGAAGGCGTTCCGCCAAATAATGCGAGATAGCGGACGTAAATGCAGTGTCCATGTTGCAAAATCGCGATATTCCGCCTCAAATAATTTTCCTTGAGATTAAATATAAATCAAGGTGACGAGAGACGTCGACAATATTCACATCGACGATAATATGCAGAAATATCCGGGGTCGTGAGATAAGGGCGGATTTTAATTAACAAAATTTAAATCAATTCAAATGAGACCAACACGACCAGACCAAATGTTTATACGACCTGAATGAGATTGTTTGATGTTAATTAAACGTACCATACGAAATGTGACATTGACCCATCGGCACATTTTCATTCGTTGAACGAGTACCGTTATTTTTGTTTCGGTTACGAGAATTACTTGGACTTCTGAATGTTTTCCCAGGCAAAGAATCAATGCGAACGGGAAATAACAGCCAACGGTTCGTCTATGTGATGAGGCGAGAAGTCAACCCGTGCATATGACCTCCGTTCGATTAAATAAATAACGGTTGCAACCAAGGTTCCTTGCCTGCTTTTGTATTTTCCGGCTTCGCATTTGATTCGCAAGGACCGCTTTGAGATGTGCAAGGTGTCGTGGGGCGAAATGAGGGGGAGGTCGGTGGGACTAGGGCGAACGAAGGAAGGAGACAAAAAAAAGGATATCGAGAAAAATATGGATGAACCAAACAAACGGCGAGAGGTGCTCCAGGAGGGGGTTGGAGAGCGGGTGGCGGGCGAGAAGGGGAAGGAGTGGGAGGGGGAAGGTAAGGGCCGTGACGTCATCGAGCCACGAGTCTCCCGTCGTCGCGTCGTGAGACTCCGGATAGCTGCATTGCAGTGTGAGCGCGGGACTTTTTCGAAAGAGAGCGGCAGGGGGTGAGGGGTGGAAAAGGGGGGGGGGAGGGGGTTGTGTGGACGCGGACGATTCTCTCCGCCGTCCCTTCCTCTTAATGTGTCGTCCACCCGCTCTCCCAACCCCCTCCCCCCTCCAAGCAACCCCCTCTCTCACGCACGCCCCCTCCCGGCTACCGTTATTCTCCCCGCCCCCGCAGCTACAAATCGGCATTAAAAGAAACGGGCAGGTTTACAAAAGCGGGCGTTTAAAGCTTTTCCCCAATCCCACACGACAGCGGCGAAGAATTTTGCTCGCGGAGGGGGCGCTGATTTGTCACTTCACGGAGGGGAATCAGGGCAACGCTTTGCTATTCCTCGATGTGAAATTAGCCTTGGATGAAAATACATCAACAAAACGAGAATTCTAACGCCGTGGCGTAATTTATTGTTGAGCGTTTCGATACGTCTCACGAAGTCAGGATGAAGTTCAATTAATGCTCCAACGAATGTTGAAGATGTAGATACACCGTTACTAACGGTCCAAGTCCAGGAAAGGATAGAGAATTAGACGAATTTCAAGAAAATAAAGAAAGAAATCAGATATTCTCAATTGGAACAAATCATATACGCGCATAAAATGAGTTTATACACATTGTATGAACTCATTTTTCAGTATGACCGCCTACTGCACTGCACTGCCTGGCACCCCCGTCACATAAAATTGGGATGTCTTCCAGGATACGATAATAGTATTGCGAATATGTAAATGAACACATACGATTAAGGTCTCTCTGGTCATGCTAATAAAATTAGATATCATGCTATTCATGCATGATCCAAGATCATGCTAATAAAATTAGAGAGATTAAGTGTCGAACAGATAGATTTAAAATGTAATTTTTTCCAAGAAAAATAGGAGATTATAATAACATTGTTCGACCATTGTTCTAGGGTCATGTTCGGGTACAATTATTCTGGTTATATTAAACCCATTGCCACACACCCAAGCGTGGCTTGCAGCGTATAAATAGATAAATGAAGGCCAAGTTAAACACCTCCGAACTCTTTTGAAGCGGAGATACACTCACAACCAAGCTTTCATGAGAAGTATACATTATAAAAGTATACGAATCCGTCCTAATGAACCCGATCGTCACACGATATGGAAACAAATGTGACGGTTGATTAGAGGAGTAGCAGGAGAGGTGAAATATCACATTAGTTGGTCTAATTTAGAGCAAGTGACAAGCTATTGGAATATCGGAAAAAGTATTCAGCCGCGAATGAAATTAAGTACGAAATATTTCCGCTGATATGACAAAATTCATTCACGAAAAGAATGAGTTAACAGAAATTAGGATCGACACCGAAGTCATTGAGTAGTAAATGGACATCATCGCCATTAAGATCTTAACGAAATTATCGGGAAGGGGCAACGGACTCGAGCATATTTCTGGCACTCAGGGGATGACTGAAGCTACCGAACAACGACAGATTCCCTTAAATCCGCATTTGTTTTCCTCGTACGACTGGTGAACAAACAAAACCAAGATTTAGTACGTCTTTATTTTATTACGCACGCAATTTTATTACGTTTATTACGCACACGTCTTACTCTGAACTAAACGCAATAAAGACGGCTCTGGATGTTTCTCGATGTCTTTTCCTTTAAAGAAACCTTCGCCGAATGAGTCAATTACTCTCAACAAACACCTAATTGAAGACTGATGGGTAAACGGTCTCAGCCACACGCCCTTTGACGGTTTTCAGGGCGTGAAAAAACTAATTAAACTGTCGAATGCATTTGATATCGTTACGTATCAGACGAAGCCAGATGGCAACTGCATCTGGTTATTTAGAATCTAATTTTGGAAATATTCACTGTAGGTAATCTTTGAAAGTCTCCAATCAAATAAAAATTAATATCGTAAGTAATAATGAAGAAGTCGGAAGAGAAACTCTTAGAACGTTCACCAAAAACAAAAAATATTATGTGTCTAGCCTTACCTAAGCTTAAAATAAAAATGTAACGGAAATATTTAGGAAATAACCGTGATTGAAAGGATGTTTCCTTAGCAATGCGGCTGAAAATGTATTATTACCCCCATTGTATTACGGAAAGCGAGATCATGTCAATAAAATTAGAAAGATTAAGTTTGAACAGATAGATTTAATATGTCATTTTTTCCACGATCGATAAGGGATCAGAATAACTTTGACCGACCGCGGTAGGGGTAGAAATATTCGGGTCAAAATTCGTCTAGTGTGTATTCACTCCCTGCCCCATGAACCTTTACATAAGTCCGCTATCCTAAGCAATGTCTCTCAGTACGCCTGGCACAAAACATTAGTGGGCTAAACGTAGTTCCCATACACCCAAAGTGCTCATGAGCAAAATTACTGTCCCATGAAGTAAAAAAAACTCCCGAAATAGAAAACCAAATAAATCCACATGTCTAGAAGAACGCTTCACTAGAATGTTGTATGAACTTATCAAAGACATTGCGCCTGGCTTAAAGCTGTATTTTACAAGTCGACAGAAAAAGTTTCAGAACCTCGCGACTGAAAGATCACCCAAATAAACCCCCCTACAAAAGTGGCGATAGAATGGATCTAAGTAATTCCTAGCCGATTACTCAACGTCGATATCCTGTATAATCTTAGATCATATTGTTTTCAACATCATTTTAAATATACAAGGAACGTAGCTATGGTCGTGAATCAATGTAAACAAAAAAAATGCCGAGACCGTAAACTTGATTGGCACTAAGTGATAACAAACGAAAGGGAAAAAAACACACACACAAAAGCCAAAATAAATTATAAAAATAATAAATAATAAAACAAACTTACAATCACTCGATCAATAGGGTGTGTTACGAAATAACTGTCACTCTCGTGAATCACATTCACACACCCACTCAGGGTTTACAAGGGTCACGGCATTTTTTTGCTTACTTCAACATCATTGTTAGCCTTCCTCGACACAAGGAACGAACTCCGCTGTAATCAGCACGAGTTTAAGAATACTAGATGATGCGAAACATGAATGGTTCTTTTTATTTGCGATATCCCCGAATCGGGGGATGAGAATCACACATGTGGATGCTGTATTTTTCGATATCAAAAACCCCTTCGACTAAATCCCTCACGATAAATTGATACAAAAACTAAGTTACTATGGTGTTTACGAGAGAGTGAGCAACTACATTAGGAACTCCTAATTCTAACTTAAATAAAGTGTAGTCGTCGATGAACTGAGTTCATTCGAGGTAAATGCAACTTCCGGATTGCCGTAGGGAAGTGTTATTGGGCCCCTACCTATTATTCCTGATACAAATTATCGACATCGACAAATTCAATTACTCGTTCTTCCTTCGAACGATACGTACTTACAACAAAATCGAACCCAAGGCCACAAACGAACTTACTTAAAGGCTACACATTTAATTATTTAGTCTAGAACACCAATTCTTGCATGATGTACAGGTATATAGGAATGGGTGTATCTATTCAAGTGTTTTTGTACATGAACAAACGTATATTCAAATACATGTATGAACAAATATTTGTGTATGTATGACTGGAACCCTAGTACACCCCCAAACGCCCTTCCAGTCAGATGCCTGTGCCGACCGAATCCTTGTGAAGGAAAACCTTTCTGATATTACCTCATGCTGTCGACCAATCAAAGACGTCTTTTCAAGCGTACGTTGTCCCGTAATGGCGAAACCTTCAAGTGAGGCACACTGGTTGAGAAGCGTGTTGTGGACCCCAAGTAGACATTCGTTAAAAATTGGATGAATAGGATGCTTCTTGGTTTCTCTTCAGTCAGCCTCTGCCACACACACTACAACGATTCCCCAACGATCTTTATCGATCAACTGCGTTAATTATTACGTATTCCCTTTCCCAGATAATACGAAATATACAGTTCCATTCCTCTTTTACAATTTCCTCGGCGCATATGTCGAAAAGTACGGGTAATAATGGTCACCTTTCTTCCAAACACTTCCCATCGCAATTCTTGATTCGCGAAACGAACACATATCGACAAGCCAGATTAATGATAATAAGGTAAAAAATGGGAGCGAGAGACTGAGGAAGTAGGAAAAGAGAAAGACAGGAACAACGGAATTAAATCCTAATCCTTTCTTCCACACCTGCACTCCATCGACCCAGCGCACTTTCTCACCGGATCAAAATAATGAGACTCATTGGAAATTCCAACTTCGAATATCTGAAACTGGAGTCGAAATTAACGCTTAAGACCTAGAATATAGAACGCTTTTCATTCTTATAAATTATCGTATATTAGAGACTTAAAATATGACAGCGTAATTGGGATAACAGCGGGGTACAAGGGACAGGTAGGCTATGAAGGCGAGCATCGGAACTGCAGTGACGTGCGCCAACAAACTGACGGACCAAACGAGAGTTGCCATTCCCAGTCGGGGGCGTGAGAGAGGCAGTTATCAAGAGAGCGGAAATTGAGCAATCGCAGGCCATCAGTTCGATGCGAAAATAGTTTTTTCCTTGTCGATCTCCACCCAGATTCCCCCCCCCCTCAAACGGAAGGGCAGCATTAAATTACGTGGGCGAACCTAGAGGATGATTGTTTGCGAGAGGCAACTCGGGGAGGAATATGTTCAAATGGAGTACATTGATTCAGAGCGGATAAAACTTCCTCCTCGAAAAAAATTGGATATTTTTTTGCAAAAACGAGAGTGCCTTCGATGATTGGATGGGAAACGGAAACAGGAGGTTAAAAAAAAGAGAAAGCACAAGTCCCCTAATAAACTTCCCAAGACGAGCAGTTACTCTCGCCTCAAATAACTAACGCATTCCACTAAATGTAGCCATTATAACTCACGCCGGCGACCTAATCCTCGCAAGAGGTTTTCATCTTTCAGAGGATACAAGTAAAGACTAATTTTCAGAAGCTCGCGAGTATGTGTAACTGTCGTACTACCACTATTTGAAAGATTAATTGTATTGAAGGGTATGAAGTCAAGAAGGGGTAGTTTAATCTCAAGACGTTATACTCAAGATAATTACATACTGAGAGAGAAAACTGTGGGAGCCAACTTCCTCGAAAGTTTTTCATTAAACAATCTCAACGTTTTGGAAAATTAGATTTAGCAGTCAGTCCTTATCGGCTTCGCTGTAATTGTGAGGAATAATATATTTTTTTCAATATTCCTCAGACGGACACACTTTTACGATGTTAATAATGATATCATCGGGGCGACCTTAATGAAGTTTAAGACTGAAGAATTCTGCATGTCCGGGTTTTCACCGCGTTGTTGTTTGAAGCCGACAACAGTTTCGCCGAAGTTTCATCCGGCGTCTTCAGGTCGAAGATGAGGATTCAGATTTTGGCCGTCCTTATATAGGTGGTCCCGTCCGGGTGCTGCTCTCTGATTGGTCCTTTTTCGGAGGACTCTCTTCCACGCGTTATGGAGATGGTAGCCTTCATCTCTATTGAAATTCGCCGGGTTTTTGGCTATCTCAATGGCTTCTCTGATTAGGCGTGGGTAATATCTACTTTCTTTACTTATGATTGTAGCGTCATGGAATAGAATATCATGGCCGGGTTCACTCCATTTATGCTCGGAGATGGCCGAGAGGTGAAACTGTTTGTTCGTAGTAGCCCGGAGGTGTTCTTTCATCCTAACTTTCATAGCTCGGCATGTTTCCCCGATGTAGGCTTTCCCACATGAACACGGTACTTGATATACCCCTTCGTATAGGTCTTTCGAGATTTTGTCCTTCGGTCCGGGGAGCGCGTCCGCTATTTTCTTGGTGCAGTTGAACCTTGTCACCACGTCGTGCTTTTTAAGGATTCTGGCTATCTTCTCGGATGTTCCCGATACGAAGGGGATAGTCGCGTATGCCTTTGGGTCCGGTTCCGTCTGCTTGATTGACTTGTCAGAATCTCGTCTTCGCCTTTCTTCCCTGGCGGTCCTTTTTAGGACCATATCGTTCCGATAGCCGTTTTGTTTTAGTGCTCTCAGGAGATGTTTCTTTTTCAGTCAGCAAAGAGTCGGCGTCAGAGATTTCATACGCTCTGTGAACTAGTGTGTCCACCAAAGATGTCTTCTGGAGCGGATGGTGGTGAGAGGTTGCGTTTAGATAACGGTCGGTGTGCGTCTTCTTTCTGTAAACCGCATGTCCCAGCTTCCCACAACTCTTCTTTTTGACTAAGACGTCCAGGAAAGGTAGTTGGTTGTCCTTTTCTACTTCCATCGTAAATTTGATGGAATGATGTTGTGAGTTGAGAAATTGAAGAAATTTCCGAAGTTCTGCTGCGCCGTGCTGCCAGATGACGAAAGTATCATCCACATATCTTAACCACATCCTAGGTTTTTTCTCGTACTGATTAAGGATCTTTTCTTCAAAATGCTCCATGAACAGGTTAGCCACTACCGGAGACAGCGGCGAACCCATGGCTGCACCCTCCGTCTGCTCGTAGAATTCTTCGTTCCACAAAAAATAAGCATTCGTGAGGCAATGCTCCACCAGTGTGGGGAAGTCTTCCGGAATGCCGTTGGAGGTTAGGCCTCTGATGATCTCCACCGATTCCTTAATCGGGATGTTAGTGAACAGTGAAACAACATCGAAGCTCACCAATAATTCGTTACTGTCCATTGTGATCTTTTTCAGGATGTCGATGAAATGCCCGGAGTTTTTCACGAATGACGATGTTTTTCCGATGTAGAACTGTAGAGATTGGGCCAGATATTTCGCCAGTCCGTATGTTGGAGCATCGATCTGGCTGACTATAGGTCGGAGTGGTATCCCCTCCTTATGTATTTTCGGCAGTCCGTATAATCTGGGTGGTTTGGGAGCCGAAGAAAATAGTCCACGTTGTTCTTCCATCGGAATGAGGAATTTCTTTATTATAGCTCTGGTGTTTCGCTCTATTTTTGCTGTCGGGTCGGTCTTGAGTTTCTTATACGTCCCGTCTTGGAGAAGTTCCGTAATTTTGCTCCGGTAGTCCTCTTTGTTCATTATCACAGTTGCGTTCCCTTTGTCTGCAGGTATTATGAGAATGCTCTCATTTTCTTGCAGGTTCCTCAGAGCTCGTCTTTCGGCAGTTGTGATATTCGACTTAGGTGGTCTAGCGTTGCGTAGAATGAGTGCTACTTCTTCCCTTATCTCATCAGCGTCTCCCTTGGGAAGCTTTCGGATGGCCGACTCGATACCAGTTATAATCTTCTCCCTCGGTATCACGGTAGGAGCAATGGCGAAGTTTGGGCCCTTGGATAGGACCGCAGTGCAAGCGTCATCTAAGGTCAGATTCGTTAGGTTGACCACAGCACGGCCCTTTTCAGGACCATCAACTGGGTGTTGTCTTGAGTTCAGCTTTTCAAATTTCTTGATTTGGGTATCCCGGGTTGACGCGTGGGCAGTGCGGGAAGAGTCGTAAGTTATTCTTTCGATTTTGTCCCAATCAGAGGCGCAAAGAATGTCGCCCAACTCCAGATGAATCGCGAACAATTCTTCTGAACAGAGGTGGAGAGCAAGGCGTGTGTGATGCACCCGCTCTCGAAGTAAAGCCTCACTAGTGCGACGAAAAATTCTTTTTGCTGCCTTGGTTCTTAGGTGGTGTTTCACTTCAACACAGGTAGGCAGTGTATCCGTGTCCCTGCAGCGTTGGAGGAAGGCCAAGGAAGACAGGAGTCTTCCTTCCTTCTTCCGCAGCTTCTCAAATCTCCTTATCTTCCTGTGAGTTCCCTCCCCGTAGAGGCGAAGTATATGGCTGCGTAGATTTTCGAGGCGGTGGCTTGAAGAATTCTGCATGTCCGGGTTTTCACCGCGTTGTTGTTTGAAGCCGACAACAGTTGTCGGCTTCAAACAACAACGCGGTGAAAACCCGGACATGCAGAATTCTTCAAGCCACCGCCGCGAAAATCTACGCAGCCGAAGTTTAAGACTGTAAAGTTGAAGCTCTTGCAAGTCCATTATTACACCCATTTTCAATCAATTGAAAATTAACTGGTTCGGTTCCCCATAACAATAATTGATGCAATTTCATTATTAATTGTAGTTATATTATTTCAAGAGATAGGGTCTGGTAATTAAAATATTAATGGTACTACTTTTATCCAAACTTCATTATACAAAACCTTGCCTTCACCTTATTTAGACAAAATTGTCCACATCCGTCAATGCTGCCATTTTAAAGCCCTCCATTCATAGTTACAATTTATAGTATAACATACAACAGAATAGAATCCGAGGCATGTAAACATTTAATAACAGTATATATAAGCACATTAACAATAAAAACGGCGACGAAATAGTAATAAGTGGTGACAGAGTGTTCTAATTACTTCTCGGGACACATGTCATTAGGATTGGGTGGAAAAAGTGGTTGGAGAAAAGAAAAAGGATCAAGTTTGTGAGGAAGAGAACTTACGTAGGAGATCAGAGAGGCAGAAGAATGGCAAGCGTATACTGAGAGTGACAATTTTGGAACGGGCAACCGGGAACCCGGTCAAGGCGAATGATTTTCACTATTTTTCTAAATTGTTGCATTTTCATGCATAAATGCATTAGCTGATGACTGCGTTAAAGTTACTGTCGCCGCATCTCCCACGACTCTTTGGATTATAAATGAACTTCAACTCCGTTTTCAATCTGTGATCGGAAGGATGACAGATGGTAACTGAACATTGAATGGCATCAGTGGACATACTGCGAAAATTGGGGACACTGTGCTTAATTATTATTCCAAAACAATAATAATATTTTCAAGATATTGGAGAAAACATGGATCTGACATACACCATACGCGCGAGCACTACGCATATTTGGACAAATAGCAGTTGAAAAGTAAAATTTCAGCCCACGGATGTCCAACTTCCATGAAGCGATAGTATGTTTCAAGTGAATACGTTATAAAAATAATATTATAATACCTAATGAAGTTCTTCTGATAGGTACACGCGGCCCTCTAAAGTCCAATAGTTATTATTATACTTGTTTCACATTTTCTATCACTGATATCAATACTGTCATTACGAACTGGCCCAGTGGTTTTCTATAACTTAATATCTATTGGAAAACAGTTCATCCTTTAGTACACAACACCGAAAACTATTCAAGTAAATACCCTAGTTTATTTAGCCGCTTTGAAGAAAAGAGAGATTACGGAGAATTAAGAAAATGGAAAAGAAAGAAAAAGAGTGAATAGAGCGCAACATATTTTGTGGCTCTTTTTGAATGCTCGTTCACTTATACCCATATAGTAAAAAAAGACGAAAATGTAATCAGAAATGATTATTTAAGGAAAATTTTAAAAATGGGCTTGTAATAATATGACAAGCGAAACATTTTTTCAAACCTACCCTTACTGAAACGCCTATCCCATCCCTAATGACCTTAATTTTTCCTGCGAAATCTCTCCCAGTCGTTCTTAATTTTCACCAAAATACATGTTCATTTACCAAAAACCCATTTCCCCTCATCAACTAATTACATTCTTGCTGACCAAACATAGAAATGAAAAAAACTATGGAGCGTGAGATCGCATTTTTTATCATAGATCACCACACGATTCTATAATTTTGAATGTAATTCACTTGGAAATTCAAACATTATGGATTTAAATCCACGCAGGAGTTACTTGTCTTTAGACTAGCAAGTTTTACGTCGAGTAAGGTGGAGATCTTTCTAATGAGTTAAGAGGTAAGGTTACTCGACAAATAACTTTCCGCCATGAGACAATGAAATATTTTACAGATAAGCAATGCTTGAGCCCGCTAAAAAAGTCATGTTATCGGTTCATTCCTTCACTGGAAAGAGAATTTTCGGGAAAATGGGAATGTAATACATTCGGCATGATACGTCCTTGGAGAAGCCCAATACAAAGGATAATTGTTGATTACTTAACGAAATTCTTGAAAAGGAAACGATTAAATATGAAAGTAAAAATTGCAATCAATGGAACAAAAACAATGAGTTGTGAGTCATTGATTTGTTCACCGATAACTCGTATATCAAACTGTAGGTCAAACCACTAGGAAGTGATCAAAGAAGGAACAGTTTATAATAAACTATTCACCGTTAAAATACTGATTACTTTGGTACGTCTCTTGGGAATATTCCTCATTAAAGGAAGGAAACACCTAAATCCACGCACAGTTTCCTTTAGAAGTTGCGAGGACCTGGGGAACACGAGTACTCCGAGTCGGCCGTTCCGTAAAGTTGTATCAACCACACTAGCGAAAGCGAAATAAAGTTGTATCAACCACACTAGCGAAAGCGAAAATAAAGCACGCGCCTTCGGACGGGTGAAGTTTCGCCTGCATCGGGGCGAAAACATTTTAGTGTAGGATCCATTTGAAAAGGCCCATTCGGCATTGCGTAAGTCGGCAATCGGGAGATTGAGTTTCCTTCGGATGAACTTTCGGGCACCAGGAGATCCCTCGCCGTCCCTTGAGAGCCGACCAGAGTTTCTGTTAAATAACGCACAAATTATGCTATGCATCGCATACCTACAAATGCAAACGACGCAGTCGGGTGTTGGAAAGACAGTGTCGAAATGACTACGACACTTACTCAACGGCGTTTATCTCAATGTTTTTTATGTGGTCAATGGATAAATGCGAAAACAACAGACCACTTAGAAATTATACAGAGGTCTATTGGTTGATGCTGATATCAAGAAGGAATTCCCATTACCAAACATATGAATATATTTTATTGGCTTGGAGTATCTTTCTTTAATTAGGACTATTCAGGAGTTTCTATTTATGTCACCTGAACTAAGTTGTACGGAAAGTTATGCAAGAGACAAGTCGCATGGGAAAAAGCTAATGTCGCACTTTGTGCGAAAAACGTTTTGTATATGAACTTCCACGACATTGTGTAAAATTTTCATGTTTTCTGTACAGCACTGTATGCAAGTCGGCATTTGGAGGCGTCCTATTTTCCTTCTCCATTTCTGAAGTCGGATACAAATAAGAGGAAAGTGTGCGATAAAGATCGTGACATAAGTGTGTAACAATGCGCTTGTGAACAGAGGCAAGGAAATGAATCATAGCTTCCTTCTTTCCAAAGGATCAGAGTTGATTTTAGATAAACAGCTGTTGAATATTCGTTTCACCCATTCCATGAGAGTTTGGATGTTAATGACAAACTTTATTTATTAAATTATTGAACCTGAGCAGAGCACCCAGTTCATCTTCTCGCCGTCGAATCCAGGGCCTCGCCCGTGATCATCTTTGATTTCTCTGAGGAACACGTCTTCCATTTGGAGGATTAACTTCCTCATTTACTCCACCGATTATTAGTGGAGTAATTACCTCGAATTCGACGTCGAGGGCAGCCCTTTCAAATCTTACACCATAATACAGCACCAAGCCACAATCTCCGTAGACGAACGTCCAACTGCTATTGGTCCGTATAGAGGAGAACCCACTTTGTGTGACACTACATTCCTGCGAGTTTTCTCCGGGAATTTCTACCGCAGAGAGTTTTCAAGTTAGTTAGATAGTGTGACACGGCCTTAATAGGTGCCTAGGACGCAAGTCACTTACTACAAAATATGACATTGTACGACTCTGGGATATTTATCTTAGATGGTTTCGATCTTTGGATTGAAAGTGAAAAGGTGCCCACGACTGTCAAGTGTCTCTTTGAAAGTTAGGCCAGTGTTTAAGGAGAAACCCTACAACAATGGACACCACTTACTTCGATGCCTATCGCTCTGATAGATTCTGTAGCCACAACCAGGCCCCCTTTTTACCAAGGGATTTAATTTTTTTAAATACATTAACATATATTTAAAAGTTCCTTTAGCTTCTAGATACTTCAATACTTTGTTTGCACTAATTTCAAAATAAGAGGGACATCATACTGGGTTTTCCCCTCGAGTGTCATATTTCCTGAACTTCTCTCGTTCGTTTTCTTGCAAATACCGTTGGACTTCGAAGACAAGTTAAGTTTGGCACTAGCCTTCATCGAAGAAGAAAAAAATTGATCTGAAAAACCCATGGCTTCATTATCATCTTAGAGCAAAAGACTATTAAGTGAATATATTTGTTCAACTATTAACATTATGTAATTGAATTTTTTTATCATAAGAATGAATGAATGACATAAAGAGGCATTCCAGTTTAACAAAGAGGCTCCAACGATAGGTCCCTTACCACCCGAGTACTTCAGTCGAAAAACAAGCTTGAGCTTACAAGTACTTAACGATTCAAAACTTAGGCCACATTATGAGATAATGTTGATTAAATATTTTCGATTATCACCGCAAGTCCAAAACGCAAGCCCTTTATGGAACGTGGTATTTGGTGCAACCCGAGGTTCAGCTTTCAAAGCTACAAGTCATGTTGCAAGTTTTCCAAAAGTAACAGAATGTAAAACAAAACATTGCTTATCCAATCCAGGTAAAAGTCGTGCAATTTTATGTCATGATAGGGCTGGGATAAGAATTATTTGGACAAGCGCTGGGAAACATGCACTTGATAGTACAAGTAATGGCAATTATTAAGGCCTGCATCCCTAGACAGAATAGTGAAAAAACACCTATACTTCGTTCGAATTAAGGAATATCCCTCAGAGGGCCTTGGTCCAAACTAGGTATATTACTATGGTGACATCAAAGAGAACAACATTGAAAAAGTAATGCTTCAATTTTCGTGAGTTCATAAAATATACCATATAAAGCGAGAGCAGCCATAAAGTGCAGGATTAACGACTACAGCAACTACACCAGTATGCCCGGGAATCGAGTGGTCGACGTCACAGATGCCCTCAATTACGAGAATACAGTTATGAGGACTTCCAAACACTTTATATAGGGAGGATGGACTTAGATTGGAGGCTTTTCAAATATGGGTGTGGAGAAGAATGGAGAAGGTGAAATGAACCAAAAGGAAAACAAATGAGGAAGTACGAGGGATGGTGGGCGAGGAGAGGGATTTTTTTGGGAGAAATCCTATGGAGACAGGAAAAATGGATGAAGGGCTTATTGATCGACAGTGGGATGTTGAAGACTGTAATAGAGGGGAGAATGTTAAGCAAACGAGGAAAGGGCAAGAACAGGTTAGGGATGTTGGACAGGATGAAGGGAAGAAGGAAGTACACAGAGATGAAGAGGGACCTGATGTAGAGTAGGTTGCTGGATTGGGTTTTGCTAGGAGTCACACCGTTAATAGTTACTGTTGCGGCATCTCCCGCAGTTTCTTAAAAGGGATTTATTTGGTAGTTGTGTTCATCCAAAAACCTACCTTAACCGGTAGATTACCTTATAATGAGATATATCGATACATTACGTGGATAAAGGAGTTGCTCTTTCATAATTTAAGCTGGCTATAGGAGTGAGAATTCAGAAAGCAATGGAATGAAGCTGTTATACGTTGCTACTCAAGCCTAAGGAATATTGTAGTACTTCAAAGAAATTAAAAATAGGTAATAATACCAAGCTACGTAGAGATATTGTAGCTGTAGTTGCAATCGCTTGAAGAGATTCATGCATATTCTAATTAACGTCTTAATACTGTGTCACACTGACTCCGACAAACGACTACGAAATTAAGACTACGGCTCACAATTAACCCTAACTTGAGAGACACTAAGAAATGAAGTACATGATTATCTCATACTTTACTTTATGGTATACTAACCACTTCCAATGAAATACTTTTGTGAAACATTGCGTAACTGATAGAGCAACACATCAATTTGCATTGATCTACACACTTCATTTGAACCATTGGATATACACATTAAAGCGTAATTTTTAGCGTGAAATTATCTAAAAAATACTAGGTACCTCAATTAAGGTTAAAAAAATTAATGTAAAAGAGGAAAGGGGAGATGAGATGACCATAGGGGATTTTGACAGAGAGAGAGGAAGGACCAGCGACGGCAATCTCAAATACTGCCAATGGGGACATGTAAAGTAAAGCCGGCGGCCAGGGAGCAGGACTTCGGGACGTCACGTATTTGTTGTGCCGCGGGGCTGGGAGTTGGCATGGGAGCCGGATATAAAACACATTGAATGCTTTCGGTGAACATCGGCAAATCTCAGTCAATCTCATTTAAAATTGACACATGATCATTCATTCAGAAAATGCCATTTATGTCATGTTCCCTTATCCTCATTCTTGTCCCGCACGCTTGGATGGAAACGGGGTCCTTTGGGCCGTGACTGGAGTCAACAATTCATGAGAAATCCAAGCAAGAGTGATTGAATGAAACATTCGTTCCTAAAAGTGACTCCTCATAGCGATCAGTGCATTTCATAAATTCATTCATAAAACATTCATTGGCATAAAACAAGAAATTATAACAAATTAGTTTTTGTCTATCATTATTGGCAATTAAATGCAATGGAATTTCGCATCCCATGTGACCTACACTTCTGTGGCACCCGAGTGTCATTTTATCGATTTTTAGCAGTGCAAGATTCGAAGAAAAAACCAATACAGGCATCATGAGACTTTTCTGCGTGGAAGTGACGGAATAATTAAATGCTGGAGAGAGGAATAAAGAGGACCGGAATTATTCTAAGTACGTTTCCCGGAAATAAACAAACAGAAAGACTTGAAGAGCGGGGACTCGAAAAAATATAGTGCAGCGGAACCCACAGTGAATGTTTTAAGCGCTCGCCTTGGGAATTCGTGGGCTCATTCGCGTTCACCCCACACTAGAATGAGCACGCGCATTCAACTGGACGCGCCTGCTCGGACCCACGCACTGAAAACATCCAGATCGATTGTATTATTACACTAGCACCGGGGATTGATCCGAGGGCATCCCAACGATTTCAAGGCCGAGGGCATCCCAACATTCATCACGCACAAATAATTCACATCCACGAATATAAGTTCGTCACTTTGATTTTTTTTAAGCATTCAGCCACGTTCACTGCCTAATTCAATAAACGCCGTCAAACAAACTCGAGTGAAATACCACGAGAAAGAACGTCAACACCACCAAGGGCCCTTAAAAAGAGTTCTCATTACCAGGCTTACACGACTGAGTGTTCCAAATTGGACCGAGTCCTAAATCTAAATTTCAATCGTACAGCCCACGTTATGCTTTTATTTTTGTTTTTTGTTGTCATGTCGTCCAAGAGGATGCCATTCAATGCCTGTTCTTGCAAGTGCACCAATTTTTGACTAAAAATATGCTGTTCCAATTTATTTGTAGGAACTAAAAACATATATGTTGTTTGTGTGTGCGTATCGACTGAAGTTTCGGAACTAAAGACGTATTCATCCCAGGCAAAAATTAAATACCAAAGTCATTGAGAATAAAACTTAAAAAAAAACTCGTGGTGGCCCTGGGGTAGAGCGTTGGACAACTGATAGGAAGACCCGGGTTCGATTCTTGGGCATGCCTCTCTGGACACCCTCATCTTCACCCAAGCTGTATAATTTTTGGGTACAAGAACTTCCTGGGAAACCACTGGCGGTGCAAGGAAAGGATCTGGCCCCCCCTAGTCTGTTGTGTGAATTTCACCCGCCGTTGGTCTTGCAGTGTTTTTGGTTTTTTTATCCACTGATTACTATCCACGATAAAGTGATGTTTCGAAATAATTGCTGTTCAAATGGAGCAATTGTACTTCGAAACAGAAATTAATGCCGGAGTTATCCTTCGAAACTGGATCTAATCGGGACAAATCGAGTGGAGACACAAATTCGAGGAAAGAACCCAGAAAAAGATGACTAGGGGTAGAAAGAACTTTTCATATAATAATGGATTGGGACATGTACGAGATCTGTTCTTAAGCTAATCGATCTTCAGAAAAGCAAGGAGAAATCGATCTAAGACACTGTCGCAGGCGTTGCTTGGTGTAAGTCACCTGATGATGTTCCCTTACAACGAAACCATGGTCGTGTAAAATTAAAATTCTAGAGGAATCTGCCAATTAGTCTTCGCTCATTTACACCTAGTGAAAAATCGAACGGTCGTCTAAAAGATAGTCCCAGCCATACAAGGAGGTATATACTGGCGGTTTTCTGGTATTTCAATGTTATCCTTAGCATTTTAATAAAATTATTGTAACTGAAGCACTCAAAACAAGTATATAGTATTCATAAATGCTTTACTAAACATCGTTAAGGCACTCAAGGCTCTTTTAGCTCGTACATTGTTCTTAGTGTAAAAGGTTTTTCGGATGAAATGAAGTCAAACAAACTAAAGACCCAGAAATGTTTCCCGTCTGACTTCTATCGTAAAAACATTCACATCTGCACATTAGAGAAAAAATTCAAAGTCGCTCCTTTTAAAAAAGAATCATAGAGGCTAAATTAATCGTAAAAAGAGGGCATAAATTAAACTAGGTGGACATGCCCACATACTTTGGACGGAAATGGACAGCAGTATGGGCATTGGGAGAAAAACTGCTGTGGAAACATAATTTACAAAGAAGAGGCAACTGATTACGAGGATCCCACTAAGAGAAACAGTGTCTTTTACTTTGATGTGAGACGCCTCGCTGCATGGCTTCGAATGAGAGCCTTTAGGGAAAGAGACTGAAGCTAAATAGGAAGTTTTTGAAATGCGAGTACGAAAGATGGGTAAATTAAGATTAAATATTAAAAAGAGAGTGAAAGACACACGAATATCACTGGGAAGATAGGAATTTACAGAGAGATATTTGAAAAAGGCAGAATACGTAAATGGAGGGGATATATTATGAAGGCTTTAAAGAATTATTTAACCCTTTAGCTAAAGCTAAGAATAAAAAATAATTTTGAGAGCACAAATAAAACTCTCTAAGAATTATTTCATTATATTTTACATTTTTTCCCTGGCATTTTCAAATAGCAGAGTTAGTTCATCATCATTGAAATTATTATGTTTAAGCACTGAAAGAAACCCAGTTCGTTTGGAATTAGAAGTGTTTCCAAATGTTATACGAAAAATTTAGTGGTGTTTCATTCTTCTGAGATGAAAGCGCAAACGAATGATTCATCAAGGAAACTTATTTTAAAATAAATAATTTTTTAAAAATGGTAATAAATAAAATGATAAATGAAACTTGACGAATAAAATAAAAATTAAATAAATCACAGTAAAATTATTATATTATTACACAGTAGCGGTGTTTAACGATTTTCCCTGGTTTGATTTGAGCGACCAGTGTAGCACCTCATACCACGTTAACCACCCTATCATACAAATTGCTTCATCAAAAAACTACCAAGTATTGTTTTCTGCACAAAATTGTTGAAAATTTTATTGTATAAGGGAATGCATTTACTTTTCTACCGTCGAATGTATTTTTTGCTCAACAGAAAGACGCATTTTCCTTAATTATACGCTATAATGTGTATTTATGCAAGCTTTTCAATATTTTTTCAATGAAATAACGAAGCATTGGTTCACCCTTTCTCGAGTGTTCATTTTTCCCAATTAAGACAGAAACGACTGATACGTAAGAGTTATCTTCCCAGTGACTAAAATATTAACGAAAAACCAGCATTTTCCCGAAATATTTTGGTCATGACGGTTTGGCGCTTTTCGAGAAAGAGTAAAATTAAGTTAAACATTGAAATAAGAGTTCATAAACTAGAGAAGGGGGAACGGTTTACTTATTCGGAAATGTTCCGGACCAAAATAGTCAAAGTATGTAGGGACATAACGAAGACGAAGAATAACTTTAGGCGAAGAAGTTTTCTTGAATTTTCCAGACATTCCAGGACACAAAATTCAATTTCCCTTATTGATGAATATCGACAGCAGGACCTCACATGAAGGTGAGTTATAACTGTCGATACTCGTCAATAGCATTCTTCAAATTGGTAGATTACAACCGCAAGTACTACTGCAAATCACTCAATTAGTGGAATTTTTAGATGCTCCAAAATGCAGGTCTACATGCACTCTCGCACGCATTTAGATTTACTTTTGTTAAAATTTCATCAATAACTTTTCTCCTCATTATCCATGCAGCCAATGAAAATTCTGGAACCACTACAGCGGATTGGAATTCATTTTTTTTAAGAAAAATATATCAGAATATTCACGTGGATAAATCAATGTCCTCACTTTACCGAACCAATTCCATATTTACTATATACGTCTTTTCCCTGTTTTTCGGGGAAGTGGTAACAGAAATAATGAGACAACTAATAAGCTAGGGCTCACTGCGCCAACTAAGAAGCTATACTAATACCCCCGAGCCACCATTAGATTGTGTACATGCCCTCCCGACCCCTAAGCCCCCGAAGAAAAAAAATTCACCCCCCACCCCCGCTCCGGACTCGCACTCCTCGACCGAATAGGCCAGCTCATCATTTGCTCGCAGCGGCACGCTTCCTTCCCGCATCCTTCGTTCGCCTCCCTTACCTCGTTATTCCCGGGAGGATCCATTAGCGAATGGACGGGCCGCCTTCCCATCACCGCCCTCAAATGGGTCTCGCGATCTCGCATGACCCAGTTCACGAGTGATCCTCCACTTCCTCCCTTTGGAATCCTTTTCCCATTTCACGCCCAAATCGCATTCACGTAATATCACCTAATTGCAAGGCACACATGCAAGATAATCATACTCGGCATAGGATGGCGTTTTACCGTCTAAAGATTCATTTCGGAGTGATAGATTAGATGTGCTTGAGACGTAAAGTTGGTGTAGAGTCAGCACCGTCCATTGTTTAGATCCAATGCTCATTGTTGTGAACTTTGAGGTCGAAAGGGTTAAAAAAAAGATACCCAGAACTAACAATTGTTTCAGTTGGTCTGTCGAAGAGGGGGGTTTCTGGAAGGAGCCTGAGTACTCTCTCGCCTCTACAAGTTCCTGAATCTACATTTAAATAGAGTACATCTTTAAGAGTTCATTTTTCCGGCTTCTAAAGCTTCCTAATACCCAAAAAGAGAGCTATTCTCTCCTGCACAAATCTCTCCCTCATTAAACAGCCATCAATACACTATTGCCAATGAGCATTGTCTCCATCCAATCTTCCAGTGTACTTGAAATATCCCAACGACCTAATCCTCATTTAATAAATGTCTTTACGCACATAGATGGTGGCAAGAAAAATGGTATTGCAAATTCCACTACTTTTCCAAGTCTGGCAAAAACATCGCGGACCTCAAAAAGTGTGTCGAAATCCAAGCAAATACCAATGCTTTCACTGGGTTCACACTTTGGACAACGCTTATTAGTAGCAAAACTGGGTTTAACTTAAACGACAATATGAAAGGTTTTTCGATATCCCTTTTGCAATAAAAAGAGATGTTTCAGGTATGATACGGTGGAATATCACGAGTAATTAAAAATTGGCAAAATCTTATTTTGTGGAAAATTACCAATTTTTAATTAATCCTTTTGCAATGTTGCCAGACTATTGTAATGTACCAATTGCGTACCAACTCGATTCGATATCGCAAGGAAATTCAGCCCCAGTAAAGCAAAGTAATGAAATGTGGGCTGTGTAGCATTTTCCATTTTTAATAACGATAAATGACATTAAAAATATCTGTGTACGTTGGATATAGGTAGAGCTAATGAATATATACTGACGTACCGATAGCGCCCGTAATGAGTCCACAAGGAGCATAAATCTAAATGCCATTATTTTTCATCTAATCGTAATGGAAACATTTTATGTGATGTGAATTCGAGGTAGCCCATTTACAACCGTCATGCCAATGAGTCGCATTTTTTGAGAAAGTCAATTTATATCACCGCGCGAGTCAAATTCAAAAAATATATAATAATAAGTCATGTTCATAGGAAACACGTTATTGCGCGGTGAAAAATTCAAGAGTCGACATTCACGAACATGTCGGGGCTCACGAACTTAAGTGCTTATATTATTAAATGAAGAAATGAATCGAGTGGAAAAATAGTGGTCTAGGAAATGGAGTACCTTTGTCCTAAAAAGATCGTGATGAAACCCCATAAACTACTAAATTGTTATAGTAAAACAATTTTTAACAACCCTGACTTGTACAGGGAAAAGGGATTGGTATTTTCCCTGTACTATCCCAATGGACCTCCAAATATTCCAATTAATGTGCTGGCAAATAAACATAATAAAAAACATTAATGCGAAATGTACGAAAGATATTTTAGTGCATAATGCAAGACGATGGAGGACGTCGTAGCCTCGTTCGCCTGATGATTTTTGTGTCCCACTTGCAAATCGTGGTTGATTACTTTGGAAAAATTTTCAAGGAAAATCAAATCTGAAGTATTGCTGGTAGCCCAATGGGTTTGATGTATTTGCCTACTAACTGAAATCTGCAGCTATAAGAACGAAGAGCGCTTCTGGACACTAATGCCAGCCACAGAAAAATAATAATCCAGAGATTCGAGTCCGTCGAAATTATCAAGATATTATTGTGAGTGTTCTTGTTATGTGTTCTCGTGCTGTGTGTTACTGTCTAAGTTTTTTATTCAACACTTCCGTGTTACTTCGAAGAAATCATCTACATATATATATATATATATATATATATATATATATATATATATAAGATATAACTCTAAAAAACTAAGTTACCAATTTCTCATTTGCCCTACAATCAACTTGACCTTGTGCCTTTGGTTGGTAAGGAATTGGAAAATGGAGAGGTAGAGTTAATCGGAGTCTCGGCACTTACGATATTCTCTACGAATGACGACATAGAGAATCCGGTTGATTAGTTTAACGGACGCTGAAGATTACTTTCAAATAAGAGATATTTACAATCTAAAAAACATTTAAAAATCCTCAATTTAAGACTCTCACGGGAAAACTAAACCGTCTATGGTGCTCGAAAGACTTGCCTCAACAAGGAAATGCACTACCGACCAGATTAGCAAATAAGACTAACTAAGAGGTGATGTATGCTTTTCTCAAGTTTTTTTTACAATCGCGAGACTTCAAATTCGAATATAAGAGTCAAAGATAATTGCGCATTATGAACGAATGAGTATTTAACACTTTAAATATTATTTATGTTGACTGAGAACACAAAAAAAGAATACCTCTGATGTATTCTCAAGTAAGCTGTAAGCTATAATGCGCCCATAATAACTGGCATTACAGAAAGTTTGCAGAATGATATAATGCATTTTTCATTTCATATTACTTAAGATATTTTTACAATTTAGTCATAGCAGCATTAACATTTGTAATATATTAAATACTACTATAATGAATGAATCCAAAGAGGCTTAAATAGATCTCCATAGAAACTAAGGTAATAAAACATTTGTGGTTTACCAGAGAGTATCTCATCAGATGACAGGAATAAATCAGCAAAATTGAGAAGGGTCCAGATACTCACCTGTAATAGACAAGAAAAACATCACATCAATAAATAATAGCATTAACAACCATTATAGAAATATCTTATAGGTATCCAAATGCGAAAATAAAGGAAACGGTAAATGCAGTACGGGCAAGTCACATCTAGCTAACTGCGTGCCTTGGTTTAACATCCTTCTCGAAAATTAACATTACCGTCAGTGGAGAGCGTAGATCTCAAGATTAAAAGTACTAAGTACACAGAACGATCAATGCATGTACGTAACAAGGTGTAACCTAATCGCTAACTTAACGTACTGTGGCTTCAAATCCAATCTTGAGAATAAACATTGATGAGCTGACCGTTGAGGAAGGACTATGAGAAAGCAATTAAGCTTAGCATGATATCCATTGGGATAGCAATATCTCACGGTAGTGTAAAAAGTACACAAACATAAGGATAGGGTATTCGAATTAACTTTGGATTCGTGATGCATAAACAGCCAAGGCAATTTAGGTGACTGTGAAATTAATTTGCTGACAGTTTTAATTACCAATGACAGGGAAGCAAAGACACGTTTGGTTCGGCAACTGGAATAATTGTTTATCTTCGCGTATCCAGGTAGTTCATGACTAAAAAAAACACCTTACAGCAAATTATAACATCAGCATATCTATGGCAACTCGCTCGAAGAAATTTATTTTTCAATTTTTTGAAGCTAGCTACAATTTATTTCTCTTATTCTTTCGGGTGTTAAAAACATAATGCGCGTGATTTAATTCTATAGTTCAAACATGGAGAAATAAGCAACAGAGAGCACAATAGAAAAATATATTCATTACAAGCTACCAAAGTATTTAATAACATTTACTTTGACTAAAAATCAGTTGCACAACATGGGGCTATGGGCAACACGTTCCTTAAAGGCGCCCGAGCGGCGGGTTCTTCGCCAATTTTTAAATTTCTGCGGAGGATTATAAATAAATACAGCATTTAGACGCCGAGGTCAAGGAAATGAAATCAATTCCAAATTTAGTGATATAGAGATCCCTGGAAGGGGGTCTGCAAAAGGTAATTTATTTCTCAATGCTCTCGGAGGTAGCAATCACACATTGCCATTAATAAAGTACAATTATAACTACCACCTAATTTGCCACTTATGTCAACAATATATGACCCATAAAAAAGAACTTAATGTATTGAAAATGTCTTAAGCGTAATTATTTGAAAAACATTCCTGTAAGGCTCGTAGTTACGAGATATCTATAAATTTCGCCATGTTTTATTAAACTAACACATAAAATATGTACTCTGGACTCTAAAAATAAATAATTTAACTTATCAGAACAAACGTTCGTACCGATTTAACTCAAAAGAAAATGACAATCTATAATTCCGATGAGTAGCTTTCATTTTTGCACGGACTTTTCAAGCCTTTCTTGTTTATATTACCCTTCTCACTTTCTCTCACCTTTCCCGCTCGATGTTTTTCTCATTCTGGATAAATTTAAATTAAATTTGATTTATTCATAAAGAAATTAAGTAAAAAGATATAACAAGGACAAAATTAACATTTACGCGATATGAACAGCTAATTGTAGACATTGCTGCGTTGCCTTCGCCTTCCCTACTCCAATTTCACACCGATTCAACATGCGTAAAATATTCCAAGGTCTAACACTCCATGATTGAGACAACATCAAAGACGCACGACTTCCTGCTGCAATTCTGATATGTGGTCCTCGAGCACATGGAATGATTGCAATTTTAATAAGACCCCACGCTCCGTGGATTTCCCTCAACTCCTAAAAGAAAAAAAAAGCACTCCCTATTTGCGTGAGAGAAGCAAGTTTTGCATAGTGCACACACGGGATACGTGCTCGTTCTCCCAAGGCAACAGCGCTCTTTTTAAGTACGAATTCCCTCGATCCCTCCCACGTGAGCACTCGCCAAGTTCAAGGTCGCCACGACTATGGGCCGCCCGACACGACGCCACCAGTGCCAATATAAATCGGCCAATCAAACACCGTGGCAAGCCATTTCCTGGAATGGACGAGGATGTTTCGCCACACTACCCACTTAGAAGTCATCTCCTTGAACATCTGTGTGCTCCGAGGCTTGGAATCCATTGCTCGTCTAGTCATCATGGGGCACGCAAACCTAGGATTGCAGCTGGTCCAACTATCCTGCTTGCCATTCATTAATCCATTTCACCAAATCTCATTGAGCAGATTTCTTTAAATAACACTTATCGTAATTTTATCTAGTTTTCCTACTGCTGGATATGGTATTGGTATCATACATGTCTAATTATATAAATAGATATTATATAAATAAAATATTTATAGAAAAAAATATAATATGTATTATATATTTTTATAATATATATATATATATATATATATAAACCATAAACACAGTAATCAACCCAAAGGTCGGTTTAGTAGGTGATGGTAGAGCTCACCCATGTACCAAGCCCGACGGCGTGTGAATATTCACACATCAGGGTAGGGGGGCCAGTTCCTTTCCCTGTGCCGGTTATGGTTTCCCAGGAAGAGCTGGTACCCGAAAAATCAACTAGCTTGGGTGGAGCTGCAGGTGCCCAAAGTGCCTTGCCCGGGAATCGAACCTGGGACCCTCTGGTCAGCAGTCCAACGCTCTACCCGCTAGACCACCGCGACCCGCATATATATATATATATATATATATATATATATATATATATATATATATATATATATATATATATATAATATACACATATATAATATTTTTTAATAATATATATATCTTTGAAATTGATGCTCTACGGCGACGCACAAACACACAGATACAAAATATTCAACACACACAAACATAAGAAAGGACACTCACAGTATATATTTGACGTTTCAAAACGCCAAATACATACTGTGAGTGTCCTTTCTTTATGTTTCCGTGTGTTGAATATTTTGTATCTGTATGCTTGTATGTCTATAAAATAAATTCACATACTTTTTATTGAAATCATATGACCACTTCCTAAAGGGATCCATGATCAATGAGAAAACGTGAATTCCAATCGAGTTTTAAGATTCTAAACGTCTTCCCCGATCCGCTGTACGTATTTATCCGGGACCGCACTGCCCATGCAACATCAAATCCTGCCAAAGAGAGGAGAGGTGGATATTTACCTCTCCAAAAATATCCACGTAAGAAAAACTGCGAAAGGCCTTTAAGAAAAATGAGACTCAAGAAAACGAAATAAGGTGGACGACCCATGGCATAGGCAAAGGAAGAGGGTGTGAATGAGAGAGGGGAGAAGAAGGGGGAGGGGGGGGAGTGGAGCCCGCTTCCTGCACATCAAACACAATGGTAGGAAACCGGAGTCACTCACACACACCACCACCACTCATGAGACTGCAATTCTTGGCGAAAAATGAAAGAGAAGCAAAATGAGTCCAGCAGAGCGAGACGGGCACAGAGGGCTAACATTACCACACGCGTCCGTGAGAACTCAAAGAAATACACCCGATTCAAGGGATAAAATGCGCCCGTCCCTTTGCAATCGAGACTTACGGAAAGAGAGACCTGGGCAGGGGACAGGGTCACTAAAACAAAGAAACAAGACTGTGCGACATAGGCTATTTGATTTTGCAATATGATATCAGTGCAATGTCAACCCCTCATCGATCTGTCGATGTCGACGACATCGGATACCATGCCGTTGTCAGTGACGCAATATCGAGGTTTAGTATCCAGTGCCGCGTTGACATCCAGTCCGTTTCGAATTTTAAACCGGCCTTCTAATCCCATTACAGAATAAATCAATGACATAACGACTAGGGCGGCCGAAATAATGACTCGCCTACCAACCCAGAGGTCGCATGGTTCGATTCCCGCCTGGATGGATTTTCCTCCATCTAGGGCTTGGTTGTATATATTTGTCTTCAATGTAATTTTCTGTAATGCAAGGATTAGGTCGAAGATGGGACTATAAGTATCAACCTCCCCCAATTAATTCGATAAATAAATGTCGAAATGTTGTGTACGTGTCGGAATTCTTACCGAAATAATTCACACAGCGCGAGATCAGACGGGTAGGAGTTTAAAATCTATTACGTGTCCAATTTTTGTGAAATAACCTTTAGGAAAGGTAGCACATGTTAGAAGTCATCATTGACGCACGTAAACTCTCCCTATTTTTGGGTGTAAATAAATGTGCCATGGAGTCCCTAAACATGTTGTTTGTTTGTTTTTTCCCACTTTTAAAAAAGATTACGTAATAAGAGATGCCTGTGACAACATCGATTTCATTAATGATTCCGACATCAACACCTCCCCCTACATCAACGTAGACGTCGACATTACTCTCGAAATCGATTTGCCTCCAACACCTTGAATCAGTGTCGGCAGGCCAACATCAAGGTCAATATCCACGGTCACTCGACATATCGAAGTGTCACACAGCCTACGAGGTAGGAGGAAAAAAAGTGTTTTCTTACCCTCCTATCCCTTAACGAACCTGTATATAATATCCCACAGATATCTAGGGCGAATGCCAAGAAGAAATTCCGGAGAGCATTAAGCGAATTGAAAAGGAAAAGATTAGCAGAATATTTAAAAGAGAGTCGGAAAATATTTTGGTAGTCTGATAGAGAGGTACAGGGGCACAACGACCACACAACGTTGAACAGCAGCGGTTATGATGGAAAACCCTACCTTACCCCTCTTCCTAACACTGCCCATCCTGACTCCGTTCCCCACTCGCACCTGAGCAGTCTGAGACATGTACAGGTTGCGGATCAGTCTCCTGTCCCTCCAATCCATTCCTATTTTCTGCAATACACGCATTAATTTTTCCCAATTCACTCTATCAAACGCTTTTTCGAAATCTAAAAAACAGGCAAAAATGTCCATATTGTATTCTATATTCCTCTCGATTAGTGATCTCATTACTGCAATGGCATCACGCGTGCCTCTTCCTTTCCTAAACTCAAACTGATCATCCCTTAAGTAATCATTTGCCTTACTCTCTATCCATCTGTTGATGATCATGAGAACAAATTTATCTGCGTGGGAAATGAAACTTTTCGTTCTGTAGCCCTCACATTATGTAGCCTTTACCTTTTTCGGCCTTCCGGCCAGATCCCTTCCTCATAGATGCTACGAATCAGTTCATACAGTCTCTTCCGACTACCTTTTCCTAAACCTTTTGGTAGTTCCGTAGGAATGTTGTCCACCCCCAAGGCCTTATTTGATTTCATCTTCCCTAATGTCCTATCAATGTCCTAATGTCATGTTCCTTTCCTATGTCTAACCTTGTTGGACTAAGTATTTTACCATACAGTGCTTCCATCTCTCTTGGATCTTTTCTGTGTCTACTATTATCTTACCCCACTTATCTTTAACTGTTAGCACAGATCTTGCCTTCTTCTTACTTCCCGATAATAACTTAACCTTTCTGTATAGCGCACCAATTTCACCCTTCCTCTGTAAACTTTCCATATCTTCGCATTGCGTCTTTCACCATGCTTCTTTGATTTAATTGTTACCCGTCTCAATTCACTCCTAACTCTGTGTACATTCCTGTTTTCCTCGATAGTACTCTGCTTTTTTCCCTCATTCACGTTTTTCACTACTGCCTGCTGATACTCCTTCCTTATCATTCCAGGAATTGCTTCTAAATTCCATTTCCTGAACCGCCGCCACTGGCTTCTTTTTGAACCGGACACTACACTTCATGAGTACTAAACTGTGATCTAAGACCGCATCATCACCCGGGAAACTCTGTTAAATAAGCACGTTATGTTAAATAAAGTTTTATTCGCAACATTTTATCGTTGGCGGGCGAACTGAATTCGCGAATGTTGACGAATCACCAAGGTAGACTAAGCAAGTTGAACGCTAAACGGTAATTCAGGAATACGTGCCACTGTTTTTCCACAATCAAAAACAGTTTCAATTTCCGGAACTGAGTTGACGCTATTTCCATTTTATATATTTTGCATAATCTGGAGTATCCTAATATCCTTCGCAACTAAAGCACATTTCGAAAGAGAGAGGATGCAGAATGTTCGTTACTGAGCAGTGGACATTTTCACAATGGATCAATATTGTCCTCACGTTGCGAGTGCGTCAAGTCAATGTTAGACTGCACTATTAAAATCATTTCTCCCTAGTCATCTATGCTCAAGTGACGATGGATCATTGCCTTAAAAGGCCAGAGAGATTGTATTTGCAGTCTGCCTACCAGCGAGTGGTCCCTAGCTATGAATCTATTCAAAGTACTTCATTTTCCGAGAAAATACACAGCGTTGATATTTGGCTGAATATATATCTTGACGATATAGCTGTGGTTGATAGTTATTTATTTCACGACGATTCCCGCGGTATCGTGCCCTGAACATGTTTTCTTTCATTTCAATTTAATTTTTAGGGGGTATATATTGTTATACAGGGTTACACACACGTGAGGTTGGAAATAGACTACAGTGACACTATTATTTACTAAAGGAGCAGTATATGCATCTAACTTTTTCGAAGCATTTGTTATCCATATAAAAAATTATTTCCATTCCAACATTAAGTTTGTTTTTTTAAATTTCCCATTATTTGGACAAATACGTCTACTTTCAGATAGACATCACGTTAAACCCTGGCACCCCTCAATCAAATCAAGCAATTTTCGGAGCGACGACCAAATACTGAATCCACTCGCTGATTATCACAACGAGTACGAGTTGAACGAACTTGCGGGGAGACACTCGCGTCGTCGCCACGTTTGCAAGCGAAGCGAGGGGGCGGAGAGGGCCATCCGCACTGGCGCCGAATCTCCCGTTTCCCTTCATCCCCCTCTCCCTCTTTTTTAATGGGCTCCCGACCACGCAGCGATTTCGCCTACCCTCCCCGACCGTGGGATGCATGGAATTCGAAGAATCCATACGCCGGTAGGGGGAAGAGATGCTGGAGAAGTCTTGACCGCACATTCAACCGGTCGAAAAGGCGAGAGGAGAAAGATAAGATGGATGTGTCCGAGGCCGCCTCCGCGAAACCACCTACACCTCCCGATTCTCATTTTTCTTCGCTCCAGAGACCGTCCCTTCCCTCATCTTTGATTTCTTTAACAAAACGGACAACAATGACCCGTTAGGAGCTGAAGGAACCTCAAAAACTACCTGCCAATTGACCGTTATCCTGTGAAATGTACTCGCATAATATCACGACGGAAGTTCAACACCTCGAAAATTACAGTAAGGTCTCGAAACGTGAATCAGCAATAAAATTGAGGCGTGGAAAATTACGAAGCGAGTTTGAATACCTTCTCAGTGTTGAGCGTTGATCTGCGGTTTCGTCCAGCTGTGCATCATACCCAAACGACGAGTGTACAGAGGTAATAATTTTACCATGGACTAGCGAGCTTAAATCCCTAGATATCGCTTTTGCATACTCACTACCAACGAAACAAATTCATTTAGCTGAGTATTAACCGAAGACTTCCTTCTTCGCAACCTTTAATTTACAAGAGTAACTTATCTCGCTACATTACAATGGAATTTCATATCCCCAGGCCAATTGCCTCAATATTGTTTCGGTTTGTACCCTCTCCAACCTTTACATTGCAATCACCCACTATGATTAAGTTCTCTTTTATTCGCCTTTTACTACGCTTAAGACGTCTTCCAGTGTTCGCACACCTCTAATTTAATAATTAATCTAATTATTCTCCGCATGGGAGGGTGATGATATATTAACATGCGCTTTCACTGTATTCTTGAGCTTCAGGATCTTCTTAGCCTGTCAACTTAGGCGTATTAGCTACACGCCTTCAGTATTGCTAATATTTTTAGTACACCCAAGGCCAGCGCTAGGGTGTGTGGCAGCCTATTGAATATATCTGTTATACTTAATCTCCCTACTTTTATTGACGTGATCTCGCCTGCCGTAGTACGATTGGGCTAATAATTAATTTTCAAAATCACCGGTGAACAGACATCCTTCCAACTTTTGCAAGAAATTTAATCTGTAATTATCACCAACCTCGTATTTCATTTAAGCAGTTTATTCTAATGATATGTATATTCTTATGATTCCCTATCATTACTACCCATTATTTTTCTCTGCATGATAACAACTCAAACCACCCTCCGGTAGTATCCCAAGTATATAAATCTGAATCCATCCACTCAATCTACAAGGTATCTAGGGTATCCACCAAAAGTGTCCTTTCGTATCTTTTTAAGGTTAAAAATATCTATTGCGCAAGCTTTCCTAATGTCTCGGAGGTCTCCATATTCTCGTAAATGCATAAAAATATTCAAAGGGCTATGTCAAGTTAAATCTTCTGGATTGATGATCTGAAAATCAATTTACGTTTCTGAATCGCAAAATGTTTTCTTCCCGCCTAAAGGAGATGTGAAGTTGGTGGTCCATGGCTACCTAACAGACTATGGGCTATATTCAGAGAGGAGAGAGCATTACTAAAATGCACATTAACTTTCCAATGGACCTTCAAGTGAACGTCTTCTAGATCGTAAAAATATATAATCAACTTTTTACGACCGCTCCCTGACCTCTGGAGCACTACGAATGTGAATTACCTCGAGAGTAGAGCATGGGTATTATCCATGAATCATCGTGGGTACGTCGACGATAGATTCTATAATCGCAAACACTTATAACCCTTTCACCTCAATCTTACAAATTACAACGATGTTATTTGAAATATATTCCTAGAGAAATATGCACTGCCAAAGGGATATATAAATATCCTAACTTGAGGAAATGAAGATATAAAGAAAGTTACAAACCTAAAACTAAAAAAATACTAAATCATAAAAGCCTAAATCTTTTTGAGAGGCAAAGGAGACGTAATTTCAGCATTAAAATCAAGAACTCGGGAGGAGTTTGAAATCATTGTGTGAAATCTTGACAATGATCACTAACCACTGCCAACAACCAGTTATTGTCGCTCCTTTCCACACCGCCTTAAAATCCAACAATAATTAATTCTCACTGAAGCAGGAGGATAGACGTAGATTGGAAGCTTTTGAAATGTGGGTGTGGAGAAGAATGGAGAAGGTGAAATGGACCGAAAGGAAAACAAATGAGGAAGTGCTGGAGATGGTGGGTGAGGAGAGGGGTTTGTTGAGAGAAATCCTATGGAGGCAGGAAAAATGGATGAAAGGCGTATTGAGCGGTAGTGGAATGTTGAAGAAGGTAATAGAGGGGAGAATGTTGGGCAAGCGAGGTAAGGGCAGGAACAGGATAGGGATGTTGGGCGGGATGAAGGGAGGAAAGAAGTACACAGAGATGAAGAGGGACCTGATATAGATTAGTTTGCCAGGTGGGAAGTCACAAAATGTTTATTTGATAGTTGTGTCCATCCAAAAAACCTACCTTAAACGGTAGATTACCTAATAATAATAATAATTAATTCAACACCAATAAACATCGACTCACCCAACCCTTTAGGCACACATTGATCTTCCACACGTAACCAAAATCATGAGAGGTACTTGTCCTCCCAAAACTGTTTAAACAGATGATGATGGCCGCCTTGAATATGGTAGGATATAAATAATAAATATACTAATTTATTTTTACTTTTATAGTAGTAATAAATTACTATAAGAGTAATCTATTATTTTATTTGTTAGCTTTGTATGATATTTACTTCGGCGTCTCTCAATCATTATTTTACAGTTAGTTATTAATAGATTCTTTTTGGTTAGAAACATACGTCGAATTTGTCTTTAAAACCTTCTTGAATACAAAAAAATACTGATACTTGTAACCTATTGCGCACCGAAAGATAGTTTGATTATGTTTTGAACATATTATTAATTGACAATATTTTAATACTTTACGTGTAAACCTAGTAACAGCCACAGGCGCGTGTATTTTAGATTTTGGGTTTGGTGAAGTACAATATATTTGAGTTAGTCTATTGCTACATAGGTCATTACCAGTAGCGACATCTTGTTTTGGTGCCTAATACTCTTCATACTGCTAGCTGAAACTTCGTTCAATAATAAGAATTCCCTCCCATGCGTCATAAGACAACGACTGCTGAAACATGTGACCACGGCGACACCGTTGAAGAATTTTCTCAGTGTACTACCAACACAAAGATGTCGCTACTCTGAGTACTCTCTCCAGAAGAACATATTACTACGTGCTGCTACGTTTATATGTATTGTCTTCGTTCCAGTTTTTTCATGGTCAGATTAAAAATTACTGAGGGAGTAAAAAAAAGTCAGGTTGGTTTAAGTAGTCGCATAGACCGCTTGAAAAAAACGTCGCTTGTAAAAAATGTGACATGAATCAATTCAATACCTCTATTTATCTTTCAAAAACCTCTAAATAAACCAATAAGTTAAAGAGAGGAGGAAGGGGTCCTTATTTCTCTCCTTCGACAAATAATATTTTAGATTAAAGAAAATTCCCAGTTTCGAATTCCCAGCTGAATCTTGTGACCTGGAATTAGAGTGGAAATACTGGGCGAGCACCATCCACAAAAACACGGCAGTTCCAAAACACTCTTGGGTTTGGCTTTTGACGCCTGCGTGAATAATGTAGCCAACGCATTAGAGCTTTGCCTTTCATTCCCCTGAACGCGATAATGAAGAACGTCTACTGAACCATATACTTGCTCCATCTGAGCAAGGTTGAAAACCCCCTTACTCACGAGAATGCGAACACCTGAATCCCAAATGAACCTCTATACTGTGCTTATCTCCTTCTGTGCACTGGATTTGGACATATTAAGATATAAGTGGTGACATATTCATGCGTCAATGGCTTATTTCTTGGGAATTATCAAAATGAAACAAGAAAGAGAATAAGTAAACATTAATGTAAGCAACTCCTTCAAAGACTAAGAGAAAAAAATGTTCAGGACTGTCCGACTTAAAAAAGGGCCAGCCTTTTTCACCCAGTTTAAGGATTGCAGCTTATCTACATTACATTACAGCCAAACAAAATTTTACGCAGTCTACATCCTTCTTCTCATTAAAAGGGAATATTTCAGATACATTACTGTATCATCACACTTAAAACCGAGGTGCCACATCCCGAAAGTAAAGAAATGAAGATCGTCGCTAACAGTTCAGTTTTATTGTTAGGAATAGACAAATGGGTGTCAGGTAAAATAGGAATAATTATTAAAAATAAAATTTTTACCGAAATATGAAAAATGTCCACATTCAACTTAATTACAAACAATTGTAGCAGTTATTATGAGCAAATAAAGCATTATTAGGGTACAAAACAAATTATAATAGAAGCAAAGCAACACAATCCTAGTAGGAGGGGGTAGAGAAAGGAAATACTCCGCCTGCTGGTCTGTAGAAGTTGATAAAACAGGTGCGAATTAACTCGTGTGATACCTGTGGTAGTGAGGATCGTGTCGATGAAAAACACGGGCAATATATGGTATATTAGCTCATCCATCCTCTGCCAGCATCACGATTCAATATTTACATACCCTAAAGCATGGCCAGCACATTGGAAAGAGGAGAGAAAAGAGAGCATGAAGTTTTGAAGGAAGGCAGGTCCCTGTAGGAAAAATACTGCCTCCGGAGTCACGAGAATCCTTATCAATTACGAGATAATCTCTCGAAAGGAGGTCGAGTGGCAGCCCTACACTGGCCCAATGTCCTATTTCGTATCCCAGCAGCCGAAGCAGCACGATGAATTCGATGTTTGGTTTGGTAGGTGAGGGTAGAGATCATCTAATAACAGATTTAAGATCGAAGGAGGGTAAATTATACAAATAAGTTCGGCGGTCTTTTAGGTTTACACAAAAGGGATGAGGGCAGGTTCCTTGAAACAGTGTCGCCTGCAGTATCCCATGAAGAACCGGTACAATTCGAGCGATAATGCATGATTTTTCTACAACACATGTGGACTACTATCAAACAGAATGGTCATCATTAATAGACTAATTTACTTCTAAGGAGGTGAATACCAGGTCTGTCCCAAAAGCAAAAGAGTTATTCTTCCCGGATAGACGAATGGACGGACGGCGGTTTTCCTGCCCGGGGTTCGAGGGAGGGGAGTCTCAGAAAAGAGTGAAGGCCGGTGGCAGTGTGCTCCCAGCCTTCGCGGAGTGCGGATCGTTCGTTTACGAAACCCCTATAACGTGACCTCGTCACACTCCGTCATGAAACGGCTATTGCAACAGCGCCACGCCGTCAAATGTTGCGTGACATGGGGCAAAGCCGGGAAAGAGACTCATGACATGCTCAGGGAAGAGTGATGACCTATGGTGAGAACGCCATTGGTAGATCAAGTGTTATTGAGTGGCACAAGTTTTTTTGGTAGGGTAGAGAAAATGTTGGAGACGGCGAGCACTCAGATCGCCCTTTGATCTCAAAAAGTGACGAAAATCTTGCAAGAGTGAAGGCTTTGTTGGGCAGGGATCGCAGATTAAGTGTTCGCATGGTTTCTGATGAACTTGATATCCCTAAAATTGATGTGCATCGACCTGTGACCGAAAAAAATGGGCATTAGAAAGGTGTACGCGAAGTTAGTTCCGCGAGTGCTCTCTGACGAACAAAAGGAAACTCGCACGCGGATCTGCCAAGAGCTTCTCCTCAAGAGAGCCTCAAATCAGTGCTGAAAGGACGTCACCACAGCTCGGTGGAAGTGTTACTACAGGCCGTGACGAGGGAGCTTAGCAGCATTCCGGGCGCCGCCTTCCAGATGGCGAACGAGGCTTGGAAAACTCGCTGGTAGCGGTGTGTGGACGTACAACGGTGCTACTTCGAAGGCTTTGGAGCGAATGCATCAAATTCTGACATTTTTTTTAATCGACTCAGTCCTACTACTTTTGGGACAGACCTTGTAGGTTACGAAACCACAATTACAATGAGTTACATGTATTCTTCTTATGTATTCAACAGATTCAGGCGAGATGGAGTGGAAGTTCGTCATTATGAGAAAAACAAAATTTTAAAACTTTTAACTAAAAAAATTTCAAAATTAATATTGAAAAAACAGATTAAAATCTGTGGAAAAGTGCACATTTAGTTTTTCTCGTAATATTCTTTTTATATTTAATGAAAACTCCGATGGATAAAAAAGTTAACACGCAATAAAAAAGGAGGGGAATAAATAAATCCATCAGTGGGAGAAAAAAATATACTGGTGCGTAAATGGAAAGATATGCGTTTAAGCAATTACGTATACGATCAATAAAACCTGCCTCACAAGTTCATAACTCTGACTTATCACCTCCTTAAAAGATAACTTTGTTCGGGTTACTAAAGAGAAACGTCAACTGTCATGAAGAGTATTACAAATGACAGTCGCTGACAAGACGTCCGCGGTTGCGATAAAAGCCTATCCTGACGAGCTGTGTTCGTTCCACTTGGGGTATTGTGTCGTATCAGCAAAAGTATTAAGTTTCCAATTTTTTCTAAGTGGAATATTCTTATTTGTGATACCTGTTTTTAAATGCGGTGAAAAATCCAATGTTGAAAATAATCAGCCCATATCTCTCGAGCCACTGTTTTCGAATGTTTCTGAGAAAATATCTTACAGTAGGCATTTATATGATATATTTTTGGGGTATACTCATGGGTTTTTTTCCAATCCGCTCACCTGATAGCAACCTGATTGTGTAAACAAATCATTTGCCCTCAGTCAGCAACGAGGCCGGTTATACCGCATTTATTGTGACTTCAAGACAGCTTTTGACAGGGTAGACCACGGCCCTATAACTCTTGTTTCCTTGGCAAGATTCAATGAACCTTTGACTAAAAGTATTCCACAAATCGTCTTGAATGTATTATAATGCAACAATTTCAGAGAGTAAAAATCATTCGCCTTGACCTGGATTCGAACCCGGATCCCTCGATATCCGGCCGAGTGCTTTAACCATTAAGCTACCGAGACGTCCTCTTACACTCTGAAATTTTGGGGGCTTTAAAGGGTATGAACAGCCTACGTGTTTGAAATTGGCTTTAACCTCGTGGACTGTGGCGCCTCGCGCACGACTACGAATGCCTGTGACATTGCATGTACGGTATTTCGTCACAACATCTTGTTCCTTTAAAGCCCCCAAAATTTCAGAGTGTAAGAGGACGTCTCGGTAGCTTAACTGGCTAAAGCACTCGGCCGGATATCGAGGGATCCGGGTTCGAATCCCGGTAAAGGCGAATGATTTTTACTCTCTGAAATTGTTGAATTATAATGCACACATAGCGGATGACTCCGTTAAAAGTTACTGTTGCGGCATCTCCCGCAGTTTCTTGAAATTTGTCTTGAATGTAAATGTAGTGACCCGATTGATCCAACTCCAATACTTGAATCACATCTCTGACGAGTTTTTTCCATGAACAAGTAATACTCGTATTTTAAGTCAATAGCTACTCCTTGGCCACAATAAGCAACGGAGAATGAAATGTGAAACAAAATACCGCTTTTAATTATTTTCGAGTCTCATTCATTATAAATTCGCCGTAAACGATACAGAAAATCGTGGTGAGAGAAAATTTCAATGTGCCGCAATAATTTGGAAGCACTAATGGGCCTTAACTTTTAAAGTGTTCTAATGCACAAACCAACGTAAATATTTAAAAGAGCCAACGAAGCCAAAATGCATTGCCAGTCCTACAGCTGCTTATCTCTGAGCGTGTGGTTTGAACGTTAATTCTGATTGGTTACTTCTATTCAATATGTTTTAAATAAGAAATTTTCCAACAGCGTCCTAAACGAGAATCACAATGAAAAATGAACCGACCAAAGAGAATAAAACATTTCCAAAAGGATAACGGGAAGAAAATTATTGGTTGAAAACATTCGCAGGGACACGAACAACGGATAATGGCGTAAGAGACCCTAAAAGGGATTAGAGAAGAGCAATAGTGGAATACCTCAAAAAGAAATGCAGTTAAGTAACACGTTTAAAGGTGCAATAGTCGTAAGCGTATCAACTACCGGCAAACTCACGTGCCCCGGAATTACCAGGAATCAAAGAAATCCAGACACCACGATCAAATTGATGAAGCCCGTATTATTATATTTCCAGTATTAATTTCCAAATAAATCGACTTCAACTTCGAAAACTCTAAATCTCTCCTTTAGCTGCGAATTCTGTGGCAGGTAAAAAATTAATTAAGCCTCTGAATTTCTAGGGTAACGCTTCTCAAAGATATGATCAATGTAAGAGCAGAAGACTTATTCAATCTTATAGAGTTAAGTGCATTCGAAGACATATACCTAGTGAAAGATAAATGGAACGATGTATTGGTAAATGGTTGATGCTATAAGAAACTTCTGAAAGAGAAAATCTCAAGGAAATTTTCAATTAATTATAGCACTGGGACGAGGTTTTCGAGCCCGATTGGTTTTTTTGGGCTAGATAAGTATTTTCTCAAACTTCAGATATTTGTCACAGGATGTGAACAATCGCTGGTCACTCCGCACAATTTAGGTCGGCTCAGGATTTTTCCGCCTCCAAGGAGTGACCAAATCTAAAACCGCCTGAATGTCACCACGTGGCTGCCCAATGTCCCTCGTCGGACGAAATCTAACGAAGGTTTTCGAAGGCATCAACCCAGCAAAGCGTGAGGATTTTCATGTGGATAAAAGTCTACAACTCCGATTGGACATAATAAAAACCTACCCAGAACACAAACACGGAGAAAAATACAATTTTGAAGATTTTCACGACTCGGAAAAATTTGGGTCCAATCGTTTAATACATTTGAAGTTCCAAGGTATTGAAAATAAACTAATGATTGTTTGAATTTAAGGTAAAACATTGAAGTGAATGAAATTATCCGAAATGGAGACGAGGAATCAAATCAAAGATGTCTTGATGGCACCGTGGCGAGTAACCACCATGGAGTGGATCGGGGAACAATTAATGTTTCCATTTGCCGGTTCTTTCTCAGGAACATTTTAAATTCATTAGCCTGTCTCCATTGCGCGTAGGAGTCCTCCCAGCACTAATAAATTTGATTCTCTTTTCCCTTCTCCCCGCCACCCCCTTGCCCTGAAAGAACTTGAAACCCTCCTCGCTGTAATTACGCTGACCTATGTCTTATCGTGGGGGAGGGGATAAAACGTTTCTTTCCGAGGTCCTGAGCTTTCATTCGCCTAATGAAGGTCTAATTCATGTTACCTCTCACGCATAATCAGATTTCGGCCCTCCCTCTCCCAGAAACCGAGCCAACATACGTGAGGAGCATCCGACTCGCATCATTTTGAACCCGTGGCATGATGAGGCTAATGGAATATGGTTCCCGGAAAGAGAGCGGGCTCGGAGGATTAACCTGGATCAGCCCCTGCGCCCCAATTTTTCAACAATCAAGATTATTATACCATTCCTGAGTACCCATACCGTCAGATTGATAGCTTTCCGGTAAGGTCACTCACGGCAGAAATCATTTATTTGATTAAAGGAGTTTGCTTAAGATCCATCTCATACTGAATGCGGCTTTCCCGTTCATTATCTCACAATTATTCTCACACGCTTAACTCACTGGACAGCCGGTAATGAGAGTGAGTCGCGTTCATACACTTCGCAAAAGAAACTAATTCCCTAAGTCCTAAAATATAATCATACGCCTGGAAATACCGGAAGGCATATCCCAGCTTGATTCTCATTAGTTCATTCGCCGGATTGTATTGCTCAGTAAGTTCTCATGCCAATCAAATTTAGTGTAAAATTTAAGGGAAAGATTGGACACTGATACAAAGGAGATGAATTTCCAGGTAATATAACGATTCATAACACTTTAGCTAATGACGTATGAATCCATCAGTTGTATAACAATCGCCCGGTGTATTAAGTGAACACCTATGTAAGGCACATCCTACGAGATCTGTAAATTAAGTGATGAGACTGATTTTTCTAAAGGATTCCATTAAAAAATAATTACAATTTTATATTGCCATCCTCAAAATGACTTCCTTCTGAAGCCACACGGCGCTGGAGACGGTTCTTCCGCTCCTCATATGCAGTGCTGGAACTCCGATACTGGAATAGCCATCAACTGGTGGGTCACAACCGTTTGAACGTTTTCGAGTGTGCCAAAATGAGATCCCTTGAGGTGATTTTCAACTTTAGGAAGAGAAAAAAGTAACAAGGGCTCAAGTCAGGCGGATAGGAAGTCTGAAGAGCCACAGGAATGTTTTTACTAGCCAAAAACTACTGGTCCTTTTGGTCTTGCGAAAGGTTTTTTGGAACCATTTTTGGGCCGAATTTTCACATCCCCAATTCATGGGTCAAAATCTGATGAACGGTGGTTTAAGTCAAATTCAACACTTCCCCGATCATTCCGTCAACCGACGATCTGAACGCACAACATCCCGGATTCTGACGACATTTTCATCGGTTCTTGAAGATGAAGGCCTTCCGCTTCGTGGTTCATCTTCAATCGACTCTCCTCCTTCTGCAAATGCCTTAAACCATCTAAAAACCTGGGCTATTGACAAAAAACTATCTCCGTAGGCCTGCTGAAGTTTAGCAAGAGTTTCCGTTGCACTGTGCCCAAGTCTGAAGCAAAACCTGATTGCACACCGTTGCTCGAAATTGATGTCACTCATTTTTAGAACACAATAGAAAAACTGCTTCACAAAAGAAATCGCTACGGACATCCAAATGACTCGAGCGAGTTCAAACCCGGACTGACGGCGGATCACATGTTACCCTGCCGCCCACCCAAGCCCCGCGCCTCCAGTGTTGCCAGATCGAACGCTACGTTGCCAACCCCATGACTTACACGCAGGATGGTTGTACTACATAATTTTCCAAAATGTTTCTGCCAAAAGATAACATCTGCTGGGGCAAATGTTTTTATATCCTCAGAAATAAAATTAAATCACATTTTAATATCTTCGCCGCCGCAATTAGAGCTATCAGAAATCAGCATTTTGAGATTTATTCACCATTTTTAGTATTCATTTACTAAGCCAGCAAACTGTTTAAACACGGACTCTATGCCTTTCCTATCCTAATTCTATTGTTCCACGGGAATATTTCAGCATTGATCACTCGTGTGAGTGTAGGTTTGGGGCTCCCTTTTTACTTAATTGTGGAGTATCAGCACAAGTACATGTGTAAAGAGAAATCGCAGAAGTAAATATATCATGCAAGGTTCACGTGCATATTTACTTTTAAGAAAACAATTGAAGCAAACGCAGTATACGAAGTGCACCTTTTGAACAAACCTCCCACCCAATTACGTAAGGATTTTAAGGTGAAGGCAATCGCTTCATATACTACTCTAATACCACAAGTCTCAACAGAATTACCAGGTTACAAACTCATTTAATATGGACATCAAACAATTCCACGAGGGGAAACCTGAAAGTGTAAAGTATTGAATTACCAAAAACAGAATCGTTAGCGCAGATAGAATTTCCTCCATTCTTACAACTTAAATTATCTTTCTTTGATAGTATTGTTGCAAACCATAATGCTGCTTCACAGCAGTCAAACGAAAGCGGGCCCGAGGGCCTGTTTGTATGGTGAGATGGGAGGGAGGAAGGAAGGAATGCGCTATCTGTGAGGGAAAGACGACCATTCATCTTATTTCCTGACCCAATTACTGTCCCGTAACGGGAGGAATCTCGGAAGATGACGGCGGAAGAGTAAGTGGTGATTGATGAGTTCCAGCTCTTCTTCGCCAAAGAAGGAACCTTTAAAAAAAAAACTTCTCTCTCATCTCTCAAGGGGAGTTACTCCAGAATCCGCAGTCTACCCTTGCGTCTGAGTAACGTAAGCGGCACTACGTGATGAAACCACGTCAATTAATCGCATTTATCGACGATCGCGAGAGTCAGCTTTACGAGATACCAATGCACTACTCCACACAGGCGTTTTGTATCGTGTGAGGAAGCAGAAAGAGCAGGCAAATATTCTAAGTGCAAATGACCTATAAATGTCATGAATTATTTGCATAATCTACCAAATATATGAATCCTAAACTCAGTAATTATTACGAGGTGAAGCCAACAAAAAATAAGAAGTCATGAGCGTTACCGTATTTATTCAAATCTCTCACTTTTTCGGGAGTCTAACAATAAACAAAAATTATAAAATTTTACATTTTGATTTTTAAAACAAAACTGTGCATGTGCATAGCTATAAAAGCTTATTTTTTAGCTTTTCCTGCCGGGTTTACCCTGCTCACGAAATCGGATCAACTCGATCTCACCATGCGAAAGTTCCCCCAAATTAAAGGATACCTCTTGACTTGTTTTTGGTCATTCTAATGCTAAAATTAAAAGAAACCAAAATTATTTTCACACGGCTAGAGTTAAAGAAGTATGCTGCGTACATTTCAACGTAAACCAATGAATCTTCTTAGGCTTTTCATGTTTATCAAATCTGCAACTTCCGAAGCAGCCATTCTTGGCAAAACCGCGTGGAATGTACCCCACTCCACCTTTTGATGTTTCCTCCACGTACGAGTCCTTTAGAGGAAGAGATAGAACTTTTCTACAGTACCCGATGCTGCTTCTTATTGCAAAGATGAGGAGCGAACGTGGGTGGAGAGTTTCTCAGAGTTCGTAAAGTTAATAATGAGAGCCGCGTGCCACTTCTCCTCCGGGTGACTATTAATGCTCCGAGTTTAATTTTATTCCTATCCATCCTCCCATGAAATTAATTCCAGGTTCTATTCGAGAATCCAAACAAAGGAGACGCCAACTAGCGGATGCTTTTGGAAGTAGAGCGTCGAGGATAGAAGGATTGGTAGTTGGCGATTGTGTGAGCACGCTGTCTTCGTACGCATCCTTCGGTTCCACGTTTCATATTAACTAATTAACTTAATTTTTACTCTTATTTTTAGTCCCGTCATTAAAAGCTTTATCTATTATAAACTTGTTTATGCAGTTAAGGTTCGTTCCCGGTTTGTTTCATAAATTTCGGAGTGGAAGTATTATGGAGCTTCTTAAGTGCATTTATTGCTTTCTGTATTCATTTGTTATTATATTTAGTGCCTTATAACAGTTCCAGGGATTTATAAATTAATTTACCTAGTAAAGGTTAGTTTACGTTTCGTTTTTTTTGACTGGGAATAGCAGCATATTGTGCATCGTTAAGTATGTGTATTGCCTTCTGTGTTCATTTTTATACTCTATTCTTCTATTACTATGCTATTTTATACTCTATACTTCGTATTTTATACCTATGCAGAATTTTACATTACATCATTCCCAGATTTAGGAATTTAGGGATATATTTTTAAAATATTTATTAGCATTTGTTTTCGTTCGATTTAGTATAGAGTTAGGTCGAGAGTCAGTCATCTTAATTTTTGTTCAATCATTGCAATAAGGGTTCACTGTCATCGTGGTCATTGGCCATTGTTGTTTATTTTTTGATCTTTCAATCTCAATTTGTTTTGTGAACTTGTCAAAGACAATGGAGAAATTACCAGCAACTTTTTCACTTTGAAAGAAGCGAGAAATATACATACGGTATTGAAGTATATTTTTTCCTAACTCATGGTTCTATAATGGGCTAAAATATTTGCGAGTTTTACAGGCAACGAGAGGGAAACGTGTGCTCAATACAAATTTCCCGCTGAGAGTCTTTTTACCAAGGTATCTCAATGCTCTAGCGCGCCACTACTATTATGGGAAGTACTTTAATTATTGCAAATGGGTCTGTGACGGCCCTTAAACAAGCTCTGGAAACCCATTACGAACTGGCTAACTAAGACTCTATCATCTGCGAATCTCACTGACTCAATCAACTCTCGGCCCGCTTTGATTCCGACTTCCAGCCGCTCCCACGCTTCTCTTCTCATTGGCTCGGCATCTTAGACGAAAAGGACGAAATAAAACGGACAACCCCGAACTACTCGCCTTTATTATACTCCCTATCCTGATCCTCCTTATGCTGTGCAGACTTGTGCAGCCCACAGATATCAAGAGGACCATGCACGTTATGGCCATTAAATCCTTTAAAGTTTTAGCCAATAGTGATTGGAAGAACTCCCACACTTCAATTACCCGCAAAACCTTGCAGATTCAGGAGTTCTCGTCTCTTCTCTTCCTCGCACTCGAGGGAGGTTCTCGACTTCACTAAACTCTGTCTCACCGGAGCGCATGAGACTTGCCCGCAAGTCGGATTGAATGCGAGTTCCACTTGAATCAACAAGAAATTAAAATAGAGAAGCAATGCTATTTGAGACTAATTTTCTAGTATTTTGTATTACTTTGATCATAGAGATTTTAAAAACACCAACGCCGGTTAAGCAGTAATTTCGCGATAAAATCGCATTCGCACGTATATATTGAAAATTACTTCGTACGGGCTTATGCTGGATATCGATCAACGAATTTCAGATTTTCGAATATTAGGCATCTTTGTTGAAACACTTAATTACGAGATATTTAAGCGGCGGGTAAACTCTCACACCTACGTATTCAAGGCACACAATCAAAGTAGTAATAGTGCAAACGTAGTTAAAGAAAAATGTCATAGTGTAACATATAACATGACAATTCCGTATTCCGTACGAGTATTATCCGCAAATAACGACTTGAATCCCAGTTTTAATTAACTCTGCTATCTGCCATTGCATGGCCGGCTCCCTTATATTCATTTTCGTTCGGAAAACAAGCTGAAAGTGTGCGAGAGTTCAGGAAACACCATAATCATCCATGGTCCATAAGCCTCGGCGAGCTGATCGTTACGCCAACATAAATCAAGCACGATACATTGTATGAGCGGCATTGTTACACCGCAATAATCAAGTGACATTTCACTTCACATTCAAATGACGCATGTTTTGCACATACTCTTGTTATGTGTGGATGAATCGTTCATGCATTAGGATATCTGAAAACTCCTGAACTGGTTACAAATACCACAAAATTTCCGTTTTTTTCACAAGGTAACTCAAATTTCCATTAATTCCCGGTTTCCCTGTACACTCGACACTCACAACCATCCGAGCAGGAGTACATGATATATATTACAACATGGCTTAGTTAAGCTAGCTTAACCGATTCATCTTTCAGGAGATGACGTTTTATGGGTTTTTCTGTCTTGTACAAAATAGATGACCATTCAGTTTTTGGAAAAGTATGATTTCACGAAATAATTACCATATGAACATCATCAAATTGACTTAAGTGCGCCCTCTCACATAAAAATGTTTTAACGTCAATAAAAATTGTTAGCGTAAAATTCAAACGGCAGTCTAGTAAAAAGACGGATTATCTGAGCATAAATTATTTTGAAAACTTCCTATTGTAATATTTTTGAAGGTTTGGGGTTAAACTAACACAGCGGCAACTATAAATCAACAATTTCAACAATATTCGAAAAATGAATCAAGCGAATAGCACTTTTATCAATCCGAAGAACTTCATTTACACTAATTAGCGAGTGTATGTACTTAGAGAGTATATAATGTCAATATAAAACTATTTAAACACAAAAAAAAACAATTACAAAAGGACACGCAGTGATATTAAAGTGTCGGCGCCCCGTATACCTTCGTAAGTGGCAGTTGAAGTGCTTCGAATTTCCATTGCCGACGCAGTGGGAAAAGTCTCGTCAAATTCGCGGAGAAAACCCGTCACTTTAGTGGAGATATAACGGGCACAAAGAACAGTTTCAATCGTTGATCATATATTTTTTGCGTATTAATGAAGATAAAACCAATGTTAACTGCATATGGAAAAGTGATAAAATTAAATACAGGCACCTTGGTAAAATCAATAGGTGTCAGTATGCGTATTTACAAAGAAGGACAGCAAAATCACTCCAAACAACGCTATGCGCCGTATTTGCTAAAATAATACGATTAAAGCGTTTACTTCTTCTGACTCATCAACCCAAGAAACTTCGTTACTCGATCCAAGCAATTAATAAGATCGCTGCTGCGAGCGTGAGGTAGAGAGGTGGCGGGCACCTTCCTATAACTAGGGATGCCATTAGCCGCAGCCATGTACCCGAAGGCGGGTTTAGGGGGAGGGGAGGGGGGTGGAGAGAGGGAGGGGGGGGGGTTTCACGGGCGATCCAAAATCCATTAGGTCACATGCATGGATTCCCATAAAGCACAGCTGGCATTCAGAACCATCACCCTGGATCTGAAACCGGGAGCTTCGCGTCGGTATCCGATCCCTTTACTGACTCTGACCTTCCACCCCAACTCCCGAGGCACGAATGTGCCCTGGATTTTGATTTTTTAAGCAGGGTACAGAGAAATATCGCTCGGCATATTTTCATTTCCGACACAAGAAAACACACAAACGACTTGGCCTCCTTGCGGAGACTTTTTTGTCAGGAGAGGACTGTAATTCTTCCACCCCCCCTCCACCATATGGGGGGGCGGGGGGGTAGGATACCATGGACCGTAAACATAAGGGGAGCCACACACTCGACTCCCGATGATTGACCAAATACACTTTTTTATTCCCTTGAAAAATGACGGGCGAAGAATGTCCAGACTGGAGAACCGGCTTCATTTCCGACCTCTCACCGGCGAAAACGGAAATTCCCATTCCCACCCCTCCCACCAGCCCTGCCGCGTCTGGGGCAGTCCCTCTCCACACCCCAGAGCGCAAGCCACCCTCCCCCTGAGAGCAAACAAATGGGAACGGATGCAGCGGAATATTGCCCCGGGGATCAGCCGTCAAGAACACCTCTCCGGGTGAAAAAAAGGTTGCGGTGCTAGGTGCGCCCGGGGCCCGTTCCAAGGGAAAAATAATGAAATCTTTGAAAATTCACTGGATGGCGCACGGCCAAAATTTGAAACGCGGTCGTGGACGTTCGGAGGGAAATTTAGGGTGGACATCAGAGAAAATGGATGCAGAGGTTGGTTTTTTGACCGCGAACTTGAAAATACGTTCGCGAGAGACGATATTCAAAGCAAGTAATGTCGTGTAGTAGTGTCAAGTAGTGTAAAATTGGAAGGATCCTGACGTCTTGATGCTTTGAGGCAATCTAGGGCCTGGACCTTTCTTTCAAGAAGCTTGGGAGTCCTCAGCTCGGTAAAAAGTTTAATCCGATGACAATAGATACATACACACCAGTTGTCTACGCATCAAAATGAAATAAAATAAAGTAAGTCCTAGAATTCATTAAGGGATTTTTTTACAGATCGTGGGTATGTAACTAAAGCCTTTAAAAAGATATTTTAGCTTTACTGAAGTCGCCGCTAGAAGAAAAGTGTTATGATCCACATACTTTGGGTCTGTCAGGGATATTTTTCAAACATGTAAACATCTAATTTCGCAGTTATTTCATGAATATTACTTTTTTCAAAATTGTATATTATGCAAAGAAAAAGACAATAACTTCAATTCAGCAAGGCCAATGAATGAGGACCTTCTCAGGCTCCTTCTTTCACCATGAGTGCTATCTCAAGACAACAGGAAAGACATATTTCGAGTGAATCTAGAACATTTTTTGTGTTTATAAGCGTTTTTAAACACTCATTTTATTGACGTTTTTAATGAAATATTTAGAGGAGAGAGGTGCGGAGAAGGGACAAAAACGTTCAGGATTTATCTAGTCTTGAAATTATTGCACACAAAATCCACTGGGCACCAAATTAGTCAGTACATACACTGATATTTACTGACACCGATATCATTGACTAAATACAAGTATGTACAGATTTCAGGGCGGGGATTGAAGATTGAGGAACAAGAAAACCTACTCCAAGATATGAATGAATAATATACTTTTGACTCTCTACAAAATAGTACATACAAGGAAACCATTTTAGATGGAAGCTGACAATACTGTGCCCTTGAAACCGTGGCGCCATTTGGTACACGTGGCATTTTAACTAAAGAGTCATTCAGATTATGCCATGTGGAATGGATCAGTATCATTTGACCCGTTAGGTGTTTGCTGGTAGCTCGCAAATACATGATAATGCTTCAAAAATTCAATAACTCATCTCGTATGCGTGAAAAAGTATATCTCCCTTAAATACTGCAATGCATGTACCAATATTTTTCATAATCTACATAATTTATAACAAATATGCCCAGGAATTTATATTTTGATTTTGTATAGCTGATGCCACCACCTACCACACACCGCAGTCGCTTGCAGGGTACGGGTACCATTCAGAAAAAAGATAATAAACATCTCACGACATTACAATTTGAGTCAAAAATTCAAATATTCAAAGATGAAAGAATTTACACAAATTTCACCAAAACGATTTAGTTTTCATCTCCTCCAAATCGTGATTGTGGGTGGGCATAACGATGCATGTTGTGATGACAACATTTTAAAACCAGTTTTGGCAGTTCAATCACATCTGTAATATTAACACTTTTCTTGGCTCTTGAAATATCAATGACTCATCCACAATGCAAATAAATTCAATAAACAATTTAAAAAAACACACTAATAAAAAAGTTTATCTCAACACACGCAAACGTTAGTGAAAGCCAGTATAAACCTAAATCTCCTTTTGGATCCATTCATCCGTCGCAGGTTTCACCATACGTATGTGCACCGAAAAACCTATCCCCACATTTCTCACTCCAAATGTCGGAGGTCACACACTCAAATGGGTCAGCAAATGCAGTTCCCACCACCGGCTCAAGTTAAGAGTCTCGTTTACACGAGTGGGGAGCGACTTGTGAGTTGGACCAGATTGAGAGAATCCAAGAAAGATTACCTTCTTAACTTGGCGCAATGAAACGAATATTAACCGATTTTAAACTCAAAATAAATTGTTCCAAAAACTCGAGCCGTGAAATTAAAATTAATTTGAATCCAAGCCACATCCTTTCGCTTCGATTTCCAGACTCTCTCCTCAGATCAAACTCTCAAGTTCTGTTATTTTCCCTTCAACTGTCCATCGCGCCAACCCCGGAGATTTCATGGGGCTAAATAAGAATTTCACTCTTAAGTAAGCTTATCTTTGCTAATTTTCTTTCCAGGTCATGTCCTCACTCCCCCCGACAATTGCGTCGGCGCAAACAACCTCAGAAAAGATTATGATGGCAAGAGATGAATTACCCGTCACTGGGAGAATTAATAATTTACGAAAGATAAACACTTCATTCATGAGATCCACCACGATGAGAATTAACAATTTACGACCCCACATGCAGTGAGGTAACCACACCGCCTATTTCGATCCAGCGTATCGAGAAAAGTAATGACAACGTTGTGTAAGATACAGCCGTTATCTTAAGACATGAATATCCAACGACGAACGGTTCAATTATGGACCACAGTGATGATTCCTCCTACCTATAAGCAATCTTCTTGTAGCCATACGACGAGGGTCCTTACACATATGCATGAATAACAGAACGACTCATACCGTTGAGTATTAAAGCATGCCTAAGCATTTTGGCGGAGAATGGACGAATGAGGGTTAAAACGCGAGTGACATGAAACGGCCATTATCGTTTCCCACACGCCCAATTTCACGGAAGCAGCCCTGGCACTGGTGTGCCCAGGGGCTCGTCATAACTCGTATTGCAAAACTGTTTCCGCAAATCATTGGACTCACAGTGGCATTTACCGTGCTTAGAACCTCCACGCGCTGAGCAAATAAAGAAATAATATTGGACGCAACACGTCATTTTCGCGGTTAGTATCTGGCAGGTCCACCAGTGAACACTCATAAAAACAATTATTTCAATTGGCAAGTTTGCATAAATCTACCAGGCTATCAATTTTCCAGATAAGCTATTATTTATACCTTGTTCCCGCTTGTTCTCCACTTAGCAATGTCCTCGCATCACCCAATGAGTTCATCAATATCGGCCTACCCTATATTCCACATCGATAAGCCACACATTCCAATTGTCATCTGATGATAATCGGGTGTATGAATAAGGCTCATGAGCAGAACGAATGATTTCGACATTTCTCGGCCATTTTCTATACTTGACGTATCTGTAATTCAAAACTCCATTTTAAACATTATTTTAATCAGGGATTTTCGAGGATTTTCCGAGACGACAGTCCAGGGTTGTTAAAAATTCAGTGTGACGCCTCCACAAAAAGAATCATTAAAATAGTAAAAAACCTTACAATAAATAATGTTACATCAGAGTGAAAATATTCTTTGCCACATGACGCACGCTTTTGATTGCTATTTCAAAAAGTAACAGGCATTTTAATCCACTTCAACCTAAAAAGTAATTTGCCGAAGCGAATTCTTGTCAACCTAAATGCTGCTACCCTAAGGCGCCCCAAAAATATGTCACGATCAGGCAACACTGAACTAAACACTGAACAACAACTCTTTTCCATGCATCTATATCACGCAAGCACTAAAAATTCCGAATATTTTGCAATAAATTTTTCGATAATTCACAATGAGCAATGACTGTTAATGCTTGAACTTAACTATTGAAACGATGTACATGAAAAAATTCGAAATTCTTCGACCTTTGTCCAATGCATAAATGTCCATTACTCTTTCCCGGTACAAAATTATAAATCATTTATTATTGACGAGGATGAGGATGACTAAGATTAGTGGCCTCTTTCTATGAGCTAGAATTCGATTTATTTTATGTTAAAATACGCCTCGTATGCATATAATTTCTAGGAGAAGAGAGTAAGCATGACGAGTACGTTGAAGGAATTAGGCTGGGGAGCTTCTGGATGCAAGCACAGAAAAGGCGAAGACTTACTGATTATTGATTGAATTGAGCTCTTACGGCTAGCAGTATTGAATAAATGAAATGACTCCAATTTCCGTAAACAGTTTACCTTTCAAAACAAAGTAGAAATGAGATTAGTTGGCAAACGCCACAAGTCAAAGGATGGAGTAAAGGGTAAAAAAGGAAAGGGATGAGAAAGGTGAATAGGAGCACGCGTATTTCGGCCACAAAGTAAGATTCACCTTCAGCGTACTTCAGGTGAATCGTCACGACAACACAAGTTGAAGTGAGGGTGGGTTGAAGGCATCCGAAGAATATATAGGGAGGAGTAACCTGGAGTATTAATAATAATACGAGAACTCCATAATACATAGGGAGGAGTGACCGGCTATTGCAGCCATTTCACTTAATCAAAGCAAAGACCCTGGACTTATAGACTGGTAAAAAGCACCCGATCTTTCTCTCCATAACAACGTAATTATTATATCCCCAAATTATATTGGTTGAGACAATCGTGATAACATAAGAGAGAGAGCCACCTTTCAAGAATGTCAATATTTGTTTCTTATATAGTTTAAGTAAATTTAAGTACATTTTCTTTCCACGCACGAAACTTAATTGTAACAAAATCGAATCCAAGCACCCGAATATATTTACTAAAGCACAAACATATACTGGTTAAGTCAATTACTGAGTCACTTCAATTGCCATGTATGTGTGTACCTGTACGGGTGTTCGCGTATACGAGCAAATATATAAGTATTCAAATACATATTACTATTAGGTTATCTACCGGTTAAGGCAGGTTTTGGATGAACACAACTACCAACAAAAACTTTTCTCTCTCCTAAAAAAAAAAGCAACACAAAATCCTACTCTACAACAAGTCGATCTTACTATCCGTGTAATTCCTCACTTCCTTCATCCCGTCCAACATCCCTATCCTATTTCTGCCCCTTCCTCGTTTGCCTATGAAATAATAATTGTACTTTTATGGTTGGTGCCTTCAAACTCCCCGCCACAGGCTCTTGCGGCGGCTTGTGGCGTTCTATGTCGATGTAGAAGAATTGATGCTGCCCTAAAGTAAAGATGTAAATGAAAAAATGACGAATTCTTAAAAATTAAAGAAGCGACATCGTCCTTGTCACCGGCTATTTCACCTCAATGAATGTATTCAAACCATAAAACACATCAATTACCAGGGAACGGTAATCATGTGTACCTCATTCAGTGGGCTGCAATTGAAAACAAAAAACATTATTACATACCACTTTAGGGACCTGAATTTTGATTTTTGCTGTCATGTCAATTATAAATAATTGTGAAAACTTTTCCAGGCATCGAATGTTCACGGGATATTGAAAGTAAAACGTCACACCTTCTTATAGTTGAATTTTCACGTTTCCTTAAAGATTTAACATTTTTTCTGACTCCTGCTGTGATAGGATACAGTTATTCAAAATATCTCCGTTACCGAATGCAATATATTTGAAAGAGTTGTTCATAAGGAGTCCAGAATTCAACAAACCTCTCACAATACTACCACATTCGGGTTACATATTTTTTAGATGGGACGAGCTAATGACAGCCTTATCTCCTTTCACTCAATTGTAACAAATCAAAAGGTATCAAGACAATTACAGGCCCGCTCTAATGTTATAATTGCACACATAACGGTTTTTTTTCCTTTAGTCATATAGTCAGCAGATTCTTCTGAGATAAACAGAGAAAGATAGAGGCAGTAAGAGAATAAAAAAAGGCTATCAGAATACGGCAACTAATGGCAGTCGGTAGCACTCACCTATAATTGCCAAGCAGTGTATGAAATTTACACGAAGTATTCTTTCCCACATTTAGAGAGAGAGAGATAGAGATGAAGATAACGGCATAAGAGAATGGAGCATCGGAAGCGATGGACATTTGACGAGAAAATATAATGCTGAGAACCAAATAGCTAAGTATTAATGATTAAGCCTTTCGGAGTGAATTGAGTAATCTATGGAAGGGCGAGTTGAATAATCTAAGGAAGAGACAGGTAAGACGAAAGGAAAACTAATTAGGAAAATTTGAGATGAGATGGTTTAATGAAGACATACTCGTACAATAGCGGGTGGAGGCGAGGTAGAGAAGAACTACATAAGAAAAATAAGGATTAATTACGAAAGGAATGCGATGGGACACATGATTAACTCACAACTTAAAAGTACTGAATTTGATTACGAGCAACTCAGCAGGTTGATAACCCTATTTCATGGAAGCTCCAACTTAATGCTTACACCAACCGATCACGAAACATTTCCATTGAAATATAGCGTTTTCAGAATGAAATATTCCTAGAACTGCATGATAAATTTCGGATTAAATGATGAGCCTTTCATAAAAACCAATTGTATGACAGAACTCATCAAAGTTGAGTGCATAAAACATCAACGCATATTCGGCGATGGCTACACGTTCGAGGAAAATTTTATCTATTCATAAATTGACTATCAACTGGGATGGTGAGGAGATATTGTATCGATATTTACGTCCGAGAACCGCTCGCTATATTAAAATGGTATGGTGCATGCCCAAACTTGATTAGCTTATTACCATCATCAAGTTATGCTATTCCGTATTCTAAGCATGGCTGTTCCGAAGTTTTCTGGCGCGCTGCGAGGGATGATTTACCGCTTCCTACGACAGCGTTCTCATCATAGTGGAGCGCTCAAGACTAAAAATCAGTAGATATGCAGGCACTGATACCCACTTCACCGAAATCAATTTGTTAAGCCGACCAAGCATTTGAATATGGAAATGCAAATCGTAAGTTCACTCTAAATTTGGATACACAGAAGGGCGACTTCCTTGTAAGGAGTCAGCTAGGACTCTGGCGTCCTGGGCGGCCACCTACCATATTTTCATGATAAACCCACAACCGGATGGCCCAAAGAAGTACAAGGCAATCCCAAGGGATATTGAATGCCGTACGCGAATGAACGAATGCACCATCACTGTTGATTACAGTAATTCGTATCGATGGATAACTGGAGAGAGAAAAAATGCTCAAGGATTGCCCAAAATACCAGATTTCTGGGAACCCTTTCGTCGGTACAAATCGCAAAAGAAGTAAAACACGGAGAAAATCATTAATATAGCACACCACCATTTAGAAATAGGTTTTTCACAGTCCTTGAAAGTGAACACAAAACAATTTGTCCTTGTAGGTATGCATAAAATAATAATTGGAACTCGGATATAAATTTCACATCATCATCAGTATTCGATCATAATACTGGTTCACTCCACAGCCTTCCAATCCTTCTCTATTCAGAGATTGTTAATTCCATCTTTCACTCCACTCTGATAGCTTCTCTCTGTTTAATTAGGTTCTCTTGGTCTTCCTCCTCTACGGAATTTTTCCTTCAACTTTCCCCTTTTTTTATTACGGAGTCTTTGACTAACCCTAATTTTGCCTCAAAACGAGGTGTGTCCATCTATATTTTTTCTTCAATATACTCTCGGTATACCAATGGCCCTTTTTTCCTCTTTCGGAACAAAACACGGAATCTCGTCATATGGCGAACAAATCTTCATTCACAAGGAAATAGATACGAGGAAATGGGATAGGAATACATATAAAAGACGAACACAGGAGGAAGACGGAAACGAGCAGATCACAAGTGTAAAAATATTTTCTTAACCGGGACTGGAACACCGGATTTTCGATTTGTCAGGTCGATGCTCTAACCACTTGAGCTGTCGACGAAACGTAATTTACAGCGAAATCTGCAGGGCTTTATGCAACCAAGTGTCCTGATTTTTTGGCCAAGAAATGGCGTTAGGGAGTTGTTTCACCCATCAAAGGAGAAAATGATGGGACACACAAGAGGAAAAGACAGTAGGGAAGCAATCATACGTCATGAAGGATAGGAACAGAGCGTTTCGTGGCACCCATAACCAGAAGAAAGAGACGAGCCACATCAGTCAAATACACATTTAAACACGAAATCCAGCCCAATGGAAAAGATTATATACATATATGTAGATTTCGTCGAAGGAAGTGTTGAATAAAAAACTTGGAAAGCAACAAACAATATAAGAACACATAAAAAGAACACTCCCACGTTATTTCTTAATAATTTTGACGGAATTTGGCTCCGTCTTCCTCAGAAGAAACAGTAGTACTCATACATATATATATACACACACAACACTTCCTATTCCTCTTCTTCTTCGGCTTTTCCACTGCTTTTAACTGTTCCATTTCTCTGATCAATATAGAATACTCCCCATACAAACAAACGTCTCGGCAGAAACCTCTGAAGCAAAAGAATCGCCTTTTCTCCTAAGGACGGATTTCAACAGCTCCCGATTCTCACATCAATTCAATGCGCTCCAAATATTAATTTTATCCTCTTCCGCAAGTAATGAAAGTTTCCTCTCCTTACAATCTTCAAGAGTAAACTATAGCTCAATATATTGTATCCTCAGCTCAATTTATTCATCGGATTCCGTTTATATTTCTCACCCAACATCCGCAAACTCTTATCTTTTATGTATCACCCGCTCGGTCCAACTCACTTTACACTCCCAATACAAACCAAAGTCTCTGATGGTTGGCTTATCCTCAATTCTTAAAGGAGAGTTCGCAATCGAGACGGAAAAAAAGAGTCTCCTTTAGACACGCAGCGAAACGGAGCCGGGATCAACGTTTGGTTTCATCACGAGAAGTTAATTCAGATTCGATCTATGATGAAAAGTCACATGGACGAAAGGAAACGAAAGTTCCCTTGGCACTGGCCAGAAATGAAATCACGCTCTTAGCGAAGCAAGGAGAGAACACCTTCGCCGACCGCATTTGCGTTGCCCCCTTCCGATTAATGCGTCCCGACAATACTGACTTTTTTTAACATAATATCACACGCAGCTCGTTATTAAGGCAAAAAGTCATATTTTGTTTCTCATTATGTTAAACAAATGTTGTTGCTTGAGGATTATTTTTTGTCAAATATGTCTTCAGTGGGTGGATGACATGCAAATGAATAAAAGTCTGAATTCTCCAAAAATGAAAAATAAAGCGAATTTCATCCATCACGCCAAGGCAATAATTCTCTACAAAATAATGAAGATGGGTCTTTTGGTCCTAATGACATCATTTTAGGGGTGCCCCAGGCATCGCGACGGAATGCAAAAAATGGAGTAAGGAGTGCATGGATAAAAACGGTTTAACATCTAATTATACATTCACAGGCAGTGCTTCTCTAAACTGGAACTTCAAGCTCAAGGGTATGACTGTGGTTGGAAAATTATGTCTTTTGTTTAAAGTGTACATATGAATGGCATGCGATAAAGTAGGATAGCTGTGAAACCAACATGAATTTTATCTGATTAACGAAAATTTCATAACACGACTCACATAATCAAGCATAACAGAAATAACGAGTAAAAAGAGACGTTTCAGGTGTGATATGGTGGAATATCATGTCAATAACGACATCATCTTCTGGTCATAGAAGATGATGTAGTTACATCGAAACCGGTCGTATTAATCAAACTTTTATTTTGTGGAAAATTGTCAATTTTAATTAACAAGAAATAACGAGAACTACAGCACCGGGAATGCAAACAACGGTGTCCCAACATATTTAACCATGTTTTTTGCGAATTGAACCGTGCCTAAAGAAATTGAGCGAACCCACAGGAATGAAAGCATACTTTACGCCTAGGTTTGATTCCGCTGCGGATATTTCCTCTGTCTTAATCCGCAGGAGTTAAAAGACTCCGCTTTCGGATTGTTCCATCGTTCCATTCGTCTCGTTTCGCTCCACTTCACTTTGTTTCCACTCCCTCTATTGGGATTTCACCGATTTAGACCACGGTTTCGGACTACCCTGTTCACCGGCGCAAAACTTTCTGCCGAAAAAGTACGAAATTCGGAGCCCGAGTCCGTCCCGCCCACTCTCCTCCGAATGGGCGTGTAGGCGAACGTGTGCGCCATCGAAATCAATCAAAACGAAAACAGCCTTGGCGAATCATTTATTATAGGGACGACCTTGGGGGGCGAATTCGTCGATCCCACAAACTGCGCCGCTAAAGTCGGGCACCCTGTAATGACACTTCATCAAATGGGGAGAGGAAAAAAAGAGCCCGTGCCTCTCTCAAGAGAAGCGCCAACCAGACCGTAATGGAGCAGACGCATTTCGAAAGATGTGGACTGTAATCAAGGAATCTGCACGTGACTTTAAATGAGCTGGAACACGACGGACTAAACGAAAAATCTTTTCTTCATCAGTTCATCGTCAGAGGTCTTTTTGATCTGTTCTCGTAAACCTTAGGTAATTTGTAAACATCGTTTTGGAGACTATTATACATTTACGTTGTCGGTGAGGTGTAAGAGCGCGCTATGACGACTTTTCTGACCCCAGGAAACGTTATTTTCGATAAGCGTTTACGGTAGAATTAAGATTTTTCAAATTGAAAATTTGTACACCAATACCTATTCATAAAGGTAATTTATCAAGTAGGCAATCTTTTAAGCTTTTGAAACGTTAAATGTAATTACACCAGAATTTGATTTGAATTTGATAATGAATACTATGACCTAGAGAAAAATATCAAAGCTGCTCCATCTAGAGCAGAAGTCAAGCTAACATCTTTCTGAGAAATAGATAAATAGCGCATTCTGATTTTTTAACTTCCAGTACACGAATCAACTGAGAGTTTCAAATACTAATGACATTCGGAGATTGAAGTTGATGATTAAATTCTATTTCTAAAATAGATCGTAATTATCTATCCATCTAAAATTCACGACCTCATTCAGACTGTTTGGAGAAGAAATGTTCCAAAATGACGTTTACAGTAATGGGTAGACGGAAACATAAAGCACATAATGATTTCATTTTATTCCCAAAAATTATCAAGGCATTGGAGAAAATCTCATTTGTTAGAAATACGAAACGAGGAAAACTGTTCCCAGACGATGCTGTCAAGGCAGAGACGAAATTATGGTTCTCCCAGCAATACTAAATGTTATAAAAGTTTGGACAACTAAAACGTCATCAAAAGTGGTAGAAGTGTGATACCATAGATGGGAATATGCCAAAAATAAAAATATATTTATGATCTGATAATTTATGTTACCTTGTATCAGTGACGTTGACTCGCTTCAAATTAAAAAATAAATAAATAAATAAATAATATCTTCAATCATACACAATAGTTAAAGTTACCACTAGAGATTTTCTTATTCTTTCTGTACATTTTAATACCAGTAAGCAAGACGTAAATAGACGTTACTAGCATGAAAGAAAGACCTAACAGATAACCATATCGGAAAAAGGTTTCTATCAAAAGTAACTATCGGTAAAAATAGCATAAAAATGTGTAAACGCTTAACGAAAACTATGGCAAATATGAGCCATCATATACAGGAATATACCTGTGACGTACACATTGCTTGACCTAAGCAATGGTGAGAAATCAAGGTCAGAGGTGACGGAGAAGTGTTGCAAGAAAGGAAAAATGTAAATAAAATAAATACACCAGTGACTAATGGGAACTTCTGGGAAGACTACATGAACAATCAATGATTGAAACTAACAAGAAAGAGAAAGACCAATTGGAATCATCCTGAGGCAAAAGTAAACTGAAGAAGACCGTAACGGAAAGACCATAGGAAGGAAATAATTGCAGAGGCAGTAAAGACTCAAAGGAAATAGTGGAATAAAGACATAGGCAAGAAATGGGATAAAACTAGGATGGCTAGAAATAAAAGCGTAGCGCTGATAACCTATGGTGATGAAGTACGTATTTTTAATCTGTGAGTTCCAGTTTTGCTTGGGTTTTTTTGACCTAGAGCAAGCAATTTTCGAATCTGACATTTCTTTTTTAAATTCTAATTACTGAAATTTCACAATGATGGAATTTTGAATACACTGCAACCTAAATTACATACTTCCGCTAAAATAATAATAGAGTAGCAATGTAATTTTTCCGCAATTTAATTTTTATATTCCATTTGACCTAGTTCTTGACTAAAATAATTGTTTCAACACCGGATAGTATTTAATGTATAATAACATTAATTATGGCAAATACGCACGAGAGGGCTACAAGGATACATATTCTATGAGAAGCCAAATGCAACTGTAAATTTTCCTGGCTACAAAACCCCCAGAGTTTACAATTACCCGAACTCCGACTCCACAAAATGAAGAAGCTGGCGATTCCTCCACTAGAATGCAACAGAGAATAAAATACCACCGAAAGGTATTCACTACCTACTTATTTTCATTGATATTCACATTAAAAAGGAGAACGTTTACGTTCAAAGAATAAGCACGCTGACCCAATGATAAAAATTATGCCAGAAGGCTTGTGGGGTAGGTGAGCTGCTTGGTCTCCATGCGTTTCACTAAAGGAAGGTGGTAAGTAATTGAGGCCAACCCAGGGTGATGATGGTGGCAAGGAATGGAAGAGAACTTGTGCAAACATTTTGGAAATAAAATTGACGAAAAAATTAAAATTTTCCTCTATTTCACGTTAAAAATAACGCAAGCTGCTCGTCAGTAATATTCTAAACCCAGACTCGGAATTCATGAATTCCACGAAGTGTAACGAAACTTCTGAAAGCTCATTTTGGATTTTTATACAAAGGTCCAATTAAGAGTTTTGCTATTACTGTGAAATTACATTGAAGCGGCCCTTTGCAGCGCATACTTTGTCCACGACGAAATTCACTGCATAATATTTAAGGAAACTTTTGGAGCATGAATATGAATCTCATTCGAAAATCCCATTAGCACGCTGCCGTCACTTTGAATACGACTGAGAAGGCGGTCTCTAAAACACCTTACGCTATTTCCATCACCATCCAAGGAATATTTTAGAGGTTCTTTATAAAAAAATCAAAACGGTAGTGTCAACTGTAATCGAGCAACCTGGATTCCGTTTCACAAAACACTGTCAGCTTCTCGGAGGCATTGGATATGTAAGGGTCCCGGCGAACTGCAGAACGGGGATTTTTTTGCAGTTGAGGGACGTCTATGTGACGGTTTTATGACATACTCTCGTATTCCGAGGTGGACGCGTCGCATTAAATGAAGCTCCCCGGGAAAGGTTCCCTCAGGTTATCACACGTGTCAGCTCAGGGACCAGCATAAACTAGAGCATCCCTTATTGTCCGAGCGCGTGGGAGTCTGCCGGAGAAGCGTACGTCTCGTTGATAGGCGACGGGTAAACGACGCCTAATCCCCGAGGTGATGACTGATGGATAACTCTAGCTTGCCACCGACCAATCAAATTATTAAATCTTTTTTTTTACATATAGTATTTTATGGATTTTATATCAAACTTTGGATTTGAGGTCACCAGAACCACTTAAAACATCCTCCCGGGGATTTAAGCACATCAGCTTTGCTACAACGGAAGCGCGAGCTACTTTTCACTGCGGCGAACGCTTTGGTCAGAATTAAGACTTAATCCCAAGTTCACTGGGGAAGCCGGTGAAATCGCCAAACGTACGTTCAACTTTAACAGGAAAGGCGGTAATCGTAGAAGATCTACGTTGAACTTAACCAATGAGAAATAGTGGCTCGTTGAGAGTACTTTACATAAATATGATCCAAGCAAACTCACGATTTCATCGAATTACTGCGTCGACGCAGCAGAGGATTAGGTTCATAAAGGGGGACAAATTAAACCTCAAATAAGCCAGTAAATCCTCTCCGGTATGGACGACGAACCGTAAAATCAGCGTAAATGATTATCTGGAAGACGCAATTTCTACATAGAAATGTTTAGCAAATAAATTGATATCCTATTTAATTAAGTTGATGGAATCCTTCCATTTTCCATTGAGAGTTGAGATTTAGAACATCGTGAAGCCTAATTTATGTTCGGACAGTTAGCATTTGAACAGGGGAATCGGGATGGTACGTTGGTTAAAGTAAAGGAATTCCACCGAAAGGATAAGGGTTCAAATCCAGGAGACCAAAAATATTTTTCAGCGGCATCCCGATCCCTATTTGAGGTGCTTTGTAGAGAGCACTTTGAGTGAGCACGACCTCTGTCGGATGGGACGTTAAACTGCTGACCCATTGGTGCCTTTCGTTAAGAGTAGGCTAATGCCGACGCCGGGTTTCTCTCCATCCTCCCTTTCCCAACCATCCCTAATGGCGCAAATAACCTTAGTTGTCGGTCGCCTCACCTAATCTACGACTACTACTTGAACAGTGTATGTGTCTCCTCCATCAAGCATTAATTTAAATGACAAATATTAGAATTCAGGGACTGCATTTTATAGACTTTCTTTGATAATGACTACTGAATGCACTCGAAAAAATTATTGATTAAAAAAAAGAAAGGTACCCCAAATAATAAATTTGAGGAGATAGACATGAAAAAAAAAATTGCTACCGATTTGAACTCTCAATTAGAAACCAATACACGGAGGTTAGAAGTAAATGGAGGAGACAGAAACGTTCTCGGCATAAAAAGGACTGGAAAGGTAACCAACTGTCCTCAAAATAACTCATAGGACAGTGGTAGTATATGGTGGACCTCTATCAAAATCCGACACTTAGCTAGCGATTGTGGAAAATCAATGTATTCGTAAGGGCCAAGCACTGAAAGTACGTCTTTTGAGCGGAATACATTAAATCACAACCCTCGGGCATGGACAACAAAATTCACACAAGAAATGTTTTATTAACTGTGCCGCGCACTCATCGCATTCCCGGTGATTGTGTTACAGAATAAACTGTTAAAACTGATAATGAGAATAAAATTGGCAAGAGCACCGATGGGTTATTCATTTAGCTGTCGATAATGCTTTAAATTGAAATTTATATGAATAAAAATATTTTGTGGACATTTTGTCGAATTATGTTATCGCTTATTTATCCCCAAAGGATATTATCACACTTACTCTCACAATCTCACGGATTTGCTACGTAGGTACAACTCTGGAATCACTAAAATTCAACTTACGGTGTTTTTGTATGATTTCAGTTATAATTAAGGAATATAAATGTTGACTATGTATATAAATGTGTATTATATATATATATATATATATATATATATATATATATTTAATAAAACAAAGGTTATGCGATTTTCCAGAAAGAAAAAGGCTAAGCTAAATATTAAAATAGGCGGGGAAAAAATAGAGCAGGTAGAACAGTTTACATATCTCGGAAGTGTTTTGGACCAACACGGTCAAAGTGGTAGGGACGTAAGGAGAAGAATTGCGCTAGGCGAGGAGGCTTTCTCAAGGAGGAGGGAGTTGATGACGGGGACGTTGAGTAGGGATGTTAAGACAAGACTCGTAAAAACTCTGATATGGAGCGTAGCTATGTACGGCGCGGAAACGTGGTCGCTGAAGCAGGAGGATAGACGTATATTGGAGGCTTTTGAAATGTGGGTGTGGAGAAGAATGGAGAAGGTAAAATGGACCGAAAGAAAAACAAATGAGGAAGTACTAGAAATGGTGGGGGAGGAGAGGGGTTTGTTGAGAGAAATCCTATGGAGGCAGGAAAAATGGATGAAAGGCGTATTGAGCGGTAGTGGAATGTTGAAGAGGGTAATAGAGGGGAGAATGTTGGGCAAGCGAGGTAAGGGTAGGAACAGAATAGGGATGTTGGAAGGGATGAAGGGAGGAAAGAAGTACACCGAGATGAAGAGGGACCTGATATAGATAAGTTTGCTAGGTGGGGAGTCACAAAATGTTTATTTGATAGTTGTGTCCATCCAAAAACCTACCTTAACCGGTAGATTACCTAATAATAATAATATATATATATAGATGATTTCTTCGAAGTAACACGGAAGTGTTGAATAAAAAACTTAGACAGTAACACACAGCACGAGAACACATAAAAAGAACACTCACAATATTATCTTGATAATTTCGACGGACTTGAGCTCCGTCTTCTTCGGAAGATAAGATATGACTAAGCACTAATATATATATATATATATATATATATATATATATATATATATATATATATATATAATATATATATATATTATATATATATTATTTATTCGCCGTATGGCGGGATTTCGTGTTTGAATGTAGATATATATTTATGTTTATAAAAAATATTTTTGATTTCTTCGAAGTAACAAAGAAGTGTTAAATAAAAAACTTAGACAGCAACACACAACATGAGAACACATAAAACGAACACTCGCACGTAATATCTTGATAATTTCGACGGACTCGAACTCCGTTTTCTTCGGAAGAGTAATTAGGACTCCTAATAGTCCTGAGTACTAACTAATCTTCCGAAGAAGACGGAGTTCGAGTCCGTCGAAATTATCAAGATATTACGTGTGAGTGTTCCTTTTATGTGTTCTCACGTTGTGTGTTGCTGTCTAAGTTTTTTATTTAACACTTCCGTGTTACTTAGAAGAAATTATATAAATATATATTTTTTTATTTATATAAAACACAGTAATCAACCCGAAAGTCGGTTTAGTAGGTGATGGTAGAGCTCACCCATGTACTAAGCCCGACGGCGAGTGAATATTCACACATATGATATTATATGTATGTAAAAATAAATAAATAAATATATATTAATGGGAAAAGGATAAGGAAACCATGGGTAACGGAGGAGATGATTGCAAAGATGGATGAGAGAAGAAGATGGAAAAATGTAAACACAGAGTTAGGCAAAATGAAGTACAAAGAGTTAAACAATAAATTGAGAAGGGCCACAAATAAAGCAAAAGAAGAATGGTGGAAAACGCAATGCGAGGATATGGAAAGTTTACAGAAGAAGGGTGAAATTGGTGCTCTATACAGCAAGGTTAAGTTATTATCGGGAAGTAAGAAGGCAAGATCTGTGCTAACAGTTAAAGATAAATGGGGTAAGATAATAGTTGAACCAGGAAAAATCCAAGAGAGATGGAAGGAATATATAGAAACACTGTATGGTAAAGAACTTAGGCCGACAAGGTTAGACATAGAAAAGGAACATGACGTAGAAGAAGATAGCTTAGGTCCAGGCATACTCGACGATGAAATAGAAAGGGCATTAAAGGAGATGAAAGCAAATAAGGCTGTGGGGGTGGACAATATTCCTGTAGAAATGTTGAAATGGTTAGGGAAAGGTGGGAAGAAGGCCATATATGGACTGATTCGTAGTATCTATGAGGAAGGAATCTGGCCGGAAGATTTTGTGAGATCGGTGTTAGTTCCTATTCCAAAAAAGGTAAAGGCTTCGTCATGTGAGGATTACAGAACAATAAGTTTGATATCCCACGCAGCTAAAGTTATTCTCAGGATCATCAACAAAAGGATAGAGAGTAAGGCAAATGATTACTTAGGGGATGATCAGATTGGGTTCAGGAAAGGAAGAGGTACGCGTGATGCCATTGCAGTTATGAGATCACTAGTCGAGAGGAATATAGAATACAATCAGGACGTTTTTGCCTGTTTCATAGATTTCGAAAAAGCGTTTGATAGAGTGAATTGGGAAAAACTAATGCGTGTATTGCAGAAAATAGGAATGGATTGGAGGGACAGGAGACTGATCCGCAACCTGTACATGTCTCAGACTGCTCAGGTGCGAGTGGGGAACGGAGAGTCCGGATGGGCAGTGTTAGGAAGAGGTGTAAGGCAGGGTTGCCCATTGTCACCGGTACTGTTCAACGTATATGTAGAGGAAATGATTAAAGAGGCATGGGAAGAACTGGAGGTAGGAATTAAAGTCGGAGGGGAATTCGTAAAATCGGTTAGGTTTGCTGATGACCAAGCATTAGTTGCTCAGTCAGCCAAGGGGTTGCAAGCATTGTTGAGTGAATTGGAGGTTCAGTGCGATAAATATGGGATGAGAATAAATATTAATAAAACAAAGGTTATGCGATTTTCCAGAAAGAAAAAGGCTAAGCTAAATATTAAAATAGGAGGGGAAAAAATAGAGCAGGTAGAACAGTTAACATATCTCGGAAGTGTTTTGGACCAACACGGTCAAAGTGGTAGGGACGTAAGGAGAAGAATTGCGCTAGGCAAGGAGGCTTTCTCAAGGAGGAGGGAGTTGATGACGGGGACGTTGAGTAGGGATGTTAAGACAAGACTCGTAAAAACTCTGATATGGAGCGTAGCTATGTACGGCGCGGAAACGTGGTCGCTGAAGCAGGAGGATAGACGTAGATTGGAGGCTTTTGAAATGTGGGTGTGGAGAAGAATGGAAAAGGTGAAATGGACCGAAAGGAAAACAAATGAGGAAGTACTAGAAATGGTGGGGGAGGAGAGGGGTTTGTTGAGAGAAATCCTATGGAGGCAGGAAAAATGGATGAAGGGCGTATTGAGCGGTAGTGGAATGTTGAAGAGGGTAATAGAGGGAAGAATGTTGGGCAAGCGAGGTAAGGGTAGGAACAGGATAGGGATGTTAGACGAGATGAAGGGAGGAAAGAAGTACACCGAGATGAAGAGGGACCTGATATAGATTAGTTTGCTAGGTGGGGAGTCACAAAATGTTTATTTGATAGTTGGGTCCATCCAAAAACCTACCTTAACCGGTAGATTACCTTAAAAAAAATATATATTTCGATATATTTTTATATATATGTAGTCCTAACCTCCTTGTATACCAAAATAGAGAAAAAATGTCAGCCTCCGTAAAACGATTTCACGCAGCTAGCTGGGAAACCAGTCTGCTACTACCACTGGCATTCTGGACAGGACTGGAGGATAACATAATTCTCACACTTAATTTAAAATTTAACTACCTACCACTCGTAACACGTTCAGAGGTACATAAAATACGACGGAAGTACGTCAAAGTTTTTTGTAATGTAGTTTTTTATACGGTGCATATTAAACGAAACGGTGCACTTAAACCGCCGCGGAAATCAACGAGTAAAAAATTTGTTGAAACTTTTTTTTATTACGACGTGGCAGCCTGTTGGGTAAACCCATTGCCTACTGGCCCGAGGTTCCAGGAGTTGCCTTGGATCATGCCTTTGCAAAACCCCATCAAAAATCCAAGCGGCACGCTTTTCTGGTCACTACAACCTCACGGAAAATTGCAGTAGGGGCAGGGAAGGTAACTGGGATCCTGGGAGTTTGAATTTTACACTCCTTAGAGCTAGGTTCGATTAGTCCCCATACCTATTACTATTAAACCAACCATCGCGTTGACTACTATTTTTTTCAGTTGCTTTTTTAGTCTCCCAGGTTTTTTAACGTTGACTACAAAGTGAGAGTAAAGACGTGATCTAATCCTCTACTTAATATTTCACAGTTTAATCAAGCTTCACTTTGATACACAGTATATTCACTGAAGCCCCACATTGAAATCTGTAATATTCGTCATAAATTCTTCAGTTATGTAAAAAAAAGTGGACAGATTGCAAGCTGACGGTTAACCACATGGCTGTTACAATGGGGATTGGCCATAAGTTACTAAAATAGCGTGGCGTGGTTGACTGGCAATAAAGATGGACAATGAAGTTAAATACGAGGTATATTCGAAAAGTAAGGGCCGTTTTCTTATACATAAAGATTGGTGATACAGAACAAAGTTGTACGCATTTAGCCCCATCTATTGATTGTTTTTGAAGCCACTGAAGTTATTTTGTTGAATTGGTACTCCTCTTTTGCCTCTCGGTGAATGCAGATAGCAATGTTCGCGAAAATCGATGCTCTCGCCAGGTACAAAGTGCGTGCTGTGGCTTACTTTTTTTGTGTAAAAAACATCAGCCGCCAACATATATCGGGAGTTGTACTCTGTTTTATGGAACTACAGTAATGAGCGAAGAAAAAACCAGAGAATTGTGTAGAAATCTTCAAAAAGAGCCGCAAAAATGTGTATGATGAAGGGCAGAGTGACAGGCCAAGCATCCAAAACGATGGAATCGTTCAACAAGTGGACCAAGAACAACGATCTGACTGATGATCAGTGCTCTGGCTGATAAAGTTCCTATTGTTTGACGCACCACCATTTTTACGAAAATTCTCGGAGATCACAAATTTTGTACTAAGTGGGTGCCGAAAACGCTAACCGACCCAACATGGTTTTCAAATGGCTGGGAACTTTTTCATGACCCACCCCTAAAGTCTTGGCTTTTCACCTAGTGACTACTTTTTCTTCTTGTACTTGAAATAGTGGCTTGGTGGATTACTGTTTGAAGAGGACCGGGAACCTAAGACCACCAATGTCAACGGGTTCAATTTTCAGGCAGCGAACTTTTATGCTGAGGGATTAAAAAAGGAGGCGTAGCGTTACGAAAAGTGCTTTGATGGCTTTGTGAAATAATGAAGAAGGATACTTGGAGAAGTAAAGCAGTGATTAAGTACTTTTTCTACATAATATATTATTTTGCGATCAAACGGGCCTAACTTAAAAAATAACCCTAGTGATAAGCCCACCGTAATGCAAAAGTAGGATAAAGAAAATGAAATTTTCCTCGTTAATTCCAGATCCACTCCCTGTGAAATAACAATGGAGTCGAATTGGAAAGATCGAAAGAAAATCCGAACTGGGAGTTCGCGAAGATTTGTAAAAAAAAATTAATTCAAGGAAATCCAGTCTGCTCCGCACAAATGCTGAGGGAAACAAGACGGGGGAAGGTGGTCGAGAATGGTGAAGGATAAAATATAAGGATCCCATGGGACAAAAGAGGTTTGCGGCGGTTTGTAGATGAGCAAAGGTGAGCTCTGTAAGGAGAGATAGAAAGGGGGCGTCCGAATCATTTGGGATGGGAAGGGAGGTCATTGTGGTGGCGTTGGGAGCGGGGACGGAGCTACCTACGGTCAGAGCGGGAGATGGACGAGACTGGAGGGAGGCGGAGGAACGCGAATCCATTTAAAGGCTCCCTCATCGCCAGCGGGTTGAATTTGGGTCATCCCGCCCACACACACACGGACCCCCCCCCCCCCCTCCCGGTGGCATCCATGCCTCCATCGGTGCCCATCCCGCCAGTCCCAACCCCCTTATCCCTCCCTTCCGTGCACACGTCGAGGACACTTGTTTGTCCGTTTTGCGACGGAGGGAATGCAAGACAAAGGCGCGGCCCTCGGGGAGGGGTGAGTAGGGAAGGGTAATGACTGGGAGGGATCACGAGGGCGGAAGGGAGGTGGAGTGGGTTCGTTGGAACGAGTAGGCGGCGAGGAGGGCACGGGGGAGGGCGTGGAAGGGCAGGGGCGGTGGAGAGGCGGAAAAGCAGTCCGTTAATGTCTTTTTAAGGATTCAAACACACACAAACGAGTAAGCATACGAAGGGATCGCCCCGCGGTTGTCCCGCCGAATGTAGGACACAACAGCGGGGCAAGAGTTTTCAAAAACTTTACCTCTGATAAAATCCGAGAGATGAGAAGATGCGTGGACCAGATATGGAAGTATTTATCTCCTCCCAGGTCGTATCATTGCCATAAATATTTTTTTATTTCAGAAAGGAGTGGTGATTTGCCAGAGCGATGACTAAATATGTATTTGTTGAGTGAAGACATTTTTTGCTTTCGAAGATACTTAATCATAAACCGACCCAAGTTCCTAACTATTGAACTGTCATAATTACTTTCCAGGATGTCCTAACGCTCATTATCTTTCCCCATTCATTAAATATTCTAAACACTATGTGAATACTTTTGGCGATGCCAAAATTTATAAAATAAAACATTTGCAATAAACTAAAGCAATGCTTCCGGTGGGATAAATTCGTGTTCAAGCCTGCAGAAAACCAATTTTACCCTGTAGAATTCCTTGGATAGGCTTTCGTGGTGTTAACGAGCTGAAATTATATTACGCAGAAGAGCATAACCGTTATTTTAGAAAGAGAATCTAATGCACATAGAAGGCACTCCTGAATGAGTACTAACTCAAACGCAATTCAGGGAATATGAAGATATTTAATTCGTACAGAGACGAAAGGAAGCTTTCTGTATTGGACAGTATCCCACCACTGCCATTATGCCTAACTGATCATGGCGATGCAAAAGGCATAGCTTGTCCCTCTAGAAGAGAAATTAAGCATGTAAGGAGCTCCGACAGCCGAGTTCATATCTCGTATTTATCGTTTAACATAAAACACGTTACAACAAAAAAGCCAAGCTGAGAACCAAACCGAAGACCTTCGGCTTATCTGCAGGGGGCGTTGCCCACCAAACCGGCCACGTATGCAAAACAATGTTTTTTTGCAAATTTATCACTCAACTCTCGAGGCAAGCATACAGAGCACGTGAAGAATTAAAGCATTACATTCTCTGGCACCTAAGGCCCTCGTATACACTCCAGGGGGAAAGATGGACGAAGTTTAAACGCGTACACACAAAAACCAAACGGTGCATCTCAATTGAGATCTAAATCTAATTGCAAGAACCAAATTGGGTGCATGTGAGAGGAAGCTTGTTGGGCAGGGTGGACCTTACAAGTCGGTCGCGAGGGGTTATCATTTCAATGATCCTTCCATCGGCGTTACGACGCTGGTACCTCAGCACTTGTTTTGAAAAAAACTAAACGGAGGCTTTGATGAAATACGAATACTAAGGGGACTAATATACTGCCTTCCAATACCAAATAATGGGACTCCAATGCAGGCAGTACATCATTATTATTTCACAGCCATTTCGATCCTTAACTAGGAACTGTGTGGAGGGCACTTCAAATGTACACTCCATCTGTCGGACGAGATAGTAACAGTTCAATCAATTTCAACCCGCATTCCTTTTACCACTGCGATATCTGATCTGCATTGCAGCAGATTAGCCCGCAATCTGCTGTTGTGCTTTTCCCGACCGTATACACCCTTTCTTATTCGTTTCCATCTAGTTTTAAGCTCCGATAATCAAATGAAAATTCGAACAATATTGTTTGTTGCTCTCAGAATGCCTGCCATCGTCAATGGCCGCTTTAAAGGTGATCACCCTCCGCGAAATCAGGGCATGGCAATAACTGTTTTTCACCCAATCTCTCCGTTCAAATATCAAGAGGAGGCACGCGTTGATGGCGAAAATAATTGAGCCCCAGAGAGCTTGCTGGAATGAGCATGGGAATAGCATTTCATTTAAGGAATGGAAAGTTCAGCGAATACTCGTGAGAATCAAAACGAATAGATTGGAGAAGAGAGTAAACACGACGGGTATACAGGAGGAATCACCATGGAAGCCATACGAAGGTGTTCACGAGAGATTTACTACGGCTTAGCACGTAAAAAACAGCCGAGTTTATACTCGTTACACCGAGGGATTTATATAGGCCCAACATTTCAATGGTTAACTGGACCGCCGGAAAATATAAGAGAGAAAGATTCCATCAATGTACGAAATATGCAAGTGCTCGTTCTTCCCTCGTGCGATACATTATCATATCACGTATAACCACCCGTTAAATATTTAATTTAAAAAGAAAAATTTTAAAGTATACTCGAATTATTATCGCAAGCAGAAACGATACTTTGGTGTGTGTGTGTACCTTGTTCACGTGCATTTATTAGCTTAATTATATTCAGGTATAAGTGCATATTGATGCATTAATTAGTGATGGCCCGAACCCCTCCCCCACACGCCCTTGCGGCTGCCGGCGATGTATTCCGTAAATTGGGAACCAAGTCACCAAGAACCGGTGACTACATTACATCTAGAGAAGACGAGATAAGCCAAGAAAAAAGACATAACAACTAGTCGGTAGGAGGAACATGTATCTCAAAGTGCTGCTGGTATTTATCTTATTTCGTGATAGTTGCGAATTGTGAATGACTAGCACGACCCGTTGTATCTGTATACTCGATAGTCGAAGTCCCGTAAGCCTTTCCTGGCTGGTTAATGAAGATCAAGAATTTCAACTAAGTGGTTAACAAAATTGCAATACTTAAAATTGCGAGGTCCCGAATATTCATAAATTCCACCGAGGAGACATATTTATTACTCATGAGCATTGTTACCAACTTTGCCTCCTCAAATGACTGACAATTGGGTAAAATTATTTCATCATATTCGAATCCCATACGTGAAACCAGGCGGGTAACACAACAGGATAGAGATTGTCTAATTGATGACTAACATCTGGCGTATTTCGGTTTCTTAATTCTTTAGTTTCGCGTTTTGAGATTCGCTCCTTTACAAGATGGGGGAAAAGTTCGACTTTTGGTCCATACTACGAAAACGGAGAGGTGGATGAAAATTATTCAAAACAGCCAACTGTTTAGCGTGCATTTTAACCACATGACATCCAAAATTCGTCGACTCTCACGCCGAAGCACAATAAGTAGTCGTACAGAAAAACTACAATAGATAGATATACAGGAGAATTATCGTGTAAAACGCCAAGGGTGCAACTTTTAACCCCGAACTCTTGAAGCAAAAATAACAAGACTAGGGTACTTACCAGGAGCGTGAGTAATTGAAAGGGAAGAAAATAAGCCAGAAATGTAACTCACCTGAAAAAGACAACAGAATACCAATTAATACATAATTCATACATACTGAATTTGGGCGGCAATTCATAACGGTCAAGCTGCATTTTGACAATAGGAAAAATATTTTTACTAAAGTTAGGTTGGATAATTTGACGAGGAGCGTATATGCAAACTGGCAACACTGATTTTCACTCTGTCAAAACTTACAATTTGAATTAAATCAACGCCTTGAAGCATAATTAATAAAAACGGACAAATACTAACGTTTACTTCTGATATCGAAGAGCTTAAAAAGACACCACATTAAATCTGCTCATTAGTCATAATAGTAATAAAATGAAATTAATTCTTGATAATGACTTACATAAATGCTTAGTTATCCTTAGTACAGCCCGCGACAGGAGCAGAACACGATCAAACATCCCAAAATACGCGATAGATACGAGGAATTGCGTTGTCAGCTGACTCTTTATTTTTACGGACACCTACTTGCACGGCAATGCGAGTGCAGAACCACATGGCTGCCGTGGCAACGGGAGATGGGCAGCGTAAAACGAAACGAATTGGTTGTAATGGGCACTTCGAAGACCGAGAAGAGAAAGGAATCGACGGCGTGGGGAGAAGAGAGCGGGGTGTGGGAGAATGATGGCCGGGGGCACTCGGAAAGGGTCACCTCCATTACGGCGGGGCCGTGACCCTAAGGGCCCGTCACCTCCTCCCCACACCCTCCCCTGGGGAATCCAGAATAGCGAGTATTCGAAGGAGTGATGGACCCAGCGGCGCCCGACGGTAGAAGAAACAACGAATTACGTAAGAGTGCCGAAGATAGGCGAATTGGATTGAACAGTACCCCGTTATAATTCACCCACTTCATGCAATCCTTTCCTTTGAAGAAGTATTGAAGCTTTAATTTTCAAGCATTTGCTAGGAAAAATCTATTTTATATTTAAATTCCTACTATCTACATCTTTCCTTTTGGGGTAGGCTAATTAAAAAGAATCCTGGTTTTAAGTATTGATTCAGAAAGCTTACTTTCACTAATTTCTTCCACAATGCACTGTCCTTACATTCTACTCTTCCCTCCGCGGTCACATTCGCGCATTGTTCCTCAAGTGCTCCAAAACTCCAGATGATATTATTATTCCGTCTTGACAGTTTTTCCGGCCACATTTATCCATGTCTTTATCGATTCACTCCCTTCCCTTTTCTCTTTCTTCCATCGCACCATGCACTCTCCTTTCCCATATCGATGTCTGACGATTCGACCGCCACTCACTCTCATAACGACCGAACCGTCGCAGCTCACCTCACCCGTGCCTCTCTTTTACCGGTACCTCGAATCCACATTCATTCATGGCCCACTCACCCGACATTTTTAACACAGACGCTCCTCAAGTAACCAATATATCCATCCATTTTTTCGATATCAATTTTTATATTGGCACACCCAAGTTTTGCTTCCGTGCAATTCGGTGGAGAGGAGTATCCACGAGGGTAGCCTGAAAACTAATGCACACATGCTTGTAGACCACAAACAAAATGACCTTCAGAGACACTCCTGGTGGCATATGGAAGAAACATTCCCCCTCAACACGCATGCGAAGGTTTAAGGTCGTTACATTCATCCAGTGTATTTTAAGAAGCGGAAGTAGTGCTAGTTAGCAACGCAACTTAAACAGCCTCCTGTTATCGAATTTTTAACTGCTGAAAAAGTGTCGACATAACGCTAAAACACGTCTCCGTACTTCCATTTCTTAAAATACACTGGATTAATATAATGAACTCAAACCTGCGCATGCGTGTTGAGGGGGAATGTTACTTCCACATTCCATCGGGAGTGCTTCTGAAGGTAATTTCGTTTGTGGTCTAAAAGAATGTGTGCATTAGTTTTCAGCCTATTCTCGTATTTAAACACTGCCGATTTTGCTGCCTTGGACAATTTCTAATAGTTTTGTCTAATAATAACCCTTGTCAAACATTCGCGCATCTTTTAATTTCCACAAAATATACCCTAATTTGTAATTACTTAATACAGTAAAAAGTTCACTCGCATAAGAATAAAATAGAGCTCTACAAGATATATCTTTTTTGACGCCGAGGGTCGTTTGTTGAGCTGGGAATGTTTTCATCCACAGTTCTTCGATAAAATCATATTATTCCAAGCATGTGGAGTCAGAGGACAAATAATTCACGCTATAAGTAGCATACAAACGCAGGAGAAGAATGAAGACGTGATATTCACTTAGATTTCCTTGCTATTTCAGACAATGTTTCCTATGTGCTTTAAACTTTTAGTACGAGTGGATTCCCACGTCGGTGCTTTTAGTGGCAATAAAATACATACAAGACGGAAGGTAATAACGAAAATACCTTCCAGAAAGCCTTAGAAGGGAGTCATGCCATCAAAAAGCCCTCATTCATAGGGTTTTCCTTTGAGGGTGCGAATTGGCATAAGAACGTCGGCTTGAATAGTTTTTCAAGCTAGGTAGGTCTGAGTGGTACAAAGGCAGTTCATGTAAGGCGCAAAACAAGGTTTGAAACAACATTCTAAGGGCTACAGAAAGATGGCGTGTGTTTACAGAACTCCAATTCATCATCTTGGCGCAAGCAATCCTTCGATTGAGTTGAATAAATACATTTACTCTCTATTCTCGGAACCTTTCTTTTTATTTATTTCCTTCCACACATTGTGCCAAGCCTTTGCCTCCCCATTTTGGGTCATTCCTACACAATATTTTGACCGCACTTTCATGTGTACATATATATATATATTATTATAAGGTAATCTACCGGTTAAGGTAGGTTTTTGGATGGACACAACTACCAAATAAATATCTTGCAACTCCAAACAAAACCCAATTCAGCAACCTAATCTCCCTCTTCGCCTCTGTGTACTTCCTTCCTCCCTTCATTCCGTCCAACATCCCTATCTTTAGCAGAGATATACGGAGAAAAATAGAATAGGTAATCGTTTGGGCGGCAAATCAGTGGGTCATAATTAATTGTGATCAGAACCGTCGATAATAGACAAGAACGAAAGGGTGTACAAGGAATACAAGGTCTTATTGCGATTTGAATCACCCAACGGAGATGTAAGTATGATGGAAAGGTTGGATCGAGGAAATCACGGGTGAACGTGATCGAGGTGACTGACTCCTAGGACGAGGAATTTTAGAAGCCTCTGGCATGCGCGAAGAAGGAGAAGAGAAGGGCATGCGTGTAGCACACACACACACACACACACACACACACACATATATATATATATATATATATATATATATATTTTATTATCATAATATTCATCATAATATTCTTGGGAATCATAATTGGGGTGGTTTCCCGTTGCCTTCCTCAATAGTGTTTTTAACGTGACACCATCACTTAAATGATTGGAGGGGATTGGAGGGACAGGAGACTGATCCGCAACCTGTACATGTCTCAGACTGCTCAGGTGCGAGTGGGGAACGGAGAGTCTGGATGGGCAGTGTTAGGAAGAGGTGTAAGGCAGGGTTGCCCATTGTCACCGGTACTGTTCAACGTATATGTAGAGGAAATGATTAAAGAGGCATGGGAAGAACTGGAGGTAGGAATGAAAGTCGGAGGGGAACTCGTAAAATCGGTTAGGTTTGCTGATGACCAAGCATTAGTTGCTCAGTCAGCCAAGGGGTTGCAAGCATTGTTGAGTGAATTGGAGGTTCAGTGCGATAAATATGGGATGAGAATCAATATTAATAAAACAAAGGTTATACGATTTTCCAGAAAGAAAAAGGCTAAGCTAAATATTAAAATAGGCGGGGAAAGAATAGAGCAGGTAGAGCAGTTTACATATCTCGGAAGTGTTTTGGACCAATACGGTCAAAGTGGTAGGGACGTAAGGAGAAGAATTGCGCTAGGCAAGGAGGCTTTCTCAAGGAGGAGGGAGTTGATGACGGGGACGTTGAGTAGGGATGTTAAGACAAGACTCGTAAAAACTCTGATATGGAGCGTAGCTATGTACGGCGCGGAAACGTGGTCGCTGAAGCAGGAGGATAGACGTAGATTGGAGGCTTTTGAAATGTGGGTGTGGAGAAGAATGGAGAAGGTGAAATGGACCGAAAGGAAAACAAATGAGGAAGTACTGGAAATGGTGGGTGAGGAGAGGGGTTTGTTGAGAGAAATCCTATGGAGGCAGGAAAAATGGATGAAAGGCGTATTGAGCGGTAGTGGAATGTTGAAGAGGGTAATAGAGGGGAGAATGTTGGGCAAGCGAGGTAAGGGTAGGAACAGGATAGGGATGTTGGACGGGATGAAGGGAGGAAAGAAGTACACCGAGATGAAGAGGGACCTGATATAGATTAGTTTGCTAGGTGGGGAGTCACAAAATGTTTATTTGATAGTTGTGTCCATCCAAAAACCTACCTTAACCGGTAGATTACCTAATAAATTTTATTAGGTAATCTACCGGTTAAGGTAGGTTTTTGGATGGACACAACTATCAAATAAACATTTTGTGACTCCCCACCTAGCAAACTAATCTATATCAGGTCCCTCTTCATCTCGGTGTACTTCTTTCCTCCCTTCATCCCGTCCAACATCCCTATCCTGTTCCTACCCTTACCTCGCTTGCCCAACATTCTCCCCTCTATTACCCTCTTCAACATTCCACTACCGCTCAATACGCCTTTCATCCATTTTTCCTGCCTCCATAGGATTTCTCTCAACAAACCCCTCTCCTCACCCACCATTTCCAGTACTTCCTCATTTGTTTTCCTTTCGGTCCATTTCACCTTCTCCATTCTTCTCCACACCCACATTTCAAAAGCCTCCAATCTACGTCTATCCTCCTGCTTCAGCGACCACGTTTCCGCGCCGTACATAGCTACGCTCCATATCAGAGTTTTTACGAGTCTTGTCTTAACATCCCTACTCAACGTCCCCGTCATCAACTCCCTCCTCCTTGAGAAAGCCTCCTTGCCTAGCGCAATTCTTCTCCTTACGTCCCTACCACTTTGACCGTATTGGTCCAAAACACTTCCGAGATATGTAAACTGCTCTACCTGCTCTATTCTTTCCCCGCCTATTTTAATATTTAGCTTAGCCTTTTTCTTTCTGGAAAATCGTATAACCTTTGTTTTATTAATATTGATTCTCATCCCATATTTATCGCACTGAACCTCCAATTCACTCAACAATGCTTGCAACCCCTTGGCTGACTGAGCAACTAATGCTTGGTCATCAGCAAACCTAACCGATTTTACGAGTTCCCCTCCGACTTTCATTCCTACCTCCAGTTCTTCCCATGCCTCTTTAATCATTTCCTCTACATATACGTTGAACAGTACCGGTGACAATGGGCAACCCTGCCTTACACCTCTTCCTAACACTGCCCATCCAGACTCTCCGTTCCCCACTCGCACCTGAGCAGTCTGAGACATGTACAGGTTGCGGATCAGTCTCCTGTCCCTCCAATCCATTCCTATTTTCTGCAATACACGCATTAATTTTTCCCAATTCACTCTATCAAACGCTTTTTCGAAATCTACAAAACAGGCAAAAACGTCCTGATTGTATTCTATATTCCTCTCGACTAGTGATCTCATTACTGCAATGGCATCACGCGTACCTCTTCCTTTCCTTGACCCAAACTGATCATCCCCTAAGTAATCATTTGCCTTACTCTCTATCCTTTTGTTGATGATCCTGAGAATAACTTAAGCTGCGTGGGATATCAAACTTATTGTTCTGTAATCCTCACATGACGAAGCCTTTGCCTTTTTTGGAATAGGAACTAACACCGATCTCACAAAATCTTCCGGCCAGATTCCTTCCTCATAGATACTACGAATCAGTCCATATATGGCCTTTTTCCCACCTTTCCCTAACCATTTCAACATTTCTACAGGAATATTGTCCACCCCCACAGCCTTATTTGCTTTCATCTCCTTTAATGCCCTTTCTATTTCATCGTCGAGTATGCCTGGACCTAAGCTATCTTCTTCTACGTCATGTTCCTTTTCTATGTCTAACCTTGTCGGCCTAAGTTCTTTACCATACAGTGTTTCTATATATTCCTTCCATCTCTCTTGGATTTTTCCTGGTTCAACTATTATCTTACCCCATTTATCTTTAACTGTTAGCACAGCTCTTGCCTTCTTACTTCCGGATAATAACTTAACCTTGCTGTATAGAGCACCAATTTCACCCTTCTTCTGTAAACTTTCCATATCCTCGCATTGCGTTTTCCACCATTCTTCTTTTGCTTTATTTGTGGCCCTTCTCAATTTATTGTTTAACTCTTTGTACTTCATTTTGCCTAACTCTGTGTTTACATTTTTCCATCTCCTTCTTTCATCCATCTTCGCAATCATCTCATCCGTTACCCATGGTTTCCTTATCCTTTTCCCGTTAACGGTTCCTATAGTGTCTTTAGCGGCTTCCAATATCCCTTTCTTGATACATTCCCATTTTTCTTCGATAGCACTCAGTTCTTTACCGTCGTCCATCATTTTCTCTACAGCCTCCTGATACTCCTTCCTCGTTAATTCATTTACTGCTTCTAAATTCCATTTTTTAACCCGCCGCCCTTGCCTTATCTTCTTGAAACGAACATTACATTTCATAACAACTAAATTATGGTCAGAGTCCGCATCCGCTCCTGGGAAACTGTGCGAATTTATCACACTGTTCCTAAACCTGTGCCTAACCATAATATAATCTAACTGATACCTTTCTGAGTCACCTGGCATTTTCCATGTATACCTACGCCTTTTGTGGTGTCTAAACCATGTGTTAGTGATGACTAACCCCTGTCTCCTGCAGAAATCAATTGCTTTCTCCCCGCGTTCATTCCTCGTGCCTAACCCATAGTCCCCCACCTCACCACCATCTCTCCCTTCGCCTACCGTCGCATTCCAATCCCCCATCACTATCAAATGTTTCCCTGCAGGAACACTCGCGATGATATCCTCTAACTCATCATACATCCTATCGACTTCTTCCTCCTTGTGGTTGCTCGGTGGCATGTATACCTGAATAATGACCAAGTTCGTCGGCTCTGCTTTAATCTCTACGAGTAAAATTCTATCTGTCGCTTGCTCTATGTTGACTACGCTTCTTCCTACCTCTTTATTTAAAATTACGGCAACCCCTCGTTGGCTCTCATCCCCGCCGCTGTATATTACTCTATAATTGTCACTCCAGTAATCCCCGCTATCCTTCCATCTCACCTCGCAGAGGCCTAAAACATCTATGTTACCTCTTTCTATCTCTCGCTTAATATTTTCTAATTTGCCTCTCCTCAACATTGTCCTGACGTTCCAGGTTCCTATTCTAACTACTTTCGCCTTCTTCTGAGTCTTCTGTCCTGCTGAAGTTATTTCTTCCCTGCAAGGGTTTCGTGGGATGACGACCGCGGAAGCCTTGCCTCTCCCGCTGCCGGGCACGACACACGGCCTCTTGGGCCGTGTCCCGTAGTTGCCAGGACTCATATTATCTATAGTGCCCATCATAATATTCTTGGGAATCATAATTGAGGTGGTTTCCCGTTGCCTTCCTCAATAGTGTTTTTAACGTGACACCATCACTTAATGGCCGCCCCACTGGGGTCAGACGCCATTGCAGCCGCCTCACTGAGGAACAGACGCTGCGTGGACTACCTTTCGTCTGGCTCCTAACCTTCGACCTATCTGGCATGGGTGACCCTTCCAGGAGTAATTATTATTACTCCCGCCAGCACATATATATATATATATATATATATATATAAAATATATATTTATATTATATATACACATTACACACACATATTTTTATTCATTCCCAAGGAAATAGGTCTCAGGAAAAGGGATAGGAACACATAAATGACGAGCACAGGAAAGGTGGGGAAGGCGGAAACGAGCAGATCACAAGGGCAAAGACATTTCCTTGAAAGAGACAAAACAAAAATATTTTTGAGCTTATGATCTGCTCGAATCCGTCTACCCCGCTTCTCCTGTGATCGTCTTTATTTGTGTTCCTATCCCTTTTCCTTATATCTATTTCCTAGGGAATGAATATGTGTTCGCCGTAGGGAGGGATTTCGTTTTTGAATGTGTATATGTATATATACTGAATAATATTCATACATATTGCATTTTTAGCATCGAGAATAGAGTTTTGAACAAATAAATATTATATATATATATATATATATATATATATATATATTGTTATTTATTTACGGACAGGGTCATATGACCCAGTTACTCGGCTCTCCTTTACACCATGCTCTTCCACCAAGTTCCCTTCTCCTCAACTTATAAAAAACCTCTTGTTAGTAGCACTGTCTATCCGAAATAATCCAGTTAATTATTAATCAAATGCCTAATTCTTTCTTCCTTTGGTTAGCTATGAGACTGCAGTGCGCCTTGAAAAATCATCTTTAGAAGCCTACGCGAGCATAAAATATCACTAAAATCACCGCATTAAGGCTTACGAAACTCCTTTAAAAATATTGATATCATCTACGCCTTCCCGAAATTTTCTAAGACTAATTCCATGAAATTCAATATATCCCTTATTGTTCCAATCCCGAGTCAGCCCAAATTAAATATTTGAAAGCTATCACTGAAACAGAACTAAGATTGCATTTTACATAACAGATCGCATTTCTTTTAATCAAAGAGACCCTTCTATAGCTTCTATATCAGCACGACTGTAGAGCTTCTCAGAAAAATTTGTATTTATCATAACGTTGGCCAAATATGAGCCACTTCATATGTTTAGTTCGGAAGAACTAGGATAAACACAGCATGTGCAAACAGGCCACCTAGACGACGGAAAACGATCATGGACTTCATGACCGAGTTTCAAAGTCCGGACTAAAACAATGTTTGACTTTAGGCCGTGTTTTTCGATTACAGGCCACTGTGTATTGGTGCGAATAGTGCTGAGGAGGATGGGGATCTCGGGCATCGGAGAGTAGACATTTCCAACCACTCTGTTGCTCTATCTCCTATTACGCGTGGAGTGGCAATGCGTGGGAACTCGATTTGATGGAGGGAAAGCGACAACATCGCGCCGTTGCCCTAAGACGGTATCAATTTACGACTTGAGTGGGTGTCCGTAATTTCAAGCATTGTCCTTACCTCAAACGATCCTCCGCATCTCGCCTGAGATCGAACGGCAAAGCGCCCTCGAGCACCATGTAACTTCGCTACACTTTGCAACGAAGACCAAAAAAAAACTCCACACACTAACGTGAAAAGGGCTTTCCTCACACAGTACAAAATGTACTTACGGAATCAACAGAGAGAAATAGCATCGAGGAAAGAAGAAACGGACTAGGCAAACAAAGAAACAAACCATTCGTTAGGAGCGTAATGGAGGGAAAAATTGAAGAGAGAATCCCATGAAGGAGAGGATAAAAACATTTACACTGTTATCTACAAGCTACTACACGAGCGTACATGTCTGACCATGAGCCTTTAGAGTAACACATGTAATTAATTGAATCCACAAATGTAATTAATAGACTCCAAGCGAGTATTCAAAGACAAAAAATTTGAGAAAAGGCATCTACTTGAAACAAATTAAAACTAAGTAGGCGAGTTTTTCCTACACCAAAAACTGTTTTCTTTAAATGAGAAAGCTTAGTATTTCTCTTCTTAATGTTATTTCTCTCATTCAAGCGGGCCGATACTTTTGAAACGCATGTAAACACTTATTTTTTTCCGTTATTTAAAATATTTTTTTAATGTTTTGGTCTGACCTCAAACTAAGAATATCCCTGGCTCAAGTTAAGACACATTTAGACTTTTGATCCAGAAGAAAGATATAAATAATCGTTACAGAGGGAAGAATTTATGGTTGGCATTTAATGAGTTAGGGTGAGCCATGAGCAGAAATTAGGAAATACCAAGGGATGAATTTCCCAACCATCGAACTGAAATATTAATGAACGAGACGGTGTGGTCGATAGACGGGGCGATAGCATTGGGAAGAATGACCAAGAGAACGGGTCCAACGTTTTAAGCTGAAATTTTGCAGCCAGGTATATTTCATCGTGCATGTTTCCTGGATACTTTCATTGACGGAAATTACTGCGGGTCGCGCTATCCTACCAACGGTTTCCGATGGATTGCATTAAGCTGTATAAAGTTTAACGAAAAAAATTACTAAGATATTTATACTTGCTTTTTGTAAACATTAAAATAAATTCAATATTTACCACAGATTCATTATTCAAACTAAATTTTAGGCGAGACTTATTGACCGGCGGCCATTTACGCATAAAAATACCTTCCAATCTCATTTTATGCACTGAATGGTTGAGGCCTTAACTTTGTGGAATTCCATTTTTAACTTAGGAAAATTAATATTATCTTTGCTTTCTACAGAAACATTTCTGTAGAAAGCAAAGATAATATTAATTTTCCTAAGTTAATCTCATTTTATTTTCGCAGAAATCGACTGCCAAATCGAGAATAGAAACGGGGAGGGGGGGAACTCTCTTAAGGCACTGCACCCCGAATGACGATGTGAGAAAAGATTTATTTATATTCAGAAGGCAAGAGAGGATCATTAGGTAGTCAACCAACCCAAGGCCGTAGCTTGTAGTACCGCCAGTTGTAATAGCTGCATAGCCGTAATTCAGGGATAAAAGAAGAATGCCATTACGTAATTACCCAAAGATTAATTTAAACCTAACGTTCTGTAAGTAATGATAGCTACTGGAAATATTTTTTTTCATTTGGACTGACCGAGAAATAACGAAAATGATAAAATTCAAGCCACTGAGCTGGAAAACCCTTATTCAAAAGGCGGTTGCATAAGACTCCTTAAGATTGAGAGGAGAATGATATTAAAAATCGATTCGCCACGGAATGCGAACACCACTCATTAAAAGACCCTATTCAGCACGCAAGACGTCTAGAGAAAGAAGGTCCTCGCCCTCTGCTATATTTCTGGCTGCATAATTTGCCATGGGGCAAGCAAAGAACAAAGGAGCCGTAAGAGGAAGACGGAATGGGCGACCGAATGAAGATGAGAGGGGCGAACGAAATGGGGACGCGGAGGGGACATCGCCTTTCGATCCACGACCACGAGGTGAAAGCACTTCCCTTTGCATCGTTTTTCTAAGGCAAGGGTTGCGCGTGGGGTGCGTTCAGGGGGTGCGACGGTTAAACTATGAGCTCGTGTCGAAAATGGAGAGTAGGATGAAAGGATCGGGTGAAAGGCAAGAGATCTGCACCCAACTGTCTAATTCACCTGCATCTAGTGAAACATTCCATTCCCTCGTGGATAATATGTTTCCTTAAAAGTGACTTCGGTTACAATAATTACATTTAATACATTAATGAATTACTATTGAATTTCATAATTAATAAATTACTATGTAATAAATACATAGTATTGTATTACGTTCACAACACTTCTTTGTCTGTCTGTGTGATCTAACGTTCGTGTCCCGTGTTCGATTTGAAAAGATCAGACTAAGAAAGGTCCAAAAAGAGAGAGAGTACTACGTTTTAAGAATCTGCCAAGTACATCAATAACCTATAGCAAAAACTGCCATCCCTCGATCCTCTTGGCACTCGGATTTTACTTTCCTTCCTATAATTCAAGTCTAGTTGGCCGCCACGGTAAAGCTGTGAAGGAAGATGAAATTCAGCTCTCACATCGATAAAAATTTTTGAGACACCGAGAAAAACAAACAAAAAGGAATCAAATGCCATCCAATGCAATCTGCAGGCCTCTAGCAAGCCTCTCAATTTATTCTTGTCACGATGACAGGTAACAATAAGAAGAAGAGGAAAGTTAATTAGATCCAAGCGTCGGCAACTATTTACCCTCAACGAATGCAGCTGGGAGAGAAAAGATCGCCATGAAAATGTCAAGTCAATTCCTACTTCCTGTCACACATACGTTTTCTTGATACATCGAGCGGCAGTGTTATCTAACAGTGTTAATATAGCACCACGTCCTTACGTAATCCGACGAACCTTAGGTCAAGTTCATTGGTAAAACAAAGGGAGAGACAACTGCAATTCACACAGAGCTTTGCGTAAGCATCTGAGGACTTGGGCCATGAAAGAAAATGTACGTAGGCGCACAGGTTAATGGGAAAAAGTTGTTCATGAAGGACACAGATGCATAAGTTAACGGGAAAATCTAAATAAACTAGAATGCAACCCAATTAACATGTACAATATATAAGCGAAAAACTAGGTTTGATTTTGTGATGGAGTGAATGGCAGGATTTTGCACACAACCTATGCAATGGTCCAGTCTGAGGAGGCGCGATCAGTCCATGGGTATGAAGGAAAGAGGTGATGCCACAAAAAAAATGATAAAATAATTAGGAAGAATCTGCATATGGATAAGTGAAATAAATTAAACCAAGTAATGGATGGTATGTAGCTGCGTGACGGAGAATTCAGTCGATAGGGATAGGGGAGAAAGCAACAAACCAAATGTCATCGAAAGTTAACAAAATGTATGCATACTAGTATACATGCATGGCATGAATACTGCCGAACAAGTGCGCCTACTGCTGATTCAAGCAACCATTTTATGTGTTGGAATCACACAAGAACATCATGGGGCCATCGCCCGGCATTGATTGAATTCGAACACCGGTACTTGCATTCTAGAGCCATCCAACGCTAATGTCAGACAACACTGTCTCTGAGCTTGTCGACCGGTAAAGGTCAGTGCATGCGCTAGCATACGAATATTGCCCCCGGATCTGTTTTCTGCTGCGGGAGGCACGCGCGCAAGGGGTTGCATCTTAATCAAGTAACGCAGGGGAGAAGAGAGACTACTGCCTACGTTTAGGAGAGCGAAGGAAGCTGGCCCGATTACGCAACATGACTCAAAGCATTAAACTTTTGGCGACTTTAACTTTTCCACTTAGTAATGCAGTCGATAAAACTGCCACTGGGTACCAAAGTATGCTTCATAATGAGGTTCTCGTGCAGGAGAGACGCACACCACACTGCCGAATTCATAATTGGATCTCTGGGAAGATTTCACTAAAAAGGTACTAGTCCAGAAATTTCAATAGCCATACCCCCAACGAGTATTACCAAATGAGTCACTATGTAAATAAATTTTTCAATTTATGGCCATTACACTTATCTTTATAAAGTACGAGAAACTCGTATTTACAAATACATGCTTTAATTTACCGGAATCCGAATCCTAGAATTGGTTTTCAGCAGTCCAACAAGATTCCCAGACAATACCTTCATTGCTTCACGGTTACGCTGACGTCTTCCACCACCTGCTATTCGTTAATTACCTTTGGCCTTTCTCGGAAGTTTTATTATTTCAGGGCACATTCAAATTATGAGACTCAAGATGAGGGATTATGAGGCTCATTTACTTTTCTCTCTTTTTTCCGATATCTTCCCCAAGCATCCTCTGCGTCCACTTTTCCTAGGAATTCTTCTCTACTCACTCGGTCGATCATTATTTTGTAGCACCACATGGACTTGTAATAATGTATTTTCGACGGGAATTTAGCGTACTACTCCGTTCAATATTCAAATTGCTCCATACGACTAAAATCGATTAATAATATCCCTCATCACCATCAGAATTTTAGTCCTAATTTTTATTTACTGCGGTCATTTAATATTTTCTCTATCCAGCGTTATTTCCATCACCCCTGATAGCTTTTCTGCATTAAGTCCTTTGTTTTACTTGTATCTTAATTAGCCTCGCAGTATTACCCTTCAATTCTACATATGGTCCTTTCCTCTTATGCTCTTCTATATACTTCCTCGTGCCTCACATTCTTATACTTGCTTCAAAATCTTCTGAATTTCCCTCCATCACACCAAATTTCAAAGGCTCTTATTCTTCCCAGAATTATTTTTCAAATGTTTCATACTTTTGATTCGAATAGTTCCATGCTCCATACAAACGTATGACGAAATGCTTGTTGTGCGCACCTAAGGTCTGAACGTAGTAGTTGCATCTCCTTCATGAATGCCTTCTTGGCTTGAGTTATTTTTCGCTTGATGTCGATCTAACCTTTTCCATCCCAAGTTACACGGCTGCCCAGGTAGTTCCATAAACATATAAAGGCTTGCTTGTGTATCATTTCTTCGGTCAGTGCCCTCAAGTTATTTATTGTCCCTTGCTCAATCTCCTGAATTGCTCATCAGTTTCTCCTGAATCCGAATCGGTTTTCTTCGAGACTTTCTTCTGTTACGCGCCTTTTATTCTTCGGCTAATCAGCCGAGTAAGTACATTTAATGCGTGAGACATCAAGCTCGAGGTTGTGTGTTCATCGCATTTATATGTTCTCGGTTTCTTCGATATTGTCAATCATCACACTCTCCTCGAAGTTCTCCAGCAGTTTTTCACTACCTTAGCTATTTATGATCATTCAAAAGGTTTCCACCGCTTTTACTCCGAATCCCCTTGATTGTTTTCCCTTTTTTTTTGCCAACTTCTGGTATCTTGTCGTTCCTCGGGTCTGGCAGCGGATTCTTCAGGTCTGTCGAATTCGCTTCTCAGTATTTCCGGATTCCGCCCGTCTTCTTCTATCATGCTTACTTCACCTTCAAGTGCTTGGTAGAGTACTCGAATGCATTTCTTCCATCTCTTCCCAATACTGCCCCCTGACGTAATGCTGGAGTCAAACCAATGCAACTTGTTCCATGTACACGTTAAGGCCGATACTAAATACTAATGTTTGCGCATAAAATCATGAGAAAAAAAATATTATGTCAACTCTTTATTGAACAGAGCTCGTGGAACAAAGAAGCAGTAGAAGTAATAGCCCTGAGCCGGAAATGTTATTATCAACGCTCTTTACATGACATTAACGATAAACCAGTACATAAACCAAGGTCCTTTGTGACTGCAGGCATTTATTCACACACACATTCCATTTCATTACCTGTTTATTGTTTATAAAAATTAAAACGTTTATGAAATTCTACCAAATATAAGATGGAAAACACTGATCATCGGAGAAAAGTCAATTTTAGTATTCATTCGTTCATTTCTTTATCCTTAATTTAATACCGTTTGAAGTTTTCCTTTATTTTAAGTTTCTACGATGGCGCAGGAAAAAGCCAACAATGATTCCTTCACGATCGACTGCTTACTACTATAACAAATCAAGTGAAACACTTTTTTTCAAACTAGATTCAATTGTTTGAGCTAATTATGGTCGTAATTTCTACTTATTATCACGTTATAAATATTAGGCACAATCTGAAATACTGTCAAATGACAGGCCTCATTATATCTCTCGTCTCCTTGGATACAACCACACACTTAACGAGACCATGTAGACGTCTTGAACTTCCGGCATTTCTCATTTTCGTACTCCGCACCTCATCAAGAATTTAGAGACACGTTCACCGTTCTCTTCTCAACGGAGCGAATATTTGAAATGGCACTCCCATGCATTTGAAACGCGGTTGAAATACAAAAGGAGGGCGTTCGAAGGCCGAGCGATGGGAAACAGTTGACTGGCGAATAGGAGTGCCTCTATGGAACACGATAGGTGAAAGGAAGATCCGAAGACTGAATCATTAATGGCGTGTTAACGTCCCAACCCGGCAACGGGCGAGACTGAGGCGAAGCACTTATCAGGGATTCACGGGATAAAAACCCGCTGAGAGACGTTTATCGTCGCGGTTTCACTCAAGATTTGTCTATTTCTCCTCGTTTCCGATCAACACGCGCCGCCATTAAAAGAAAGAATTTGTAGACAGGATGACAACTCTTTCTGTACGTAGATTCCCCTTCCCGAATCCTTCCCCATTTCCCTGACGAACTTCCCGTGCTCTCTCCTCGATTTCCCTCTCGCGCGTTCAATTTCGAAAGTTAAGTATCTAATGAATCATCAATTGCCGCTGCGCAGTTTAAAACGTATCAGCAGATCCTATTATATGTTTGGTTTTCCCTGGCGCCCGCATAGACGTTGGAATACGCCAAAAACGAACTGGTGCCATCATTCAAAGGTACGTATATTTGAAATTTTTATCGGACATTCTCGATTCGCATTATATACTTCCAGATTGTTCTCTTGAACGATATGACCCTTTTCCCAATTTGCCCCAAATTTTTCGATCAAAAAAGAGTAAATCCTGACTTCTTCCTTACGTCTCAACTTTCCCGACTGATATTTCAACCTGGCGGCTCCTATCCCTCATCTCTGGGATGGACGATGCCGGCGGCTATTAACATCATTGAGTCAGGTGGTGAGCATAGTTGAACATACTAAATGGTAGTATAGGGCAAGCCATCTATAACCCTTGTACCCTTTTTCCTAGCCAATAATACCCAAGAGAATACGTGGAATTTCATAATTATTCTTCTTGAGGTATATTAGAGATATGACTTCCTAAAACCCATTCTTTACTTACGTTTCTTTTATTCCAGCAAATAAAAATGTTTCAGGGTGGTACAATATGAACTACTGACTAATGAAAAGAATGAAATTGAAGAACCTAAGGGTCCAGCGCGCGAAACGGCGCAGGAATGAAAAACTGGCAGGGAATAGGATTGCTCATAAGGCTACTGCCAACCAATCACTGGATTGACATTGAACAATAATGATGATTTCAGCGGTGCGAATGAAAATCAATCTTTCATGCTCATGACGATGTACACATTCGACATAATTGTACTCTACTTATGTTAAAGCACATCATCAAAAACCGTTGAGGATGGTACCAGAAACAGAATAAGAAGAAGAGGAAGAAAATGAGGGTGGAGACGGGAATTTGATAGGGTCAGTTCGAATTATGCAGAAAATGAATTGGGAATGTACTGAGATGGAGAAGACACTTTGTGTCCTCCATAGAAGGGGGAATGTGGAGATCTCAATGGAGAGGAGACAGAGAGAAGAAGAGGCATCTTGAAGGATATGAAAGGGAGTTAGAGGGGCCGGAGAAGGCAAGAGAAAACTATCGTTTTAGGCTTCAACTATCGATAAATATATTATATATTTAGATAGTAATATTTTAAGTGTGGTCCAACAGAATGAATAAACAATCATTTACGTCACTTTGCTCCTTACCGAATCACCTGAGTTTGAACCCTTATTTTGTTAAGGGCTGACCACTTTCTGATTTCGACGGACGTCAATGCCATAGCATTTTTCCTTCTACGAAAAAATACTGTTTTTTAAGACAATCCCAGATGGCAATCGTTCAGCATCCTACAGACATCATCGAAATCCCTTCACGGGAAAGATTCCACCATTGATCGTACCAGCAACGATGCCATACGGAAATTGTTTACGTATCAAGTAGTACATACCGACGATCCAAATATTTAAACCGGAACTCCCACGGTAACCTCTTGGCGATCCCCGTTGTAGCGGGCCTACGTGCTCCTACTCCCGTCCTCAAAAGACCCATGGCCCTCACGCATGTGACGTATTTTATTGAGGGCCCAAAGGAGAGACAGAAAGCCGCGGGGTAGAAGACGGGAGATGGAGGAAGGCCGATTTAAAGGGCGCCTAATAAAGAGAGAGAGAGAGCGTCCGGGCGACTATGGACGTAGGCTGATAGATAGATGTATGGCAACATTAGGAGAGGCGCGCGGAGGACGGAGTGAATCAGAGGAGTCATCAACCTCCGCTCATGCCCCATCCTTGAAAGTGTTGAGGCCACGATCGTCCGGCTCACGGGGAGTGTGAGGCGGCGGGGCCGAGGAAGGAGCAAGGCTGGCGGTGGGTGGGAAGGGGGAGGCGCTGCTTCACGCTCGCCGTGACTGACTATGCCAGGACGATGTGGATGGTTTTCATGACAAGAGGACCTACTTGGCGAAATGGGTAAATACTAGTATTACTACTAGTACTACTACTACTAGTAAATACTAGTAAGTACTAGTATTGATGAATATGTCGGAAATAAATTAAAAACGAATGCAAACTCAAATGGTGCGCAGGCCATTTTAATTGCTTCGCCATTATTTTTTTATCATAACACTCATTATGTTATCCTGGTTTCAATTAATTCTACCTCAGGGTGAAATTTCGTGTCGATATGATGGAACGAGTTGTCGACTTTTTGTAACTAATATCTCGATGAATGTGTTTACAGCTGCTGGAAGAATAAATCAATTGTTAAATGGGTTGAAGCGATATCAGGATAGAGACCCCGGGTGAAGATCGAGGTGATGCTGGAAGTCCCCAGAGGCGACGATCGGATTTGAACCTGAACCCTCCGGTGATCCTACCCAGTAGATAACTCAGTGAATAAATTGAAATCATTATATTCGTGAGAAGCATGAGGAAAGGAGAGATTTTTTGGAGGTTTTTAGGAGGAAAGAGGAGGTTTTTTCCAAGAAGATTTTTTGACAAACACGAGCAAAAAAAACAATGGAAGGAATTAATCACAGCACGCGAAATACACCATTGACTGATTAAGTTTTTAATCGTACGGTTTAATCTCATTTCACAGAAGGCTGGTGTCCTAACACTCCCTAAAATGCCCTCGAATGTGGCCGATCTATCGGTTTTAATGTACCTTCACATGTTCAAAATTTAAGAATAATTCTACATTTTACAGTAAAATGCGACTCTAAACTTGCCCTTACATGCAATTTTCTTTACAGAACTCAAGACTTTGCCCCAGATATATGATCACCTGTGCGAGAATTTTTCTAAGCCTCCAAAAGAACCCTTCAAGTAAGAGTCGATATAATTTTATCGCAAACAGATAAGGCATTATACGTATCTTGACAAATACCCGACATTAATTGGATGTAATCTTGAACAGTTCTAAGAGTATTTGAATAAGAAGAAAAAGAAGAGCCAAATGATAACATTTAAATGTACACATGTACCAGTCATACAAAATGTGCCGAAAAAAATGCGAAATAGTTATGTGAAATAAATAAAAGTAATGCTACATGGACCACCAGTTACAAAGCATTATGCTGAGGAGCAAGGTTAGACGCGAGTCCCGGCATGAGAACTAAATTACGGAATGATTCAATTGTTTTCCGAAGTTTGTCAAGGATTTACTGTTGAAATGTCAACTTTTCTCAGGATGGCGATCGTGAAATATGGACGCAAATGACTGACAGAAGTTTTTTAATTCGGCTCCCGAATTATGAAGAAGCTAAGCTATAGGGCTACCTTTGAATTACACCGATAAGTGCACACGAATAACTCAACAAAACTTTTTGAAAAGAACTGATCCTAGAGAAAATTCTTATTGGCGTAGTCATAGACAAAAAAAAGGTTCATTTTTTATTACACCTCTAGTACAAAGGATAAACCTACCAACTGTAAATGACAAAAATTAGGATACCACCAACGTACTTGCAGCAAATAAGGCAATTATAACGATAGCAAATAGGACGCATCTGAACACGGTCGCGCATATTTGAATTCAGCCCCTAATCGACAAAAAATAAACTTAAATTTAACTAAAAAAAAAGGCTGAGAAATGACAACTCTAGTCATTAAACATTTTTCATATTTACAGTTATGACCGATTTTCACGCACTAATCAAGACATGCCAACGGTAAAACTAGAACTGTATCTTCGAGATAACGAATTGAGTGACTGGTGAGGAAAAGAAGAGAAAATCACAACTACGCAGGTCGAAACGCAATCTATACAGATTAAGGGGTTGATTTACACGCAATTCAAGAGTTTTATTCCTTACCATTGCAGGATTTTCTGGAAATTCATACAACACCTAACGTTAAAGTTGGATCGCTCATATATCACAGAGTACTTTGCCACCAAGTCATACAAAGGCATTTAATTAAAATTCTATCACAGCTTTCGAGACTAAGGGATACATTACCAGGAACCCGATATTATATATAGAGCGCTAAAGTTGGGGAGCGAATTTTTCCAGTAATATTTTACAAAACTTGTTAAGCAAAAGAACATTCACGACATTCTATTGTCTACTTCCACGAGACTAACTTTCTGAACGGAGATGATTCCGACACGGAACTCGCGAGCAGTACGAAGTTTGGCTGCAGCACCAAACAAGGTCAAGAAAGATACAAGTTCGCAAAAAAGTAGCAGAAAATTGGTCGGAGGAGATGGGAAAGTCTCAAGCAGCAGAATGAAAGATGAGGCAAGTCACATAGGGTTGAATAAGCACAATGCAAAGGATTAAAAAAAAATTAATGAAAAAATATAACGGCTTACGTCCTAAGCAGCATAGGAATGAAGATATTTAGATATTTTAGAGCCCTGCAAGCCGCCGCTAGGGTGTGTCGCAAGGGGTGAATACACACCAGACTAATTTTGACCCTAATATGACCCTACCGCGGTCGGACATTGTTATTACATGGGAAAAATACCTTTTAATTTACAACATGTATGGTACCCTGCAAGCCACCGATCGGGTGTGCGACGTGGGCTTTTCACATATCACACTACTTTTGACACAAAATGCTATCCCCCCTTGTGCGGTCGGATAACATTATTTTGATCCCTAATTGTTCGTGGGAAAAGTGACATCTTAAATCTAACTTTACACCCAATCCATCTCATTTTATTTGCATGATCTCCTCTGGCGTGGAGCGATGGGGCTAACAATACATTTTCAACATCATCGCCAATCATTTGAGAAAGAGTACGATCTAAGTGCGCTTTCATGTCCTGCACTAGAAATTCATAAGCCTTGGTATTATCCCACAAATATGGTCAAAATGTATGGTATTTTGATGTGGAGTATTTAGGGTTTAAAATGACGCTTGATAACATTTTAGAACAAAAATATTCATAAATTTGTGGTCACGTACGTGTGTATGTACAGTTAACCATGATACTCCAAGACTAAGACCGACTGCAATGATGAGGAAGGAGTTCGAGAAGATATGTTACGGTGCCAAAGGAGAGTATAAAAAATAACAGCGCATGCGCATGAGAAGAAAGCCGTATGTCTAAAGAGACCAATGAAATTGTCAAGGAAGGCAGGAAAAAAATAATTGGAAAACATGGAGAAAACGACAAAGAGACAAAGAACTAATAAAATTCCATTCTCTCTTTTGGCAAACAATCCGTTTTCAACCCACTATCGAAGAGAGAGAAAAGTAAAAAATGAAAAATTCCGATAGTCGATATTAATTTTGCAATATTTTTATGAGATTAGTGAGAAAGCAGAGGAAATAAATGATGCAAGGAAAAGAGTAGTGGGCGGATGGAAAGATATTACAAAACATAAAAGAAGTCGTGGGTAGAGAGAAAGCGCTTAGGAGGAATTACTGGTTTGCAGAGGAGGCATTGGCACTATTGGACGGTAAAGCAATGGTAACAACCAAATAAATGAAGGGCGGAGGTAGGACCTGAAGGTAAGAAGGAAAACTAGAAAGGCCAGGGAGGACTACAAAAATATGTGAGAGGAAATAACAAAAAAATATCCTGTGAGGAAATACAAAGAAATGCCCTATTAGGAAAAGTTAAAGTATTTTATGACATAATGAGAAAAGCGTTCACAAACACAATAAAATGATTTCTAGGTGAACGGTACTGAGGCAAAAAAGACACTGCCGTACCCCAATAGCAAAATAATCAATGACTTGGGTAGCATACGTACAAATGAATATAAAAAAAACTCTCAAAACCGGTGTCAACATAATGCTTCTAAACCACCTAAAAGAGCTCTAGTAAACTCATTGGTCAGGTCTAAATAAAAGGCTGGGAACATTCTTTCATAAAATGTGTCAAAAACAGATTTTCCGGCTCAAGCGCTAGATGGCAGGTGCTCTGTAAACAACCCGCCGCTAACTATTTTTCCAGTCGCTGAGTTTCATTTTCTGCGGAGACGCGATTATTGAAGACTGTCATGACAAAATAACAGTAATTCAAAGTTTGATATTAAAAAATGTCACAAAAATACCACAAAATCTTCTCCCCTCTTTCATATAATTGCAATTATTCCGCTGTTCCGCAGAAATGGTTAAAAACAAATGTTAATATTTCGTAAAACATACTCTCTTTAATTACTTTTAAAAACAATTTTTGCAAATGTAATGGTTCACTCTTATACTCGTAAATGCTTAAACAGGATGACGTAAACGCTACAGCGATCAAAAGGTAAATATTATACAACTGTTTTGTTACGCCTACGATTATAGGCTGGATCGTGAAACTAGTTACGAAAGTATTCAACCCGCTAAAAATTTGTCGTTATTACATCTATGGTGTATATTTTTTGGTAAACTAACATTCAAAATCTCATAATTTAAATTTGGAGATCGGATTAGCACATTGCTAATGAACAGACAATAATAGTACTGAGATGGCAAAACGGGGTACCGCCGAATATTTTACCACTTCCGGGGTACGACTAAGGATGCATTGCCACTGGATGCATTACCAAATTCAAAATACGTGTACTAAATGTGTTTCATGACTAATATAATACATTTCCCAGGTACATGGCTTTACATCTACGTATTTTAATAACCAAATTAGTGGAGTCCAAATCACGGAATGTTGGGGTTTCTCTGCAGTATTTCCATGGTGTCTATTGGGATACTATTTCATACGTACATCCTAGAAGGGATAAGGGGGTCCCAAGTGGGGCCTACGAAGTTTTCCTACGGTTTCAACGTCAAAAGCTACGTGTGCCAAATTGCATCTTTCTGGGTATTCTGCATGAAAGGATAACAATCTATATGATATTCTGATAATGATAACAACAAATTTGAAATTTCTAAGAGAAACATGAAACTTTATAGATGAAATTTTTAGAGCTCTACTACATTTAATGGAAGAAAAACAAATGAGAAAGCACTAGGAATGGTGGGTGAGGAGTGGAGTTTGTTGAGGGAAATCCTATGGAGGCAGGAAAAATGGATGAAAGGCGTATTGAGCGGTAGTGGGATGTTAAAGAAGGTAATAGAGGGGAGAATGTAGGGCAAACGAGGAAAGGGCAGAAACAGGATAGGGATGGTGGACGGGATGAAGGGAGGAAGGAAGTAAACAGAGATGAAGAGGGACCTGATGTAGAGTAGGTAGTTGTCTCCACCCGCAAAACCTACCTTAACCGGTAGATTACCTAATAATAACTACATTTTATCCTCATTATTACCCGTTAAAGTTAACAGTTTCAGGCTTAACTCTGTGGAATTCCTTCATGATGAAAGTAAAAATAAGGGAAACTTTACACTTCCACACACTTTAATGCAATACGACCATGGTTTTGATGCTGCGCAGCATCAAAATATGGTCGTATTGCTTTAAAAGTGTGTGGAAGTGTAGTTTCCCTTATTTTTACCCTCATTTTTACCCATTGATTCCATTTTTAGTTAAGGGAATGATTTTTGAAAGACTAATAAAAAATTATTTTGACTATAATTAACACTACATTTCTCAGAAAAATAAAATGTTTGGGGCAATTACTGCCTCTCTTCGAATCATCTGAGAATCATAAAATACATATGAATGACCACTTATCGGAGAAAGTGAGCCATTGAATATTTACCGTCGACTTATGAGATTCCGTTTGCCTTGAGGAATAATCACACGACAGTACTACAACTTATCCTAATTCAATCCCAAAAATCCCTTTCAATTATTGCTCTCGCAAATCCTCTTAACACATCGCTGGGCAGCTTGAAGGAAATACACCGGGGGACCGTCAATTTTCTGGATATCACGGGCGTCACATACGAGCCAATAGTCTTCTCTGAACGGTTGGTTACCCCTCCCGTTGGGGAAGGATGCGGGCAATTAAAGGACCCGCTCGCCGTGAAATGACTTACACCGGTGACGAAAATTTTTTCGGGCCGGAACCAACGCGGGGAGAGCGTGCTCTATTTGGGATATGGCTCAATTTGGGCGGGGTGGCCGGAGCGGCGAGCCGCCTGGACGCCCCAGAGGCGGTGGCGCTTGCCGAGGTTCGGTCCTGCCTGGAAACCTAGTTACCCGCTCCGACGCCGGCTGTCACTTATTCGATTACGGGTGTGATTTGAAATGAAAAAAGGGGCCAGGGGTTTCAAGTGACCAAGCATCATGAAATTAACGAATAAATTAACAAAAACGGTGGCACGTAACAAGATGAAAACATACCACTAACTGCCGTTTTTTCTCACGATCGGGGATTTACAAAAATACACCGACGAAAGTTACAGGTTACTGTATAATTCCTGCACAAAATGGAAGGCAAATATTTTCCGCTCACATTACGGCAGTAATTTTGGTAGCGGAACACTGTTTCCCGAATATATTTCAGGTACTTTCCCCATTTGGAAAAATAATATATATTGATACTACACTCGTATGCATTGACTATATACTAAGTAAAAACCAATTTAAATGATAAATTTTCGAGTGACTGCGAAACCCTGTTGCTAAACAAACAATCCTCTTCCACGACATTCAACGGAAAATCAATCGTGTAAGTACTTGTGTGGAGGATTCAGGAAATCTACTAAGACCCCCATTAGAACGTTTTGTTGGTCGGCTCTATTTAAGCGAGATAGAATATGAAATTTTGGCAAGAACACAGGAATTTGTAAATCCGAGTAAATAAATCGGGCGTCCCTGGCCCTCATTTCTCACGTTGATTCAAGGGAAGTTCTTCTAATGGCGCGAGAGCAACAAAAGTGATATTTCTAATACCTGTAATGTCACAGCGACGAAAATGCTTAACTGGTTACGACCTCACATAACACATCTGTTCTGCAAAATTTCCTGATGTAATATCCATGATATTTCCGTGTCAAATTTCTGTTTCCCATGCTTTTCCCTAGCAATTATCAATTTCGACAGGCCACTTCGTTCACTGTAACCCAAAATTCACATCGGGATGAATGAAGTCAGGTGTAATGAATTGACTTTTAACGCATGCTTTCTCAAATTTTCCTCCACAAAGTGTCGAACAAAAATTAAATACTACTACCTCACCCAGCTGATTAGCTGCATTTGTAATTCCCTCTACGCCAATATTTCTCTGCATAATGATGCTCCGCATTTACTTTTATTACTATATAATGTATTTTTTAACTCTCCCCCATCTACTTCCGTTCCTTTAATGAAATAATATTGCTATATATGTATGCCAATATTAACTTAGGGATGGCTCACCACAATCGCCATTTGCTTATTTAATTTGCAAAAAAGTTGGTACCGAGAAGTCAGGTAATCAAAATGAACAAATACTTCTCTACGTATATTCCACTAATCGCTGTACTATACTTATGTTTACATGCAGATGCATTCATATCCTCGTGTGTTTCTCGATATTAGATCATTAGACTTCAAGTTTATTATTATTATTTCTGTACTAGCAAATATATCCTGATTGATATTTCTGCATCTATGGCTGGTGCCCCTAAACCGGCCGCCACACGCCCTTGCGACGACGTGCAAGTTATCGAGGATGTAGATGCAAAAGAGTCATCTAAAAAATTCAATTTCTTACAGGTATAAACTTAGAGGGGGTATATGTAGTTCTTGCTTGTGCTTCATAGTGAGCCCTGAAGCATTAAATCGACCTCGAGCCCCCATCGCCAAAGAATCTCGAAGAAAAACATCTCAGTGGCTGCATTTGCGGACCGCGGCAAGATCGGCACCCTCTCTTTTCATGGCAGGATGTTTCCACGTTAATTCGCACCTGGCGAGTGTTGCGCCACCCAATCGCTCGTCGGCTTCGCTGCTTCCTTTATTTAAGTTGAAACGAGCGAAACGACGCCCTCTCCGCAAATAGGCTCAAAAGCCACTGCAGAAAAAGTGGCCTTCGAATAATTTGTTCTTTTCCCTCACGCGCGCGCACACACCGTCTCGGAAGAGTAAACACACTCACCTCCGCGTCATTCGCCTCCGAATTTAAAGGTGACGAAAGTTCAAAATTAGGAAATAAAAAATTCCGCTCCTAATCTTAAATTTGTATTCGCTGATGACAGGACGTCTTTAAGATAATTGCGAAGTGGCCAAAATAACTAATTTTACGACATTTCATACTCAAAAAAAGACCAGCTCAGAGGCTTTCAAAAAAGCACCTTCTGGAATGCGTATTGCGAATCATTTTCTCGGTCACACTTTCGTCTCCCATTCCTTATTTAGATTGTTTGCGATCACCTTTTATGGAAACTTTATACTCCTATCTATTTCCATGTTTCCCTCACGTTAAATTCCAACAGTTCTTAACACGATCCAAACACCATTTCTTGAATATCATTCTTTCTCGTTAACTTTAAGACTCTTCAGATCTTATCCCTAACAAACTTATTCCCAAACACTTTTATTTACTTCAGAACTGAGGAAGTTCTACATGCTAAAATTAATCTAAAGTGCATTCAATCTTTTCCCCTATCACGGAACTTTAGCGATGCCAAAAAAAAATTCTAACTCATCTTATCTGAACATTCCACATATCCTTCACATATTGTGAATAACTCCACCATTGTCGGGTAATTAAATATTTTGTAATTTGTAAAACCATGGGGAAAACTGCGAAGGACCAAAAATGTGAAATCCGATTATTCTTATTATTATAATTGGCTATTAGATGGTAATGTTCAAATTATATCGCAGCAGAAAATTATTTTGTGCACAATTTCCATTTTTACGGCATGGGAAGACTGTGTTCTAAGAAAGCTGTGTTTAATAAAATATACAATACGATGTTTGGATGAATAATGATCAGTATGGGAAAGAAGTCGACGAAATGGAAACATGGAGCTACAGAAATATGATGAAGGTCAAATGAATGGAACGCGTGAATTCCGAAGAATTCCAAGAGGTGGAGGAAGAAATATTTTTAAACCAATGAACATACCTGTAGTAGAGGCTGAATAAACTCAACGGAACAAGTTTGATCGAAGACAGCTTACTGAATAAGATTTAGGACGGCAAATTTAAATGAAATAAAGCAAGGGAGGAATTTCAACTGAGAAAACTTGAAAGTTAATGGTGAAAATGAAAGCGAAGAAATACGTATTACGCAATGAGAGTCACGAAAGTCGGGTGGAAACCTGGTTGAAACTAACTCTTAGGATAGAATATTGATGATGATTTCAAATTTGTGTCTGGTATTCTTGCTGTGGCATTTCCTTTCAACTTTGATACATTAAGCGAGGAAACACTGTAACTTACATATTTATTTTCACCTTCGTTTAATTTTTTCATGATTTCGTTTTTTTATATTTCATTGGTTGACTCTAGCTATTCTCCATACATCACGCAACTGAAACAATTCCATTTAACTTTTGGAAGAAGTATATTTGGAATTTTTCCTTGGTAAATGCCTGGCAGTTTTCACCTTATTGCCATTAAAAATTGCGATTGAAATATTAAACCGACTCTTGGAAAGTGCATTCTTTAGTGAAAGTGTGAAAGGACTCCTCGCCTACCATCCTAAAAATCCTCGGTTTCGTAATATAATAAACGGTTCCATGATATTTACCTAAAAACACCCGAGGTAATGAGTATTCTGCCCATTCTATACTTATGTCACCTACCTCCTTCAGGGGATTTCCTTTCTATATTCAATCTTAAGTCATTTTTGAACATGACCATCTTGGCCTTACACATCTGTGTTACGACAGTAGTTATACTCTTACACATTTCCATTAGCTAAAAAAAATCAATATATCCAATAGTTTAGTTACTTGCAGTTTCGTGATTAATACAAAATGATTTGGGAATTACATACCGTGGATGAGTGACAATTTTTATCAATAAACACTATATTCGTATACGGAACTTATTTTCTTCACCTTTCGCTTGTATTAATATTTTACTATACATACGAAAAGAGAACAAAATGTGTCATCAAAAGTCGAACAATTTCATTGATTGGATGAATATCATCTATCACGCATTCCATTGGTTTGAAAAATACGATAGATAGATCGTAGGTAGGCGGCTGCCCTTTTCCTGTCAAAGAACAGTATTTCATCCAGTTAGATGCAATCAGCTAAAATACATTAAAAAAACAGACAGTACGTGTTTTTCAACACTACTGCAAATTATTCTCCTAAATTGCATTATTATGAAGCGATATATTTGTATTCTAATTTTACTGCATTATACATGAATGTGGTTTTTAGTATTAAAGTCAATAAGATGCACAATGTTTTTCACGCTGTGATAACTGCCAATTAGTTTCTCTCGGTTTTACCCGGTTTGTAAAACCAACGGTTAAGAAAAAAGGGATGGCAAGCAAGGTTTTAAATAAAAACAGAGAACCCATAAAATATCGGATTAGGCTATAGTAACAGAGATACAATGCTAAAGGATAGCAATTAGTAGTCACGTTGCTTATCAATATATACGCTATAAATACTACTTAGTATGGAATAGACGCAGATATATTCGGACCACGGACGCAATTTCATCAAGAAATGGTCTTGGAGAGTGACGAGATAAATTATACCCGATATAGTAGCGTGGCTGCAACGGTTATCGGAACCACAGGCAATTAATAAATGTGCGCCAAATTGAAGCAAATCGTGGTATGGAATGTAATTAAAGAGCCTTTTAGCCCGAGAGCTTGGTGAATTTGCACAATCTCAATTATCCATATCTCATGGCCATGAAAGCCCATTCAATGATCTGTAACTCAGACTGCGAATTAATATAGTTTTGACAGAAGTGGAAATATGAATCTATGGGCGTTTGACTAAAGGCGGATATTGCTTGTTATAACAGTACAGATGTTTCACCAAAACAAACAACTGCAAGTTAAGGGAAGGAAGCTATTGAATTACGATAAAATCCAAGGAGTAAATGCTACCCTTTTCAAAATAGAATCTAATTAGCGCGAAATGACTCTTAGATATATCAATTAAGAGTCAAGTTTAAAATAATTTTGTTTACAGTCTGCCTTATTTACTTATATTAGAGGCAAATTGCAATTAAGGTTTCACACCCCGAATCGAGTCATCTAATGCTTATAAACATAAGAATAAAAACATCTAAGCCATGTTAACATATAATATTAGCCGCGATTGAAAAAATTATAATAGACCGCCAAAAAAACAGCACTCACGTGTAAGAGATTAACTGAAGACACAGGAAAACAGTTTATCACTGGGCTTACCTGGAAAATAAACAAAGAGTAAAGGTTAAAATATTTATCACTCAAATATGACGTTAAAATAATTGTAATACAAGAAGATAAAAACTTTTTAATTTATAAACCCCACAGTAATGAACGCGACGATTGATCGGTAGAGCTCACCCAGTACTATAAGGTTTGTATAAAAAGTATCGGGAACAATTTTTTCCATAACATGACTGTACGCCGCTGCGCAGTCGCACCGCGCAGGCTCGGTGGTTGGGAGTCAGATTTTCAAAACTCTCCTGGCGCCAATCGTCCGCAAGTTCGTTCAGGCTAAATCGCGTTGATAGTGCACCCCTGTCAAGAGATTCGGTGCAAGTGCAAAATGCAGCAAATGCTTGAACAGCGGTACGCCATCAAATTCTCTGTTGGACTGGGAAATCCGATAAGGAGACATTGAGCATGAATCGCCAAGTGTTCAAGGATGAACGCACCGTGTCCGGGAATCGAACACAGGCCAACGCTCTTACCCTGGACTACTGCGTCCCATATTACATTTATATACTGTACTAAAATGTTTAAAATACCATAAACGTATACCATAACAAAGGAAAGCATTTTTTTGCGATTCACAATTTTTACCCGAATGGAGACTGATACTGGCTTCAATGAAGGACTGTTTAACTGGCATAACCCTTCAATGAAATGAACACTTCACTGTCGTAAGGATCAACGATCACAATTAGTAAAATACTAAGATAATAATAAAATATAATAGAAATAATATCCAGATTTTATAATGACGCTGAGAAGCACTAACATCTAGAATTAAGACATGAAATTCGGAAAAAAATAAAGCATAACGATTAATCATCCTTTCTCCCGGACACTATTTTACACCTATCACATAACAAACAAAATAAAATTTAATAACACCGAAATACAGTGGTCTACTATGGAAAAGAAACGAACCAAGTCGATCATATTATAAACATGGGGTACCGAAAAATGATAAAACATAAATCAGCACCGTAATTTGATGCTGAATGTAGGCATTGAGTAAATTATACAGGATTAGAGGAAATAAGAATGAGTTAGATTAACCTTCACGTTGAGTAAAGAAGGACAGAGAATATGAATTACCGATTAAATAACCAGGTGATTGTGTTCCAGCACCACGTGGTATTGTACAAAAAAAAGGAAATTAACTCAAAATTAAAATATACAAATCCTTGTTTCCTCATGCAAAATTTTCTAATGGCAATAACCTATTTTCAAAATATTCATGTTCACTTATTCCAAAATAAGATATGGTTCAGTATGGCCCGATGACATTTTAGATGAACAATAAAAAAGGACTACAAGCTGACTTGTACCTTGGGCATATAGGGCCAAAGACGAAGACTACCTCCACAAATATTTACAATCTTCATTAAACAAACTTTTACGTGTTCCCAAATTTTGATGTTCCTACACCTTTTTAACCACCATAGTTTATTTACATTATTTATCAATGTACGCCAAAGGTTTATATCGAGGCCAAATAATAAGAATTCCACAGAACCGCAATAAACCGTAAAATAAATAATTATATGCACATCTCAAACAAAAGTTGGTGAAGGCTCCACTGTCACAACAAATTGTTAGAATATTTTTCTTAGAGGAATTTAGTATTAGAGGAATAAAGTAAACATTACATAAAGACACGCATAAGGATTGCTAATAAGCTATGATCAGGATGGAACTTCAAGATATACCAAACTTATCGAAAAAAAAGGAACTTCAGCCACCAGATTTTGTGACAAACTTCACGGACTGGGGGGGGGGGGGCTCAAGGAAGGGAAAAGATAATTATCTTCACTGCACTACCAATACAACGCTGTTCGTTTCCGTGATCAAAATGGGTGAGCTCGGTGCATTACGTCTGGATGATGGGGGATCTCGAGGGGAGGAGCTGACGTGTCGAGAGTTAAGCATAAACTCCATTAATGGGAGGTATAAAATTTGTTAGCGCTTGATTCAACTTCCGCAGGCTCTAGAGAACGCTATTAATTGCTTGTTAGGGCATTTAGCCACCATACTATACACCATCTACTATTTTATAGACCGCCAAAATTTATCTTTCATAGATGAATCATTACGGGATGAAGGGAGGAAAGAAGTACACAGAGATGAAGAGGGACGTGATGTAGATTAGGTTGCTAGACTGGGTTTTGCCCGGAGTACAAAATGTTTATTTGATAGTTGTGTCCATCCAAAAACCTACCTTAACCGGTAGATTACCTTATAATAATAGATGAATCATTACGGTTTGAGAGGTTTTGGTTATTGCCATCCGTAACATTCTGAGGTTTTCGTTCACTGGCTCTTTCAATTTATGTCATCGATGAAAAACAAAACTGAATAAAATCTGACAAAGAACATTAATGACCAAAAAGGTGAATTTCCCTGTGACCGGATAAACCGTAATCTAAGCAATCATCAGCTATGTACGTTCTAACTAGCATAAATTCACTTATAGACTAGACAATATTTTATTCTCAAAGGTCCACAACATCATCGAACAAATATAGTTATTATTTTGCATACAATTGTTACGCTAAGTTACGAGGAAATGTGTGTATTTCACTAACAGCGATGAGTTTTGAACGTATAATTTATGTTTCCGAAAGAGTTAATATTATGGCAAACTTTAGACACAATTATTCGGTACCATTTATTTACGTCTGCACTGAATCGTCAACATATAAATAGAATTTTTCATTCGTGTTTCATCCTGAATTGTAGTGTTGTGAAGTGCAGTGTAGATAAACAGCATTAGGGTTAACACTCTGAATGAAGACGGGTCAAATGCCACGCCAATGCTAAGTACATAAATAATGGTTCTAATAAAAATTGGGAAATTCCATTTAGTTGTCATTCATTTCAAAATTTCTTCTTTAACTCTGAACAAAATACCATGACGAGTTTCAATAATTCAAATGCAACAGACAGTGACAGCTGCTTCTCAAATTTTCTCCAATTAGCAGTGTCCAATTTCAATGGAAAGTAGTCACTCAAGTGGACATTGTTAAATCTGTTAAGAACCTTCAAAATTCATGATGCAAAGATATTATTCGTCTGTCAAATCCTATAAACATTGTTATTAACTCATACTTTCAATCAGATTATTTTCTTGATTAACTGAAGTTCTCCAAGGTGATTCCTACGTATGTATTTACGTGGAGATATATCTCCAGTAACTATCGTCCAATTTCAATCATTTCCGAAATTGGCAAAGTTTTTGGCCATTGCACACTTTAAAATTCTGAACATTTTGAAGCTTCAACAGCTTTTTACCCAGCTCATTCTAGTTTCATCCCGCAAAATAGACTATTCAATCTTTGGATTAGGTAATGAACGATGGAGTAAAGGCTATTTGAAGAAGCAACACTTTTTACCTTTTGCGACTTGTCTTCTTCTTCTTTTGATTGTGCTGGAAAGTGATTATTGACAAAAGCTACAGTTCCATGGTTTTAAAAATGCAGAATCAATTTAATTTAATTTAACCTATCATTCTTTTCTGATCGAAAAAAGCTGATAGAAATTAATGACAAACAGCTTAATTTTCTCAACGTTTACTATTGTGTGCTACATGGATCAACCCATACTTTTTTGATAATGATAAATGGCTTGTCAGTTAATGTAAACATTGACACTGTCCTCTTTACTTATGGCACAACATTCTTGCATAGTCGTACTGATCTCAGAGAGGCTACAGTTTTGCCTCCGGTTAACATGTCACAAACCAATATCATAAGGTTAACGTATTGTATCAATTGCATGACTTTACTGTTTGTAACGCACGCTCTTTAGTGTTAGTGTCTACTTTATTATGATGGTATAAAATACTTTTCTTGGGTGATAAACCAATCCCCTCCCGGTGAATGAAGCCCGGTACGTGCATTACCTGAGTCGAGGTAGCATCCTCATAACGACACTATCTACCTTTGCTTGAAAAATCGCCTAGATTTCAGTTACATAAACGCTCCGGAAGGGGAAAACTGGTACGAGCTGACCACTACGGCATTTATTCCGTTTCACCATCTACTTCATTCAATATCCCCTTGCGAAAAACGTATCTTTAAAAGAAGTTCTTGAGGTCCACCCGCAGAAGCCCTACAGTTTCTTCTCCTGTGAAACCCCTCCTACCTACATGTGTATAGCTCACCCAAGTAGTTTAACAGGCAGCGTATATATGTCTCACTATTTGCTTTAGGTCCACGGCGGTGAAATAGAAAATTAGCGCCGAGGTCCCTGTTTCGCGACACTATTTTTAAAGGTCGAGCGTATAATCAACCTGTCAGTTAGGGCTTAAGTCATCGGATGATATTCAGCGAGGGTCGATGTCGGAGGTCTATTAACGCTACTGCTGTACAATATTTTCTATCAAAAGTTGCACATACCTTCTTTCATGTTGTGCACAACTTATTACATAATTACTACAATTCTCCAGCTACCTTCGAACATTACAACATGAATTAGACCATCACTTACATTTTAACCTAACTAGACGAAAACAGTTATCTGTAAAACGGATGCTAATCTTCATCCATTGTTCTGATAAGGCTTGGCCCTTGAAACATTAATGCTAAGTCCATACGGTTTTATTATGATACGATTTCTGGTTCATATATTTCCTGCAAACCGTCAATAGGGTATGTGGTATGGAGTGTCATGTCAACAGCCATTAAAGTAATTGGTAATTACTGGCGTTTCGTAAAAATGTATTTTAAGAAAGTTGAAATTGGTGTGCGTGAAGTTGCGTCATTTCATTCGGTGAAAATGGATGCCCTCAATAAGAAAAATGCCGACAGCACGTCCATTCTTTCTTGCCTAACATAAATGACATTATAGAAATAACCTGCTAAGGGTGTTTCGCTCCATCCAAATTAGTGATACTACCACTGGTCTTATTTTTTCACTCACGTTAGGTGCACCTTCGATATAGTTTTACTTCTACAGGGAGTCTGAAATGGGGGCCAAAATATTCCTACTTGATGTGGTGAGCGGTCGGCGGAAATGAACGGACCAGGGGGTGGAAGAAAGAGGTGTGGGTGGATCGGGGTTACGTATGACGCACAGAGGGGTGGCGAAGGGGATCGAGTCTGGGGGTTAGGCGTTGCACGGCTGGCGAAAAGGGGGGTGGTTGGGAGGGGAGCGGTGGGGGAGGGGGGAGGTGAGTACTGGAGGTGAGGAGGCGTTCCAGGTTGAGGACTGCCGCGGCGCAAAGGAGCAGCCTCGAGCCCAGGCCACCAATCCAGGGAGGCCAACGAATGAAAACAGCGCAGTACGAAAGCTTCATACGGTGCACTTTGAAAAACGAAATTTCCACCCCTTTTTACTTCGGAAAAACAACATTAACTAGGTATGCTCCAGCCGCAAATCTGGCCAGTAGGGCCAAAGCACTACTATATCGCATCCTTTGATGGAATCTCAGACGGTGGAGGGATGAAAGGGTCATGCTCCCTTATTTTGCGCCCGCTTGTGGAACACTGCGCAGCGGTGGAATGACGTAGTTTTCCACTACGATATTCATCGCATGTTGATGCTCGGCCACCAAGCTAATCCATGGAAATATGTGCTGTCATATTTTTTGATTTCCATTGTTAAACCTAAACGTATATTAAAAAACATCCTTTATGCGAGATGAAATAGAACAAATATATACCAAGAGTACATGCATCAATTATTAAAAACATCACTCATATATATAACAATTTTAATATAAAAAATGAGAAGAGGAAGTTTCGTATCGATGTACCGAGCAATTATAACTAAACTAAACAGCCGTGAGGAAATTCGATATGCGTTGTCGGTGCCTCGACACATCGCTCGGCTCCACACGTAAACTCCTGGCGTAGAAACTTTTTCTTGCGTTATTACTAGATAGATAGATAGATAGATAAACGTCTTTATTCTGGGCGAAATTGAGACCTTCAGGTCCCCTCTTCTAGGAAATTAGTAGGGGATCAGAGAGAAAAATCAATTACATCCTCCTAATTTTAAACTAGGAAAAATCGAAAGCAATAATTTTGTATGTGTCTGTGCTTATTTCATGGCATTACAACGAAAGAACGGGTTATTTATCAATATTATAACATTAATAATCCTTACAGATCTTAAAAGGGATTCCTACAGATGTTTGTTTGAATGCCTAAGCTCTCGTGAAGGATTCCCTGCAGTTCGCCACGACGGTATTATTTTATAGTTATCTGCATCTATTTTGTAGAGCTTCTTCGCCAACCTTCAGCCCTCCTCCAAATTTTGATCGAGAACAATCCAAGACCTCGGGCATAATATACGAGGGTGGTTTGTGCAGTCCTCTGTAAACATGAACACTAAATAGTTTTTCAGAATAAGGCCTTTTTATCTTTCAAAGGAGTCTCGTTTGAGGCTGGTGCTTTTAGTTAAAAACTGCGCCAGTTTGTTTAGCACTTCCAAATAATGGGATTGTTCCAACTCTGAAAAAAGGCATTTGTTCCCACAATCACCTCCTCGTTTTAATGGGATTTTCTTCCCCGCCAGTAATGTCTTCATTACGTTCGTGGATGCCGAATCTGGAGAGTATTGGAGTGGGGAACAAGCTGGAATAATAACTTCATCAATTTTGCGCCCACAACTGCAGAGAGCGACCTGGTGCGTGGATATAGAAAAGGACTTTTCCGTGGGCCAATCATGGACTTTCATTCAGCTAGGATTTCAAACGGTCTTATAACGACGCATAGTCTACACTTGAATTAGTCTCCCCCATTTTCAAATAGGCTACGAAGATAACTCCTTGCGAATCTCGGAAAATATTCGCCATAACCTTCCCCGCTGATTAAAACAATCTTTACTTCGCAATGTCTCTACTTTGCATGGCCATTTCAAATGACTCTTGTGTACCATTCTTCGAATTTCCTTAGTCTTTCTTTCGATTCCGAAATGTATGCAAATAGAAAGGGCAGGCCCTCCCGTCGAAACTAATCTCCCATTTTCTCCGACTTTGATCCGTAGGGATCCATCCCAGATTGAGGAATTAATTAGAGGGCTCATATTAAAGGCATGCGAGTTTTAATTCGAATAGCCCACATTAAATTTAAGGTGAATCTCAAAACACCCATTAACAGGATTAATTGGTGCATGCTCACCGTGGAAAGTTTTTTCTTCATTAATGCCGGGTATGATGAAACGGCACGGTATTTTTTGTGCCAGCATGTAACTGAGAACTATCAGTAGAGATATGACGAAATCACGGTATGATAATTTCTAGCGGTACGAAGTCGTAATAACTGTACAACCCTCTTGCAACAGGCCCTTTCTTTCAGACTCATTATACTGATTCCGATGAAGCATGGAGGCAATCTAAAATCGATGAACAGTAATTAGATAAAATGAGTTAATTAGTAACTACAGCCACTCCAAAAAAAAGCCCTTTTGTATGGAGTGAATTTAAAAATCGTGCAGAGTCGATCTGCCTCTCAGAATACGGAAACAGGGACCGGATTAATTGATTTAATTTATACTTGACTGTGCAATTGATGTGACTTGAACCCCGGGTTAGCAAATAACTAGCGGGATGGAGTGAAGCTGTTACAGATGAGTGGGAGCCGATAGTTCTGCCTCCGCGGGCACAGTGACCGGCACCGCCCACCACCTCTGGCAGCAGGCACAGTCATGGGTTCGACTCGAGCCAAGGTCAAGGGATTCTGTTGGTCGGCCATTTTTCCACCCATAAAATGACTGCACAGTGGGGAAATCAGCAGAAAAGACTGACCTATCCGAGGGAAATGGAGGGCAACAGACGCGCAGGTCATTTGATTCACAAGGTAAGTACGTTGAGGGGGACATACAGCCTCCGAATTGATAACAGGATTGCGTTTATCCTCCACTGAGAGCAAACTCATCTTGCCGAGATTTTTTCGGCACCCAATTTTTCCAGCAAAATTGAAAACACTGTAGCTTTCAATATGCCTGTGGGCAAAACTATTTCGCGAACTTTGATTCGTCGATCACTCGAAACCATATCGTGGATTTTGCCAAATATTTCGAAGAAAGTCACCTCCACCGAACGTCCCTAGCGATACTCATCATTTGCGGATGTATGGCCATGCTTAAATTCATTTACCCAATAGTAAACAGTCGCAAACACAGAAGCAGACGTGCCATGAACTTCCTTCAACTCGGCTTTGACCTCTTTCGTTTGTTAAAACTTTAAAATAAAAGTGTTTCATCACCAAACTAAACTATTTCTTTCCATTTTTCCAAAAAAAATTTGCTGCTGCAATCGACTAAGAAAAAGATACCACGTGATGGATGTAGCTGACCTCTTCTTTCACTAGACTGAAGCAGTCTTACTACAACTTGAAATAACAGTGAGTACTTCTGTTAAAACACGGACCACCAAACTATCGAAGCTAAAATTACTACGAGGATTTTGTGAGGTATTTTAAATTTAAATTTAACGCTAAACAAACTTGGAAGTGAAAGAGGCAATGAACTTAGCAAATTTCGAAGTGAAAAACCTTGCTCGGCGAAGAATGATAGGGAAGAGCCTTTTAATTTTCCAAGGGCAATGGAGCCATTCCTTTGACATTAATAGTTTAGCATGATTCACGGTCGGGAAGGTAACTCCGTTCACCCGGGCCTCACGACCGAATGGTGAAGGCTTAGAAAGCCTTGAGGGACTCCAATACACGAGTATGTTAGCACCACCATCGAAACGAAAAAAATAATTGGGGGGGGGGAAAGGGGGGCTCCACCGGAGATGTCGAAATAGATACACTACCGCCGACCAAAAGCACAACGCTTCTTAGAAAGGTCAGCCGTGGCGTGCCTTCGCAAAATTACATCGATAGATGGCAAAGGAGTGGAGGACCACATCTATCGCAGGACAAGGACAAACTTTTCCCTCGCAGCCGAAAACCTGACGGCCAATTTATCACGGACTGCCCTAGGAGAAGGCGAGGGTTTTCCAATATACAGTCACGGCCCATTGTTAAATCCAGAGAGAATTCGTGAGTTAATTCCTAGCTATGCCTAGGAAGAATTCAAATAAAAAAGTCCTCGTTATCTCCCACATAATGTGAAGCAAAAACACCGAGGATACGTACAGAATAATTGCCGCGGTGCGAAATAGCGAAATATGAATTTACGCTTATCTATTCCTAGCCTTTTTGCATCAACACTGATTTAGTTCATACTTCAGTCAGAATATTATACTTTAGTATTTCCATAACCTGCAATGACTTGCGTAGAATGGTTGAAGAAAATTGAACAAAACGTTGGAGCAAAAGTCAAACGACTATTAGATAATTATTAATTTGGGGTAAGGAAAGAAAGTGGAGGAACCAACGACACAGGAACAATTGGAATATCGTTGGAAGAATTTCAGACCATTTATTTTTATTTTTAGGATTTACATGAAGAAATTCGACATACTTGTATTTTGAAATTATTGAAGAATATATCTATGAATAAACGAGAAAATTGATGACTTACTTGAAACTTGTACAATTATTAGAGTACTTGAATAAATATAACATATGCGAATTGGAATGAGCAGTGTCCGCCAGGGAAACTAATAGCTCCTTGACTGCTGCAAAGTTTTGACCAATAGGCCTAGGAAAGAGTTAAGTTAAAGGTGAGAAATGGATGCCAATGATGGTGCATGGGAATCTGATTAAGTGAAGGGGTGTTGAGGAGATTACGGCACCAATTTGTGCGGGATGGATGAAGGTGCATCGCATAGGAAAAATAAAATTTTTTGAACGTTAAGTTAGTTTTCAATTGGAATGGGATGTATACCTATCAGTGAAGAAACAATTTACGGGCTTAAACATAGATTATAGACGAAGATATTAAGAGCAGGAAGCGAACAATTACGTCAGTATGTTAAACAGTTATGGGGAGAGAGGAAATAATGACCGGAACTCGAGGTAAAAAAGTGAGAAAAATAATTAATAGACTTTGACATGGAGTGTATCATTACACGGTTGCGATAGCCGAGGCTCGATCACGCATTTTTTGCACCCTCCCCCCCCCCATCGCTAACCATAACGCAATTTCCACTGAAATTTGCAGTTTGCGATCACGGATCTCACGTACTTAGCTTCAATGACTCCGTGGTAGGACCATGGAATCGCGTTATGCTGGGTTTTTCATAGCGAAATTTGAATAACAATTACGAAATTTTGTTCTTCATCCATCGCCTAAATGAAGATAATGCGAGTGCATCATGAAGGCCCATGATCACTCTGGCTTATTCGGAAACGTAAAATCGTAGATTGATCGTTGGTTAGTGAGTGAAAATAATTTGGTTGGTGAGTAACAAAACGTTGAACATGATTGATGAAAAAGAATATCATTACGGAAATTACATTAAGACGAAAAAAGTGAATAGGGAAGATTCTAATACAGGGCGAGATGCTAAAGGCTGCAAAAGAAGAGTGTACATATCGTAACTGAAAAGGATAAGCCAAGTAGCTAAAAATGCTCCAAATGAGAAATAATGTAAAAAACCTTAAGATAACAGTCACAGAACTACTATGAGAGTAAGGAGTAATACTGACGTATCAACCGTCAAACAACAGTTTCAGGTTTACCTTTGTAGAATTCCTTCATGATGAGGGTAGAGAAAGAAACTTTGCACTTCTACATTAAGATTTATTACTCGAAACCATGGTCGTGTGAAGTAATGAAATCTTTATGTGGAAGCGCAAAGTTTTTTTTTATCCTCAGCATCAACTGTCATCCAAGGAAAAAGCTAATGGAATAATTGGAAAGAAGTGATATTTTTCCTCTCTCCAGTCATTTCTTCTACGTACTCCTATCTATTAAAGGTTTTAGTACCTAAGCAATTTTAATCAGTTTTAATATTTGAGCACACCAATGCCCCGATTGAATCCAGCGATTATTGCATTTCAGAGATCAGACAAGGTAATACCATTCGTACGTGCTCCCATGGCGGAGATCATTCCATTGCTGACAATAATCGCATTAAACACTAATTCCACAATACACCACTCACGATTCAGCCGGGATGCAACTACGCGGCCCATGGATTAATCTGCGAGTCCACTGCCCAGTAGCGGGTTAATCTCGTTGACACCCGAAATCACGTGCATACAGAATCGGAGGGGAGATTTAAAACAAGGTCACTCACTCCCTCCACGTTTTACTGAGTACTCAGAAACGGTAGCTGTGCACTTTGAAACATTGGTTACGACGAAAATTGGATGTGCGCGTCTGAAATATAAATTATGCTCTTTAAACGTCCGCCTTTTTAATTTGACGGAAATTAAACGATTCAATGGGGAAAGAAGTAGAAAATGACATAAAGGAAGCATAAAATAATCCCGAGGAATGTACGTAAACGGAATTTCTCAATCGCGCACGCTGGTCTATAAAAGTTAGTACTCTCCAAAGCAGGACTGCCCAAATATGTACGACGTACGATTCTCTGGGGGCGGCATAAAATGACATAAGAATAAAACTGAAAAATATAAATTACAAACAAATTTACCATTGCTAAATTCCGTATGACCCACATCAGAGGGCATTGAATTCGCTAAAAAAATACACTTTGGGATACCAAAAGAGACACGAGTTTCGGAATCCACTGAATACATTTAACCCATTACCCCGATTGTTTGCCAGGGCGTGGGAGTGCACCTGGAAATCAGTGACAAACAAATGACTATTTGCGCCCGCAGAGTGCTCTTTGTTTTAGACTTAGGAGCAACGAACACACAGCTCACCACAAAGTAGGAATTGGTAAAATGCACATGGAATTTTTTCAACAACTTCAACAAATATCTCCCCAAAAATTATCGTTTACGAAATTCTGCGATTTTTATATTGTCCCCGGTAATCGATCATACGATTGGTTCTTAGAAAATTATGAATTCCCTGGCGTTACACATTACATCACTACTAATTAATCCTTTTCGTACGTCTACAGCTTTTTCATTCAATGGTATCAGTCAACTAAAAGGGGACAGCACCAATGAATTTATTTCCCTATATATCCTTCAAAAAATAGGAAGAAAACGCCTAGGGATTCAGATAGATATCAGTTAATATTGCACTATGGTTATGCACAGATCTCGGGACAGCGGTATCAATTCGCATGAATTTCTAGGAGCTGATGCGGATTCAGACCATGATTTAGTCGTTTTGAAGTGTCAAGACGGACTGAAGAGGAATAAACAGGGAAGACGGATGAGGAACGGGAACGTAGAAGCATTAACCGGAAAAACAAGAAATAATAAACATGAGACATTAGACAAAATTATAGGTGAGGTCAGGGGGACGGGTGGAGTAGAAAGTGCAAGCGTATAAAAAAAGCAATGTCGAAAGCCCTAAACGAAAAAACAGCAATGTTAACAGGAAAAGAACAAAAATATTACATTAGATACGGCAAAATTAAGAAGATAGACGAGAGAAGGAAATGGAAGAATGTAAACATATAATTTAATAGAAGGAAGTTAAGAGAGAAAAATAATCAAGCTGTGGCGGTAAACTGAGTCGACAATAGGCTGGAAGGCGCAGTACGAGGACACAGAGAGTTTACAAATAAAGGAGATATGAGTGCCCTGCACAGAAATGTGAAAACACCATTGGGAAGTAACGAGGGAATATTCGTGCACACCATTGAAGATAGGGTAATTATTAAACGAACAAAGAAAGATTAAACAAAAAATAAATAACGCACAGTGGATCGATACGGTAAAGATACAACCAGCAAGTCTAGACAAGAATATGATAAGGAGTATGGAAGTTTAGGACCAGGCATACTTAATTTAGAAGTAGAAATGGTTATTAAATTAATGGGAATAAAACAAGGCCGTGGGGATCGGTAGCATTCCCGCGAAACTACCTAAGGGCTTAGAAAAACGAGGAAGGAAGAATAAAAAGAGACGTTTCAGGCGTGATATGGTGGAATAACATGATTTATTAAAATTAGCAATTTTCCACAAAAATATTTTTGTGGAAAATTGCTAATTTTAATTAAAGAGGAAGGAAGAGTTTTAATAGGCAAATTCGTACATAAGGGTGGAATTTGGCTCGATGATTTCGTTATATTAGTGTTAGGCCCCATCACAAAAAAGGGAATGACTACTGTATGTGCGAACAGTAGAACAATAAGTTTTATTCCACACGCAGCAAAAGTGTTACTTAGGATCATCAATAAAGTGATGGAGAGGGGGGCAAATAATTGCTTACCTTATGATCAGTTTGCGCTCAAGAGGGGAGAGATACCTGTGATCCCATAGGAATTAATGAGGTCACTAATAGAAAGGAGTATAAGAGTACAATTTAGATATAAATATTTGTATTTGTTTGTTTCGTAGATTTCGAGAAGACATTCAGTTCAGTAAATTGGGAAGAACTGATTACTGTATTGCAGAAAATAGGAGTATATTGGAGGGCCGTGAGACTTATTCCTAACCTTTACACGACTTAGACTACTCAGGTCCCAGTGATACACGGTGAGTCGGGATGGGCAGTGTTAGGAAGAGGGGCAAGGCAGAGGTTTTTATTTTCACCCGTTATTTTCAATTTACATTCAGAGAAAATGGCAAAAGTGACCAGGGAAAAACTGGAGGAGGAATTTGATTCGTTCGACAATTCATAAAATCATTTACGTTAACTGATGATCAATATTTAGTTGGTCAGTCAGCCGAAGGATTTCAAGCATTCCTTAGCTCATTAGAATAGTTGTGTGATGGGAATGCTATGATGATCAATGGAAACATTACAACGGTTACGAAATTTTCAAGAAAGATAAATACATCAGTTTCTGGCGTAACTTGGTGGAAAATCTTCAAATTGACGTTTTTTAAAATCAAATCACTTTACTTTTCCGCATAAACTTTTTATTCTCACGACCCAGGATTACGTTTCGTTATAGCATAACATCATCAGACCTGATGATGTTATGCTATAACGAAACCTGGGTCGTGAAAATTAAAAGGTTTATATGGAAAAGTAAAGTGGTTTGATTTAAAAAAAACGTCAGTTTGAAGAAAGAGTAAAGCTAAGTTAAACCTTTAAATAAGAGAGGACAGAGACTAGAGCAAGTGGAACAGTTTAGTTTTATTGGTGGTGTTTTGGACCAAGATGACCAGAGTAGTAGGAACGTCAGAAGAGCAATGAAGTTAGGCAAAGAACTTTCCAAAAAAGAAGGGAATCAATGACAAGAAAGTTGAGTGAGGATATTGAGAAAAGACTAGTCAAAACTTGGGCATGGAGCGTGAATTTGTACGGCGCAGAAATATGGAGGCGTGGACACATGGAAATTTGGTCGCTGAAGCCAGATAATAGACGCAGGTTGGAGGCTTTTAAGAAGTGGGTACGGAGAAGGATGGAAAAGGTTAAATGGGCGGAAAGGAAAACAAACAAAAAAGTACTAGGCATGCTAGGGGAGGAGAACAGCTGTTGGAAGACATCCAAATACGGCAGGAAAGATAGATATATAAGAGCATTTTACTGGACATTGGATGTTGAAGACTGTGGGGCAAGGGAGGCAAGCGAGCTACGGGAGGAAAAGTATTGATGGATGGAATGAAGGGAGATAGAATGTATGCAAAGTTAAGCAATGCATGTAGTTATAGTAGAGTGGAGCGACTTGTATGGCGATGTTAAGAAATGAAGACGTGTTCAGTCTGTGTCCAGTTAACACCTCCCTTAAACAGTGGACCACCAATAATAACAACCCTTGTGAGTGACTTCCAGACCTGTCTTCAACCACCATTTGAAACAATTCATTCGTTACTCGATCGGACCATTTTATTTTAATCATTTTTCTGCAGCACCACTTTCCCATCACTTCCAAAGATCATTTCCCCAAGACTACTATCGTCCACGTCTAACAATCTTAGAAAAAGTAAAAATCTCCACGACTAGTTGATTAATCCGTCAAAAAGCCTTCCAACCTCGCTTTATGCATTGGTACGCAATACAGCAATGAGTAATTAATGGAATCTGACAGCTGGACAGAACGACATAATGGATATTTTTCCCTCAGCAAAACTCATGATTAAATAGTGGAAAACTTTTACCTAAAGCTACAACCTGATAAAATCATCAATTACTAATTATCAAAATAATAGGTTGTTAACCTCAGACCCTCTAGCTACATGACCTGTTGGGGTAATATACACATGTGATAGATGGCTTGGTATTTCAGATAATTTGACCGGTAATAGCCATATTGAGTAGATACCTATCATCGACGATTGAACTGCATTAATCGTGGTGGCGTCACACATTGATGTCTCGACTAACTAGAATTGAAAAACAGACTTGTAGAAGCATATTCCCTGCGCACACCTGCCCTCTGGCGTTGAAACAAAGCGACGGACAAAGAGGAGAAATAAAGAGAAGAAAAGAGTGGACACGCGAATCAAGGCGACAAAATTATAACTAATGTAGCGTACTTTTGAAAGAGGAAAACAAGGGGAAGAATCATCCTGGAGGAGAGAAGTCTAAAATGGGTGGCCGCAGGTGGCCGTGGCAAAACCATAAAATTGCCAAGCGGCCACATTGGGAGGAGGAGGGGGGGGGTTCAGACCCATTCAGCGGTCGTTACGCAACGTTCTCCAGCGTCAAAGGAGAAGGCGGCAACAGAGGAAAGGGGAAGGGGGCAGCGGAGTAGTCGAGAGAGGGAGACACGGGACCGCCCGGAAGATGCATAGGGGACAGTTGGGAAACTACTGCCGCGAAGGGGCCCCGAAGGAATAAAGAGATATGTCGCCGGGCTTGGAAGCTTTTATGGTTCGAATTGATGTAGGGAGGACAGCGCCAACATTTAAAACCGGATATAGACGAGGTGAGAGGACCGATTGGGAAAGACTGTTGGGATCACGATCTGAGACATGTAGAAAGAAAAGTGAGCAATCAGTTAGCCCTGCTTTAGCGGATTTCCCATCTAATTTTGAAATTCATTCCAATTCTACTGGTCCGCCTCCACAAATAAGACGTCAACAACTCAAAAGAAAACGCCCCACGGATCACAACCATTGAGGGAAACAAGTGATTTTCTTGGAATACACCACCTGCTACAAGTCCAGCAGTACAAGATCCTTACACCATGACTCAGAGCCATCCATTTCGGACGTCTGCTACCATTTCAATCTGTCCCATCCAGCAAACAAAACTGGAGAATGGTATCACACCTGAGACGTGCCTTAAGTAACCAACCAACGGGTTTGGAATTGTGGTATATAGGCACGTATGCGCACGAGAGTTGCATATGAGCTAACATGCATCAAGTGCATGTAAAAACTGATATTGCTGCATGCATGAATAGTGCCCAAACAACCCCTGTTGCATGTCATTGTAGCGGCTTGCGGGGTATTGCGTAGATGTAGATGAATATCTAGAGAGCAGCGGGAGATTGAATTCATCGTTTGCTCTCCAATTCCCCATTAAAAGGAATTATCGTTCGTCGTACGCATTTTATTTTACTGACATCACGATCCATTAACACTTTAAGAACATTACTCGTACTATGGATACTACAGGGTACTATACACTTTATATCAGGCAAAGCAAAACATTGATAAGTTCATCATTTCTAATACTATAGTTGAACAAATAAATACATTTAGCACACTTTAGCTTGAAAAAATTAAATAACAAAATTAATGTGAAAGGATCCTTTCTAAATTAACCTATTTGTATGATTTTTGAGGAATTGCCAACACTGACAGTAGAATTCGATTAGCCTTTGGTGCCATCGCAATTACACTTTTCTCTGACTCGTCACACTCGGCAGTTATGCATCAATGTTTTGACTCACCCTCAATTGAAACAGCCAGGTTTTTCTATAATCTTAAAACACGGGTGAGTATCCCAGAGATGGTGATATTAACAAAATGTGTCACCATTACATGCTTTAGTTTATTGATTTTATAACCGGGGAGTTCATTTTCTAAGATTTCGAAACAATTTTCATTAAAACTAAAGGTACCAAGGCAGTGCAACCATAAAATTGTGAAAAAGTATTTTTTTAAACAGTATTTCGTCCTAAGTAGTTTCATCGTTAGTATTGAAATAGTTCGCAAATTTATTCTTGTAGCTTATACAAAGCTAATTTTTTCTTAAACATTTAAATCCCAGAGGATACAAATCTCACTTCAGTACAGGAGAGATCGACGAACGAAATCTCCAATCTACGTAAAACAATGTTTTATTTCCAACTCTTTACACGCATTAATATTAACAACAAGTAATGCTAACTACGGCATTGCTAAAGGCTTTCTCGTAATCCGTCATTAATTAAGAATCCTCTGCTTATACACGTGCCCTTCAAGCCATTCGCATTAATGGAATGCGGAAAACCAAACAACGCACGCGCTCGCCGTATACATTTGATGCCTGGTTGACAAATGGTAACACTCAACGAGTTCATTTGATCACACGAATAATTTACATTCATTTTAAATTGTCCTCGCAGTTTTCATCAATTAACAAATATCCCGCAATGGAAACTTAATCCCATCCATTCTTTCTTGATTGGAAAATTTGACCACACAAATTTCAAATGAAAATACACACCCCCTCATTGCGTACATACCTCGTCAATCGAATCTATAAATCTACATCTCCGATCTCTGACTGTTTAAATTTCCCACAGAAACCCAAAATGATAACAGTAATAAAACGCACGCTCTGCTGATAAACTACGCATTTCGTAAGATCGCGTATTATAAATTCACGTCTGAAAACAAACGCCCCAAAACATCGTTCACTTACAGTGCAACCATGTATGTACGGTATTTCGTCACAACACGTTGTTCCTTAAAAACACCTAAATGTCTGAGTATCAGAGGATGCCCCGGCAGCTTAACTGGCTATAGCACTCGGTCGAACATCAAGGGATCCGGGTTCGAATTCCGGTAAAGGCTTATGTTTTTTACACTCTGAAGTTATTGCAAGGTTGTGCACATTCAGCGAATGACTCCGTTAAAAGGTACTGTGGTGGCATCTCCCCGCAATTCTTGGAATTTATCAATAATATGTCTATTTTCTCCAAAATGAAAACATAGCAAAGAAGTCCATTTAGGCATAAATGTTCCCGTCCCGTTTAGTGTTAGTGAATGTTCATTTATGATTTTCCTTCCTGTAGAGACGTACGAACGTACGTAAGAACGTTTTTCACGAAATACATGAGGAAAAACCTTTCGAGAAAGATTTTCTTTAGTCGGATTGCCACAACGCTGCAACGAGAGAGGGAAGCGGAGAAGTGTGAATGGCTGAGTGGAAAGAAAAGGAACCATCGTTAAGGCATGACCTCGCGCGGCCCCAAGGCCCTTGGCACAACAAAGCGGCGAAATCCCGTGGTCACCCGGGGATGAGGAAAGGGGCGTAGCGGGAGGGAAGTCTCCGGGAGAATTTCAAGATACGCGGTGCTGGTGGCCGAGGGCGAGTAACCATGACCGACGCCGGAGCCCTCTTGACACATCTCCACGCGGAGGACGACCGCACGCACGCGTCGCTCAGGGAGCGGCGCAAAGTCGGACCGCTGTTATTTCGAAGTAGAGCCGAACCGTTGACGGTCAAACAATGAGAATCAGAAATTCAAAAGAATAACCCATTGAAGCAGCGGAATCATGCTGTACCCCCCCGCAAAGTCTTTCCGCCTACCACACCCCCCGCGCAGTGCCCCCCTATTGTCATCTTTCAAACTATTATTATTATTCCACTATACCTCATGTCGCTTTATTCATATGATTTCTAGAGAAAGCCATTTCATTTTATTTTTTATAGATAATAATGAACACTAGGAACATCATGAGTGACTATAGAGATATAGTTAGGGAAATCATTTCTTTTCCAGAGATGCTGCGCAAGTTGAATGTGTATGTGTTTGTGATGTGTTTTAATGTGAGTACGCAAATATATATAGCTATATATACATATATATATTTTATATTAGGTAATCTACCGGTTAAGGTAGGTTTTTGAATGGACACAACTATCAAATAAACATTTTGTAACTCCAAACAAAACCCAATCCAGCAACCTAATTTACATCAGGTCCCTCTTCATCTCTCTGGGGAAAAAATAGAACAAGTAGAACAGTATACATATCTCGGAAGTGTTTTGGACCAAGACGGTCAAAGTGGTAGGGATGTAAGGAAAACAATTGCGCTAGGCAAGGAGGCTTTCTCAAGTAGGGAGTTGATGACGGGGACGTTGAGTAGGGATATTAAGACAAGACTCATAAAATCTCTGATATGGAGTGTAGCTATGTACAGCGCAGAAACGTGGTCACTGAAGCAGGAGGATAGACGTAGATTGGAGGCTTATGAAATGCGGGTGTCGAGAAGAATGGATAAGGTGAAATGGACCGAAAGGAAAACAAATGAGGAAGTGATGGAGATGGTGGGTGAGGAGAGGGGTTTGTTGAGAGAAATCCTATGGAGGCAGGAAAAATGGATGAAAGGCGTATTGAGCGGTAGTGGAATGTTGAAGAAGGTAATAGAGGGGAGAATGTTGGGCAAGCGAGGAAAAGGCAGGAACAGGAAGGAATGAAGGGAGGAAAGAAGTACACAGAGATGAAGAGGGACCTGATGTAGATTAGGTTGCTGGATTGGGTTTTGTTTGGAGTTACAAAATGTTTATATGTTAGTTGTGTCCATCCAAAAACCTAACTTAACCGGTAGATTACCGTAAAAAAAAATATATATATATATATATATATATATGTGTGTGTGTGTGTGTGTGTGTGTGTGTGTGTGTGTATATATCGATGATGCGGAAGTACTCACGTAAGAGGACACATTTCAGATTGTTTAAGCTTCCGGCCTTCTTCAAGTCAGACTGGTGCATAATGGTATTATACGTATTTACGAGTTAACAGATACCATGTTTTCAATCAGTTATCACTCAAGTTTCCCTTGCATGCACATACTTGTTCTCAATCTAAACAAATACAGGACGTGCATATACCTATATTAAGTTGCTCATTAAGAAGTCAGCTGGGAATGTGGTGCCCAGGATACGGATAATCAGCTCTGAAACTAGGCTATTACATACACATTTTAACGCCGGTGTATGTAAAAGAGGGCTATTCGGTGACCTTACATGGGAAACACCCCCACATCAGTCTTGTAGTAATCGACCAAGTCCTCTATGCCGAAGCACTGTAATAATTCTGATTTGAAAACCGGATTCGGAAATTAGTAAGATATACTCGTATGATAATAACTAAAAAATAATTAATAGTCGCGTAGACTGAACACTCCTTTCAGTAGGCAATACATTATTTTTCGTGTGCAATGACAACTCCGACCTCCGAAGTTCACCGCCGGCTGGTCAGTGGAAGGGTCGAGGAACGACGGGCGAATACGATTTCCGAAAACACGAGATGCAGGGCTCTGGCAACAGGGCTGGGCTCTGACAACATCAACCCGCTCGATTCGTTTCTTAGCTGGGAGCAGTAGTCTGTAAAGCAAGGGAAAACTCGTACAAGAAGGTCACGTATTAACACAACCGTGTTCCGTGGCTTGTGAAGAATAGAGCGGGGTCAAATACGAGCACGGGAATTGTAAATGACGGACGGTAACTAGTGAATCCGTTAAGTTCAATACCATCCACGGTCGTGACAGGCGATCTTACTTTTCCTCTCTCACTATTTATTCAACGGGTGACAACGGAGGAACTGGAAAATGAGTAGCGATGGGGGCACCCTTTATATATATTTACAAGAAGAGATGCAATCGCGAGGAACGCCATTGTAATGGATAGTCCATCACGCAGCGGTGTATTCTTCTTCCTCTCATATTTTCTTAACGTCAAACTGAAAACAATTGCTATCTATTTGTGAGGAACAAGCTAGCGGAAGTATTTCATTTAAAAACAAATGAAGACGAATGCCACATGCACGCACATCCACCATATCTAGGACGGATGCTGCAAAAAATTGGTGAAATATTTCATCCGACTTAATCTGTGCACATTTCGAAAAAAATAGATGCATCATCAGCAGAGCTCATAGGGAGTGGCGGGATGCAAAATCTATATATTTTTTTAAACTCACTTCGCATCAAAATACACTTTCAATACCCCTTGACTTTGGGACTAATTCAAATTATCGGAGGCAATCGGTAATGCGCTCGTAAAAAGAAGTTTATTTAGATATTTGACGGAAAACATCATGGCGAAAAAGGTCAGGTTCGCAAAGTGAGGACACAGTTTTTATTTTATTCCAAGACGCAAATCCATAATTCCAAACTATATAGATGCTTTTTGAATTTAATGTAATACAATTTCTGAATAAAAAACATCAATGAGACATTATTCTGGTCCTGGGACTCCTACATATAGTGGGAGTCATTGATCGAAACGAAATATGGCACACATTGAAAATAAATTATATTGTCACGCACCAGTTCTCAATTCGATTACCAAATAGTAATAAAGGAAATGAAAGACGCCTTGACTACGTATATTCGATTCGAGTTCAATGGTACCCTGACAAAATTGTCAGCTTTTCAAGTTGTCCGGAAGCGACATCTACACCGACTGAATAGTCGGTGTAGATAAATTGCGTACTAAACTTGAATAATCCCAAGCATAAAAAAATCCCACTACCGAATGGTCATACCAGATTATTTAGAAGTTGGAGATGTCTTGAAGAATTCCAGCAACGCCTTACTGGAAAGGGGTCACCTCTTATTATTTGAAATGTACCCTTTTCACAGTCAGACGGCGACTAAAATGGGCTTTTTCCGAAATTTGAACGAGAGTACTATATATAGTATCATGATCTCGTATTGTTCCAGGCTTACCGATGACAGTTCCTGAGCAGGGCTTACGACCCTTGGAATGCAATTGAATCGATTTTCACATTGCATAGTAATTAGTACCAGGGTAGACGACAAAATATTTTGACAAGATTCTTATCTACGCATTAGGTGCGTGCAGTTACCCTGAAACTCCAATTTACGTCATCTTCTCATGTATAACCCCATTATAAAAAAGAATATTACAATGAAAACACCTGCAAATGAAGGATTGCCTCCTCATGTCCCGCTTAATAATTTACAGGAAATATACTACATACAACGGGTTGCGGTGGTCTAGTGTGTAGAGCGTTGGACTACTAACCGGAGGGTCCCGGGTTCGATTCCCGGGCAAGGCACTTTGGGCACCTTTAGTTGTTTTTTCGGGTACCAGATCTTCCTGGGAAACCGGCACGGGGAAAGGAACTGGCCCCACTACCCTGATGTGTGAATATTCATACGCCGTCGGGCTTGGTACATGGGTGAGCTCTACCATCACCTACTAAACCGATCTTCGGGTTGATTACTGTGTTTTTATACTACATACAAATGACGGAACGAATAAGCTACAGATACAGGCTGAGAAAGTTGAGAATTACCTCATTAATATTCGAAGATCTCCAAAAGGTGATAAGAAGCAGAAAAAATCCTCAGCGTCTTACAAGATCACCGATGTGGATAGCAATTCATAAGTCCATTATATTTCCACTGGAAGAAGATGGGATTCTCAACGGTGGAGATAACATCAATGACTAACAGGTGCGGCCAACAAACTGGAAATGCCGATTACGACACCAAGAGGAGCCAAAGAGCAATATTATCATAAGCAATGCGTGGGGAAATATGACCGAGGCCAGACGCTGTCTTGGACTTATTTTTGAGCACATCGGACATTACTATCCATCTGTCGCATTTATGAAAAATGTATCAAACAGCCTATTGGATAAACAACTATAGGATAGCAAAATTGCAAGGGAGAATTTATATAAAAGAAGACAAAATGACAAACAGCACAAATCAAAGAATTTACATAAGAAAACACTTCAGGCAAACATGAAGGTGGTATCTACGGTATGAAAAACTTGGATGAGGGCCGCATAGGATAAAGGAATCCTGAGCGAGGAAGTCATAATGCGCTGAAGCAGAAGGATGGAGACGAAATGGACGAGTAAAATATAATAGTTCAAGGGGAAGTTATGTGAAAGTGGGTGCGGGAAGGCGTTGATTGGTGTTATTTTTAACAAAAAATATTTGGCGAAAACAAGGCAGAGGATATAGCGAACGGGAAGAATTTTAAAGGAAGCACCAGGATAAGAAACATGACACGGCCGATGGAAAATAAGGAATGAACGAAATTGAAGACCTATGAAACACGAAAATGTTACCAGAGATGAGTGAGATGGAGCAGAGAGCTTTATTCAAGCATTCTCAGACCTTATGACCTCCGATGTTAACGAAAATTAAACTCAAAATATTAGTCTTTCCTTCCGCATCGGCTCAACTTTCGGCAATCATCATCATATTACCTAGAGGAAACTACACTGAAAGAACAATATTAACAACTGCGAAGATTACTTTTTCCAACGGACTCACCACATTCGGAGAATTTTTCAAATACAACTAAAACACCGTAATAAAAAAATAATTAAATGAAATCAGAGCAACAAGCTAACACATCGAAAAATAATCCATAAATAGAAGTTACAGAGACCGTTAATATGTTAAACATTTACGTCTTAAGGCTCCTTTGATTACAACCACATAATACTCACAGAGAGGAGATGGTCAATCTATGATACAAATGGATGTCTTCGGAACAAACGTACTGAGTTTCGCATATTAAGAATATAATATAAAGATAAAAAATTTGACTTTAGAAACCAAAAAGAGGAAAAACTGCACGAAGAATGCAAATATTTTAAAAACATTCATGAAAAAATGTAAACAATGCGAGGTGATCATGAAGTTTATTAAAACAGTTCAATTGACAAAACGTATTTTGTTTCATGTTCACCTGCAAGACCAACTCCTTCCGATATAAAATAAGGTTTAAGTATACACTACCTTTCGGAAAAGAAATACTTAGTTATTGCACATATATTTTATTAAACACGATCACAGTTTCAGGCTTACAAAGTCATCATCAGTCATCATACACTACCTTTAGTAGTAGGCTCTAAAGTAATTCAAACGCTTGCATAACTTGTTCAACAAAAGGGCTTATTCTGTCATAATTCTAATTAAATAGATTAAATAATGAACTTGATATACCAAAGAGACTAAATCTCTCCCTCTTCCCGAACAGAAATAGGAGACAACTATTATGAGAAAACGCTCCAACGAAAATTTACATCACTGCAATTATTAATGAAATTTGTCATCAGAAAAAGTTTGAAATAAACGGGTATTAGTTTCTACAGAGAAATAAAAAGCCATAACCAGACTATTTTAACGAAAAGGAATGTCAAATCAAAAACGCAACATCTACCATTATTATCCCGCTTTGATAGGAATAATAAAATAGTGGCATTTGGTGAGGAAAAATCGCATCGTATTTTCTAAGACCTAGGAGTTATTTATTGGCAAGAATTTCGATGAAACCTATGTTTAAGTTTAAATCAATGTCCGTTTGGAAAATAAATGGGATAGTCCGGAACATTTTAGAGACCGGGAAAACTCATGGCCTCGAAAAGCATCGGCCGAATAAAAATCCCAATCAGGATGTGCGTCAGCAACCTGGCCGCTGGTCCTTGATCCCGCTCTTGATGCGTGGGCGGCTCGGGTGATACAATCACGGAAGTAATAAGCTATGATTAATCTTTAGACCATTAAAATATGGAAGACCTTTACCGGGCGCCTGAATAATAATGAAAATGAACTTTTATAATTACATTCACTATAGTTATTAGCGTAATAATTATTTTCAATTCCGACTAATTGATCATCTGAATCATAATCTTGATTACGGGCACTGAATATGGGTTCAATAATATCATATTTACTTCATACGATAATGTCATTACGAAAACCGGGGATTAGGAAACCATATTTCTATAATGCGTTCAACCACATGTTCATTGATTGCGTGGCATTTGATCTCATCATTATACAGAGTGGAATTCCCATATATGATAGCTTTTGGCCCGACACTGATCTTATACTGAATAATGTTGAATAAACCTCTTTTATAATGTTTTTAATTTGTTTTAATTCATATAATCCAAAATAAATCCAGCTTCCCGGAGACTGAACCTAAAAACAATGCATCTCTTCAGGGAGAAGAATTTAGTATTAACTTCGTCCGACGATGGTGGAATGACCGCCGGAACGTAAATCATTTCTACGTGGATCCTCTTTAATTTGTGTCTATGCTTTGATAGCACCTCTAACATTTGCTGTGTGCTGTCGCTCTTCGATGACTCTCCAAAAGTGTGAGCATGTAGGTACACATCCACTTGTATACGTCCAAATGGTTAAGGAAGCGAATATTAGAATGATTACAGAAGCGAATTTGGAGAAATTAAAAAAATATTTTTATTAGTGTAATTATCCTCTCCTTATCCTTGTGAATGAATACATGTTCGCCATTTAGCGGTGTCCATTTTGTATTTAATATCGTATAGCTCTCTGGATTTGATGCTGTATGATAAAACTTGTCAAAACTACAAGAAAGCCACGAGCAAATTTTTCGTCAAGGACAAACACGGCTGCCAGGCAATGACACCGTTATAAGCCGTCACGGTTGCGTAGGAATCCACGACACACTAGTGCCTCCTCATTCCACGTCACAATGCTCAGACGCCTTTCGCCCCACACTCGCACGCTTTTTTAAGGGGAGCCGCACACGGATGTTTTTATGGCGGACGCGCGCCCTTGTAAGTCCCGAATAAAGGGAGCTGGCGAGGCCAGTTTTATTTTCCCTTAGCGAGCAACCGAATCCTTCCGAGAAGAGCTGTTTGGTCCGGGCCGCCGCCGCGAGAGGAAAGGAAGATTGGGAAACGGAGATGTTTTGCGTCGACACGAGATTCCCGAGGGGGTCGTCCACACCGCCTCTCCCCCACGCGATCAATGGTCGGGCGATCGGGTGAGGAGAAAAGGAAGGGCGGATGAGGGCGAGGCACAAATAAGGAATCCTCCGGTCTCGTTAAATACAATTTCCATGGCCACCAAATTCCAAGAAAGATTATAAAAAAACAATGAAAGGGCGGCTAGAATGGAGAGCGGGTGGAGGTCGAAAGGCCAAGTCCCGGCGGCACAAAAAAAACACCGACAAGGCACCAGAGGGAAAGTGAGAGGTAGGATTTAATGAGGGCGTCGATTGGAGAGCTTAGAAAAATAAGTAACAAAGGCGCTAGCTCGTTATCTCTTCAATTATGATTCGTAAGATACCGTTTTTATTTCATAACCACGAACCTAACCCTTGCTCACTATAAGCGCGAGTGCAACTATGGCGCGACAACCAGAACTTTCTCACTTTTCCTATTTTAATGATCTACTTTAAAAAGCGTCGCATATCAACTGGATTTTACAAAAAATTAGCTCAGTGACGTGAGAAATGTGTATAAAAAACACTAACTCTTTGTGAGGAACGTTAGAAATACGAGGGTGGGCTAAAAAGTAATGCACATATGCTTGTAGACAAACAAAAACAAATAGCAATAACGAGCAAACGGTACATTCAAGTACAATTAAGTACAACGGTACATTAAAGTACAATTCTCAAGCTTTAAAATCATACACTTATTTTTAAACATAGTCATCGTTAAGGCAAACACATTTATCCCAACGTGAAACAAGTTCTTACATTCCGTCACTGAAAAACTCTTCCGACTTTTCTCGAATCCAGGACTTGACCGCTGCCTTCACCTCATCGTCCGAGGTGTAATGATTACCCTTGAGGTGACTCTTGAGTTGAGGAAAAAATAAAAATCGCAAGGCGCAAGATCGGGGGAATAAGAAGGTTGTGGAATCGGTTCAAATTTAAGGTTTCGCAGAGCCTCTCCAGTTGCGCGCGAGGTGTGTGGACGAGTGTCGTCATGTTGCCGGATTATTGCCGCCTGGCTGCGTTTAACACGACAAACTCGACCAATATGCTTTGCGATACGCTTTTAAGCGATTTACCGGTGATTTCTAACCAAATCTTCGATGAGTTTACGATTTTTATCGTCTGCGGTAGTGATCGGACGTCCGCTGCGTGTTTCATCAGTAATTATGGCTTTTCCAGGTTCGCAACCACGAAATTTTACTACCCATTGTTTTAAAGTAGTCCTATCAACAGCATCGCCACCAAAAACAGCCTTTGAACGACGAAGAATCTCAGTAGGAGTCACTTTTTCAGCAGTTAAAAATTTGATAACAGCACGCTGTTTAACTCGCGTTGACAGCACTAGAACACGTCTCCGTACTTACGCTTCTCAAAATACACTGGATGAATATAACGACCTCAAACCTGCGCATGCCACCATGAGAGCTTCTGAAGTTCACTTTGTTTGTGGTCTATAAGCAGGTGAGCATTAGTTTTCAGCCTACTCGCGTAATATTATTTTCCGCCCCTGTAATAATTTAAAACACTAAGGGCTTTAATAATAGTCAAGTGTGCACACACAAGTAGTCTACAGATTTGGACGACATCCAACCGTCCGAATGAGATTTCCCCCTAAAACGTTTTGCAATATAAACTACTTAGGGTTTTCTAAAGAAAAAAGATGGACGAGAAAGAGACATAAGGAACTACTTAAGGGATCATAGAATAATTGGCTATGATGCACAGCCACAAAATGGATAAATATAAGACAAAAATTAACTTCATTCATTGCAAAACTTCTACGACGTAATCCTTTGTCGGCATCCAAGGTCGAGAACAATACCCATACCACCAGCTAATTGTGTATGCCATTTGAAGGTTTTAAAACGAAATATTACTATAAGAAGCGCCTGTATTTTGTTCAAGAAATTAGAATCATTTTTAAAAGTCACGAGTTTCCTCATAAACTGCAGTGAGAGAATTAAAACACTTCGGCAGCCTGGATCCAGAGGGAGGTTAAAAATTAGAAGAAACCTCAACACATTTCACATGAAAAAAATCATAGGTATACTGAATATGCTCATTTTATCCAATCAAGATTCAACTTCCTAAGCGTATTTTATTTTGACGGGAAAACGAGTGCCAGTTTACGACACATTGGCAGCCAATAAATCATCAGATACAAAAAGCACAATTGAAACGCAGAGATGCTGATGTGAGAACGCATGGCAATCCAGGGTGTAGGTATTCGTACATATCCCCTCTCTCCGTATTACTAGGAAAAATCAATTCGATTTCTCTTGACCCGGAAATGAAACATGGCTGGCTTCACTCAGTTGACGACAACGCTCGACAACAAACGTGTAAATGACCAAACATCCGATGGACATATGTGTTAAGGTCATCCCATAGAGAGCAAGGGCGTTGAAGTACGGGTCCCGACCACACGCGGCACGAAGTAATGAAAAAAATTTGAAGAGGTGGGCGCAAAATTAAAGAACAAGAATCCTGGACACAGGACGAGAGTGGAGAAGGGAAGGTAGGAGAATTGCGAGGGAGGGATGAGAAAGGTGTGGGGACTTGGGAGGGCGTGGGGAGACGCGGGGTTCGGAGCAGCTTTGACGAAGGGGGCCCGAGGAGGAGGAAGAGCCCCGGAAAATTGAAGTTCAGCGAGGTCACATGAACTGACGAGCCCGCATCGCAAGCCCACTGCAAACGAATATAGTGGATAATGTCTGGCAAATTTTCTACCCCAGAGAAACAAACGAAAATTCAAGTCAACTTCGGCACGGTGGGCTCCAGAACATAATTACGGAACATCAACGCACAACATAGTACAACGCCATGAGTACATTGTGCATTCCATTTTCTAAAGAGTAATAACGCGCAGTTCTTCATTATACAGTACCTAATTTAGGCAATATTCGTACGGAAAATGCTAATTTTCGAGACAGAATATTCGGAGGAATATTCAAAAGCGGCAAGAGGCACGTGACGTCCTTTTTATTAACAACGGACGATATAACGAGGCTGCAAAAGTGACGCCTGTAAAAAGACGCAAACATTTCATTTGCGCCGCAAAAAAAAAACAAAATTATTGCAGAAATGTTCTCGTAAAATTGTTTCAGATGCAAAATCATAAATCCCCCCCCCCCCCAGGTCTTCTACGTGAATTTCCATACTATATCACGAATATTTTCATGCCCGCACATGGCAAGGGTAACAACTTCCGCTAAAGCAGTAAAATCATAGAGCTGCAGCACCGCTGGCGTGAGTAAAGTCCACGTAAAAGTCGACGAAATTACACATGCGGAAGTGTGCACCTAGCTTTGGGAAATGGAGCAAGGCTACACCTGCGATACCATACTACGCACTGAATTTTAAATGAAGAAACTCTTTTTATGCAAAGTTACGATGTTATGCAAAACCATGAACTATGATTTACAACACTCGCTACCTTGGATTTTCCAAGTTGTGAAGATTTATTATACAAAATTGACTGCATCAAAGGTCTTATATAATAATAATAACAATGAAATTGTTTTAAATATGCCTATAGTTTAATATAACAATACGAAAGCAGTCAAGATTAGTTATTATTTTTTTAAAGCTAGTAGTTCATCACTAAAATGTTAATAGTTCGCCATTTCCTGAGTGTTACGAAGGCTTCCACTGACGGAAGAAATGAAGAGTAGTCTTGAAACCCAAAATCACAGCGAAGTTAACAGAGAATATCACGGCAACAACTCGTCTATAATACTGATGACTTATCGCTTCGTCCTGCACAACCTGAGCTTGTAATTCTCGTTAATGAAGTACCTCTACGCTGCTGCTGCTGCTCGAAATGAATTATCTAGGAGCAAAAATCTAACCCAAATGTGAGAGAATGGGCTCACAGATTATCTTCCGGAAACACAGAGGCTTTAGTAAAACCTTTATGCAGGAGCAGCTAGTTAAGACTTTGTCTAGGCCCACGGATATTCCATTATAGCCCTCGTTGTAATTGCATTCGCTAACTTCTCAGGAAGGGTAATGCGCGGGCTATCTGAGGCAAAATATAACCTTCACTGATAAATTGATGCTTAAAAGAGGACTTATATTGCGCGTGACTGCAGGAGCAATTTCATGATCTATCTAGAAATGCACAAGATAATAAAAATTTTGAAAAAGGAATGTAATTATTAAACTCCACCTGTGTATTCCTCAATTAATATAAAACAATATTTTCCAAAAGGGAGTAAGAAGATTAGTTTTTCGTCAACAATCATCAATTTTTAAAATTAAGAAAATGGTTCCCCAGTTTATGGAACGTGACTCTTACTCGTATACGCTTAACGGGGGTACGGTACCCATATAAATTTAAATAAATTCAAAGAATGCATAAACTACTACAATACTGCAATTAGTTTACTATGAATGAGATATCTAATATTTTTTCCATACTTCTTCAGATTTCCTCAGCGCAGACTAGGATGTTAACTTCATGGAGTTACCCACCGTTGACTCCTCGCGGTTTAAATATGTAACGAGACACGATTGAGAATGAAACTCTTGTTCCAGCATGAATAGACCGCAGCATACGTCACGGAGAGTTTCCTCGTGCAACTCACGCGCCACCTTTACGAAGGAGCGAACCTCGGAAAGTCATCATTCCTCCCTCCCGCGTTCGCCCTGCGGCTTAACTGTACACGCACGCAAACTCAAGAAGCATTCGCGACGAAGGTTAGCAGACACTCCCTTCACTAATAAAAACTCATGCAAATCCGACGACTTCCAGGAGACGACAGAAGGCGATAGGCTCACACGACTCACCGCCAGTTACGAGTAATTTATTGAGTTGTTGGGCGGAAGAGCGGGGGGACAAGACGGGTGAAACACGTGGCCTTGCGCGATACGCGAGAACAATACAGGAAAACGAGGCTGTTCGAGAGGATATGTCCGAGGAGAAACTGGAGGGCCTAAGATCAGATGAATGGTGACAGATTTCGCAGAAAAGATATCGACTCACGTCCACGGTGAAAACATCATTCTTTGATTTGGCATGAGACTCTCTTCGGTCCATAGAGCGAAGTCACTCTTGATCAACCGAGTCGAGAGTAACGCGACCACGAGTACTTATTCTTTAGGTGGCTTTGCGTTCACCTGGCCACTGGACTAAATTAAACGTCAGTAGGCTAAACTACACAAATTTTAGAAGGGCTGCCAACCAACTAAAACGATTATCGCGGGGTGAAAGCATTCCTCACGGGCAAGGAAGATCGAAAGAGACAATCTAAAAGGACAGTGCTTACTTCATCGCGATCTCACCAACCATAACGTGAAACATATGTTCCTGCTTGGATAACATGTACCCAAAAAGATAAAAAGAGACAAGACAATAGCAATGATGAAGTTCCTTGGATGTGACACTACATCTTTATTGCATACCCATAGAGAAGTTAGAACAAATCTCCGAAAGGAATACCATTTCAGTTATTTTTATAGACCGACCCGAACAAACTTCTCCATTCGTTCCTACATTGTAGTTAGCAGAACGACAGGAATTTTACTCGAATTTACGATTTTCAAAGTTGTGAAATTTAAAATAAGTTTTATGACGTGTAAGCAGTTGGAAAAGGCAGATGTACAGGTTTACAAAGTCTACATCGCTCAAAATAGCACAAGGAAAAGGTCAAAATAATACTCAATTGGTGCCATAAATGTCCACCATACTACAGCCATAAAAGTGCTCAACTTAAACCGCGAATTATTGCAGCATAATTGTTCTACTTGTTTTTATTGTTGGAGATAACGAATCTGTGTGCGTACACGGCGAAGAATGAGATAAACTGTTAATAAAACGCAGGGCATTATCGTTCAGTTCTTTGAAAGTAGAGTGAAATACTATGTTTTTGGACGTTCTAAATTCAGTTCAACAGAGTTTCTATTTAAAAACTTAAGATTTCACACTACAAATACCAAACGATAACACATCGCACGTATCAGCATGATGGGAGGCTAGCAAGATTTAGGTTCACGTCACGTAAAGTTCAAGCTTCGTTCATCTCGGCTATGGGGCTTCTCAGAAGAGAACAGGGCAAATGCAATCTAGTGATGAATTCCACGATTTTTCGAGCAAGTTCATGGCGAGAAGGAACCGATTTTCGCGTTAACATCCAACGCATGTACAGTCGATAAAAAAAATTAGCATTGCCTAATTCTGTCCAATGTCTTTTCATTTCTTTGATCGTTAAATAAATACTTAACTTTAATTTTATCATGTACATCAACCTTTTTAAAAATGTAATACATGTACATTTTAAAAAATGCTTCAATCGGAATTGAACAGCGATCGAAATACCCCAGCTACATCCTAGCCTAGGGAGCGAAGGAAAATGGTTGAGGCAGCGCTGTAGCGGAAGCAATTATTATTTTGTCGAGCCATTTTAACTTGTCCAGAGACATTGTAGAAGACATTTCTCTCTTCAGCTTTTAGCCCAGCCAGAGTACTAAACCCGATGATTGTTTATTGTGGCTGGGGCATCTATACTATATTCATCTATGCATGGTACTCAGTAAACCACCGCTAGGGTGTGTGGCAGGGGGTGACCATGCATCCAACTACTTTGGACACAAATACTTTTCCCTCCTAGCACGGTCGTGTACGATACGTGTGCTCGTATTTCTGATCCCTTATCTTTCGTGGAAAAAATGACATCTTAAATCTACCTGTCCTACACAACTCTCAAATTTTACTGACATGATCTCTAATAACTTAGTGCGATGGGGGTCATAATACATTTCCAACATCACTGCTAAACAGATATCTTTCCATTTTATGCTAGACATTTAATCTGTAATTAAACCTTGGCTCTATGAGTGATTCACAGCATAGCTCCTCGATACTCTGTTTATCATAACAACGTTTTACAAATCTAGCTCCTCTACGCTGCACGCGATCTAATTCGGCATTCAATTCAACTTCATGAGGATCCCATATGCTAGCGGCATATTCGAAATAAGGTCTAAACAGCGAAAGACAATATTGCTCTTTAATCTAAGACTTTGATGAGCTTTTAAATGAGTACGTTTCATGAAAGCAGTGGTCATTCAATTTGCTGTTCTCCGTTTGTGCGAAAATATCGGATTCTCTCATGGGGACGGGGGGATTGGCCGTCCGGCCAATCGGCCGAGAGGGCGCCTGTCGACAGATGAATCGCATCGAACTTTCACCAGGTCGGACTGACCTCCGTGCTAATTGAGTGTCTCGTCCATTCCTGAAAGAAATCGTGGCGGCGACTCGGTTCAGGGGTTGGTGGGTTAGGGGAGGCGTGTCGCTCAGAGTTTGAAGAACTTCTAAAGGAGGAGGGTGAAAGAAGTCGACGCGTTCGCCGCGCATTGACGCGACCGCTGACCCAACTCCCCCTTCCGAACCAATGGCCCCTGAGGGGCACTGCGAAACGTACGAAAAATAGGAGTCGGGTAAAAACCAAATGAAACACATCGAGGTGACAATAAAACAAATTAGGGATAACTGTATAAAAATAATTTCAATTATCATACCAATTTTATACTTCAAGAAGCGTCAGATATCACAAATACGTATAGTAATTTCCATATCTAATATCGATGCTTTTGAGGCATTAAATGAACCTTGGAATGCAATGTACACGAAAATATGGCATACGACACTTACTACCTCAATTTGCATTTTTAACAACAAAAAGGTCATTTGGAAACTAGGTAACAACAGGAAATGCGTATGGAAGAAAACACGTTTTCACAAAGGGGCCGTTTAGTATCCTGGATAGCAGAATAGCAGCGTTTACCTTTGTCATGTTCCGAGACGTGTTTGTCACCTATCATGTAATTTGGATGATATTGCTAATTAATATATATATATATATATATATATATATAAACCATAAACACAGTAATCAACCCGAAGGTCGGTTTAGTAGGTGATGGTAGAGCTCACCCATGTACCAAGCCCGACGGCGTGTGAATATTCACACATCAGGGTAGGGGGGCCAGTTCCTTTCCCTGTGACATATATATATATATATATATATATATATATATATATATAAGTATTATTAGGTAATCTACCGGTTAAGGTAGGTTTTTGGATGGACACAACTATCAAATAAATATTTTGTAACTCCAAACAAAACCCAATCCAGCAACCTACTCCACATCAGGTCCCTCCGTTTTCTAATCTCTGGGAACCTTGTGATCTACCAGCGACTTCTTAAATATTATTTCTAGATGCGGCGTATTTTCCGAAGCTAGAACCTTAAATATTCGAGCGGGTATTTCATCGGGTCCGGAGGATTTATTAGGCTTAATATTTTTCAGCAAACGCTCTATTCCATAATATTAATTTTTAATTTTGGGAATCGGAAAGCTATTGGTGGGATTCGCTTTGAAAGAAGGAATTTAATAAGTTAGCCTTTACCAGACTGCTGGTTACTCTTTCGCTTTTACCATTTTTGTGTAAATGTACAGTTGACTTATTTACCGGAACTTCTCTGACGTATGACCAAAATGCTTTTCGATTCTTTTTCAAATTGTCCGCTATCTTTTTCCTTTTGAATTCACTTAACGCTTTCCGGAATTCATTCTTGGCATTCGCCCTAGATATGTTATAATCATAAGCGATATCATGAAGGATTCTCGGGTCTTCCACCGGGTCAGGGGTTCCATGTTGGCCGACATTTCGATGCACGAGTCGGGCGTCGAAACGTCGGCAAAACATGGAACCCCTGGACCCGGTAGAAGGCCCGAGAATCCTTCATGAAGCAAATACGTACCAGATTTTTCTTCAAAAGTGATCTCATTTGCGATTCTTTTTGTCCTTAGAGATATCATCCCTAATATTTTTCATCTTGACGTGACATAGCCTTTGACGTCGTAATGCCCTTCTAACATCCGCAATGTACCATCTAGGTTCCGTGCTATCTTTTACAAATTTACTGGGAATGAAATTGCTGACTGCTGAGCGCGTGATCTCAAGGAGGTGATTGCACGTAGCCTCAGTATTTCGGTGATAGCTATCTTTCTAAAAAATTGTAAATTGATTATGCAGCATGTATTTTAGTTCATTGTAGTACCCTTCTTTTAACAAGTGAAGTTTCCTTTTAGGCTTCCTATTTCGGACCCCATGTAGCGAAAACTTAGACTTTACTGCCCGGTGGTCACTAATTCCTTCTATAGTTTCTATAATTAAGACATTTTCGGGAATATTCGTTTCTAACAAATCAAAAATATTATCGCACCTTATTGGTGAAGTGACAAGTTGATTCAATGAATTCAACGTAATAGAATTCAATAGCGATTCGCAGATATCTCTGTCTTTACCGCCCATGTCAAAACTACATGTGCTCCAGTCAACATATGGGACATCGAAATCTCCGATTATATAGGGTGCGTTCCGAAAGTAATGCAATTATTTCTTTAATTTATTGTACAGATTTGCACAAACACTTAAAATTCTTCAAATTACTGTCCTTGGGCCTCTACACATTTTTTCTAGCGACTCTGCCATGACCGGTATTCACCCTGAAAGGCGTCTTCGGAGACCTCTTGCAAAGTCTTCGTCACGGTTGATTGGATCTCATCTATGGACGAAACACAGGTTCCTTTCAGGGCTGCCTTGATCCGAGGGAACAAAAATAAATCTCCTGGGACAACGTCAGGACTATAGGAGGCTGGGGCAACGTTGGCACCTGATGTTTGCCAGGAACTCGCAGACTAGTGGCTCGTTGTGGCAAAGCATGTTGTCGTGATGGAGTTGCCAGGTAGCGGAGTTGTCTTTTCTCGTCCTGATGACCATTTTAACAAATAACAATGTGAAACACAGAAGTAGATGGCAAGTTCAGTTCATTGACAACCATCTTGATACTCAATCGACAGTCGGAGTCCAACAATTGTCGAACACGAGCCACACTGTTGTCGGTTTTGCTGGTTGACAGCCGCCCAGAGCGTTTTTCGTCGTGAACCTCTTCCCGGCCCTCTTTAAAGGCCTTGAACCACCTCGAAACTTGTGAGTAGGACATAGCAGAGTCACCCTAACCCCCATGAATCATTTTGTTAGCCTCATCAAGAGATTTTTTCAGTTTACCACAAAACTTAGTAATCGCGTATCGTTGCTCGATACTCGATTCCATTTTTTTCGTGATACGGTCGGCGCTCAGAAGCTTGCAATAACTGACGTCCTACCGCTTCCACAGCTTGGAGAACATTGAGACTGATTTTGCGGCAAAGCTTAGCTTAGCGCACACCCCCCCCCCACCCCACCTACTCCAACTGGTTCGATCCCACTCCGACCAATAGAAGCGGCGCGGGAAATTTAATTGCATTACTTTTGGAACGCACCCTGTAACGTTGAGATCAATGTGTTTGGATAAAAAACCTTTTTATTTGCTGATCAAATTCTAGTACTGAACTGCCTCTGTCAACTAGCGACCTGTAAAATGCGCACACATAAATTCTTTTGGATTGAGGGCTTGAAAATTATCACCAAACCATTACCCGAAATTACCTCAGACCTGCTGACGCAAGTATCTTTAATTGCAATAAAGACACCACTCCGATTCTATTGGTTATGTCATTTCTGTAAATGGAAAATGAATACAAGATGAATGAGAAGGAAAATATATGTAAGAACGTTCTTGCCATTATCTGCCGATAAAGAAGCAGGGTTTGGGCCAATCATGAAAACTATTACATGTCATTTTCCAAAAATTAATACTGCCTCTATAAAAATAAGCGCTTCCAAAGCCACGCAAAACGAATACCATTTTCCTCATACGATTTCATTCTTTCTTCCGATCCACGCACTTCCTTCCTCCCATCATGCTGTTTAATAGGACATTTTATTTTCCCTGTGACGCAGTTGGATAACATCTCGTTTTCTCCATCAAGATCATCAAAATCCTATTACCTTACCTTTCAGTTATCTCATATATCCAATTTTCCTGTGTTTTTTAAGCCAAAACATCTTCTTTTCCTATAAAATCCCTCCAATTCCTTCTTTTATCTTCCTCTCTATCCATATAATTTCCTCCAAATGTCTCCAATCACGTATCTCGAAGACGTCCGATTTACGCCCGTCCTCTTCCCTCATCAAAGGTTAAACCCGTATTGTCCGTCGTCACACCCACTCTCAAATACCTTTGCAAGGCATACTTCCTCTATTCGGTATTCTCAATAGAAGTCGTCGTTGGCACTACATATAATGCCCACGAACGAGGAATTGAAACGAGACAGGACACGGGCAGGAGGGCGGGTTAATGAGAATGCCATACGAAGGCATAATTCCTCGCAAATTATCAAAGGGGTGGGAAAGTGGAGTTAGTACTAACTATTCAGAGAACATGCGTCGGTTTCGATAGCTATTGTCGCTCGAGGTTCAAACGGGCAGTGTTCTGTCCACTCTAATCAATGCCACGATGCTTTCGAGCGGATCTGAGCCTTGCATTTCTATTTCTCGAGGGTACTTCCATTTCCTTTCTTGTTCTTATATTCACTCTCGCTCCGTACCACTCACAATTAATATGAGAAGTAATTAATTACGCCTCAGGATATAAACTGACCGCTCTTGCACGCCAGACAAACTTTTAAGGGTGATTTCTTTGGCTGAGAGAGTTCATACGCAGGCGTAAATCCCTTTGACCCCCAACTTCAATCCGTTCATGCGTGGACCGTTGCCGGTCGAAAAGTAGAAGCGCACACAAACGCTCAGAGGGAGGGAGGGAATGAGGCACTTAATTTTCCTCCTCCGGACTTTTAACCCCCTTTCGGACCCGCGTCTTTTCCTTTAATTCCGCAGGTGAATAAAACATGAGTCGGTGGGCAGTCAGGGAGTTGGTGCGGGGCAAAGCAATAAACCGAGCGGGAGATCGGGGCAACGCTAAGGTATGGGCGGCTCCGATGCGATTTATTCAAAACTCCATTACTATTACAAACTCTTCGAGTGAACACTCGTTAAAAGTATGTCAACCAAATTCGTTTTGATTACGGTTTTGACGACTGCCGAGTCGGAAAAAAATCACTAATATCAACCCCACGGAGGGAACTTCCGAATTTTAACCCCGCCCAACGTCAGACCTGCCTTAAAATTTCCAAGCTTCATTCGCTATTAAGCTATGGGTTTTGGTTAAATTCGACGAGAATGTACAAAAACGAACAGGTGTTACTTCATATCACATAAGGAGCATTTTGAATACGTGGAAAATGTTTGGAGTTATAACTGTTGTAGTCTCTAGGATAGAGCGTGCGATTTCGGATTGGATGCTTCGGGGTCGAATTAGGGTGAGGCAACTAAACCCCCGAGCTTCACCCAAGCTGCTTGACTTTCCGCTGCACGTTGACCGTTGCGGAAGCGGTGGTGGTCCCAAGCAATGAGGACGGCATCCCGGAGAAGCCGAGCCAGCTTGAGGAAATTGGACATGTTAAATTACTGGGCCCAGAGGAAGAGGATGCAGCCATCGAAGAACTTCTAATGAGAGGCGACAGCGGGAAGACTGCTGAACCAGAGCCCCTGATGGACTTCCGATTCCACTTCGGGAAGTGGCTACAACTCCCCGAGTCCTCATCGAGACCTGCAACCTCCTCCTCAACTTCCGGTTACAACGACGACTTCGACCTCGCACCAGGTGCAATGGAGTGGTGTTCCGATGCTGGGCAGCCCCACGATCCGTCGAGCGAGGCTTCAGCACCAGTCAGGCTCTAAGCGCGTTCTCACAACAGGAATTCTCTGCAGCCCGACACTAATCGTACTCGTCTATCAAGTGCCACGGAGTTATTCATACGGGGTGTAAATTTACCCGTGCCTCCCAACCTATTCCAGAAGACAACCTGCCACGCCCTCGACACTTCGTTACGTTAATAGCCTGCTGCAGAGGGGAATTCAAATAGGCGAGTAACTAAACCGTAAGGGCTTAGGATGAGGTGAAATCTCATCTGTCAACCGAATTTTCGGGTTAATTAGTGGGGTTTTGGAGTAACAAATAATCAGTAAACTAGAAAAATCTCCTAGAAGAAACAATAATTAAGCAAAGAAATCTAACAAAAACGAAGTTTGCTTTATATGGTCGTTTTTTTTGGGAAAATAGTATGCGATCCGTCCAGGCACGCAGAGAGCAAACAAGAGCCACTCGAGTGACACGACCAAGAAGGGCGACCAGAGCCAGGGGAAAGATATGACATGTGATTTCACATCGAGAGGATTATGAGACGCCCAGAATACATCGAAAATCAAAACAGCTAAAAAAAAGGAATTTATTCAAATATTCTCTCCGTCGTACAAATTGCGATCAGATTAGATAAAAATTATGTATCCCAGTAATTTCGATGGAAAAACCTTGCTCTAATCCGGGTTTATTTAAAGACTTAACTCGCAATTGTTCACGATTGCATATATACATGAGGGTACCCTAAAAATCCCTGCCTCAAGCCTTCGAAGCAGCTCGCAGGGTGTGACGTTGATTCAATCGTCACAATCTACTATTTCGTGTCACTGAGCTAAATATAAAGTTCAACTGAAGGAAAGGAAACTACAGCAATGGGAAAGCACGCGTCCACTGCGCAAATATTATTCATTCGAAGGGCGATGTAAGCCCCAAATAATCACGTGGTCCTCCGAGCATGACGGTTGAAGAATTCACAGCTGGGTTTTGCTACGTCAGGGAGAGCATTCGTTTAGTTTCCATCTGGAGTGGTTTCGCCAGCGGTTCCTTTGTTTTAGTTTTTCACCCACTTTCCACGTACGCTCCATGGAACGAAAATTGGAATTTTTATTCTTCCTGACTTAGGTTTCCACTGCCACTCCAAACCTAAAAGAAATTGCCCATTTCTCCACCCACCCAATGCAGTGTCCAATTCAATCTCCTCAATGTTCACTGAATTCGATTTTTATGCCATAATAAAATTCGAATCGGCTCACCTGCTATCAGATTCCGAAATACGATTATTTACGTGAATCGATTCTCATCTTGCCAATCGGAAGCGATTATTTCCTTGGAATCTCCAATTTCTCTCGGAATGAGAGTCCCTATTTCCAGAGCAAAGGGCCAAACGGAAAAATCATTAATCAACCAACTTCCTCCTCCTTTCTTTATGGCTCCTTACCCTCTCCAACATTATCATCATCTTATTGCGGATAATTATGGAGGGTTTATAGTAATACAACAATCATTGACAATTTTTCGGAAAAATGAGGGATACTTTTGGTCGTATTCACTTTATCCAAGCACTGCCTAACACCTTTTTGGTGGCTCGCAGGGTATTTACGTAGAAGTAGAAGTAATTTCCTATCATGTACATGTAAATTTTTATCCCATGGAAAAAAGACCAGAACATTTTTATTCAATCATTCATTCATAAGCTCATGAAAGATTAAAATGTATAAACAGTTGACTACTAATTACAGAAATCATGAGAGATGTATACATACAGTGTGTGATCAAAAAAGACCGGACTGAGCTTATCCTGCGCAAACCGTTCAACGGATCGAAACGAGACATAGTGCGCCATCTAGCGACACATCTGACGACTAAAACGAGAGGTGTTGCGTTTGTTTACGTCGAGTCGTTACGCAGCAGCAGCAGTACTTGTCTTAACCTGTTCGTCGCCGCGTGCAACGGCAGCAATGAAGGAGCTAGAGGAACAGCGTGTGTGCGTGAAATTTTGTTTCAAACTTGGCAAAGTGCTACGGAGACATTTGGAATGATTCAGCAAGCCTTTGTTAATGAAGCTATGAGTCGAAGCCAATGTTTTGAGAGGTACAGTCGTTTTAAATAGAGCAGAACCTCGACAGCTGAAGATTCGCGAACGGGGCGGCCTTTCACTTTGACAGACCCCAACCATGTCAAATTGGTGAACGATTTGATGAGGTCAAATCGCCGTTTAACTGTCAAGCCGAGGAAGTGAACATTAGTTTTGAATCCTGTCAGACAATTTTGACAGAAATTTTGGGCATGACGCGCGTCACATCAAAATTCGTCCCGCGGATGCCGATTGATGAACAGAGACAAAAACGTGTGGACATTTGTAAGGAACTCCTGGATCGAGCCAATGCCGACCCAGAGTTTCTTAAAGCCGTCGTAATCGTAACCAGTGACGCACTTTTATACTTCAATTATAGAAATATTCGCCTACCATTCACATTTCACTGCACCAAAGATATCGTTCCCGAGGCGACACCCAACGCAAAGACAGGAATATCAGCAATACTCTCACTCGGATGAAATGGCCTTAATCTTCGAATTGCAACGCGAAAACTGACAGCAAACCAATCCAATCAGAAGGCAAGGGAATGCAATATGAAGTCTTAGATTTGCACAAAACAATTACATACTCAAGTGACGTCTGTCCCTACGTTATCAAATAAAATTCATAAGCATGCCATTAAAATATGCTACAGGTAATTCAGTACTTCCAGTGCTTGAAGCACAAATTTAAAACTGTCCTACAGTACTATTCAAAATATATTTTGTTGGTGCTTAAAGGAATAATGCTGAAAGAATTTTAAAATATCGCAATGGGTTTGAAAAACGTCCTTTCCTAGGAATATGAGTCGACTGGTTAGCAGTGAGAGATGATACATAATTAAATTTATTAATCTCAAGGTGTTCACATTTACAATGCCGTTTTCAGAAGGTAACCTTCCTGAACCGGGTCGTTAACTCGAAAATTTCTGGCTGAACGGATGGACGACAGAAACATTGCAAATCCACGCAAGCTAAAAGCGGTCGAGCACCACCCTACATGCAACAAAAAGATACGCGCCTGACCTCTGTCACGCCGGTGTCGCCGCATCCAATATTCGACCAATGCGGTTTCATGGCACAGCGGCAGAAATACGCTTCGTGAAAATACCCTCCTGGCCTTTCGTGGAACCTGAAAACGTCTGCGGATCGGAGAAAATACATTTCCTCCTCTGTGTGTTGGATGTGGGGACATTCGCGGAATTGGTTTGGCAACTCCTTTGGGCCCCTCCATCCACGACTCCCACTCAAAGCGTCCTCCCTTCCCCTGCTCCGGCCCCCCTCCGCCAATTGCACCGAGCCTCCCCTCGTCCCCCCCGCGTGACCACACACAAACCACTCCTCAGACGAGCGACAAACGGAAAAAATAAGACCGCGTCACCGCGAGAGTGAGAAATGGAGAGTATTACCAAAGGACGTGACGTGACAAGCGAAAGGGGATGGGATTGATAGGGGGTATGAGAAAGTAGCGGGAGAGAGGAGCTTTCCCTCATTTCTTGATACTGTAATTGGGAGATTGGGGGAGATAATGAACGTTGACGGGTTAATGTATGAAATTAGAACACACAAATGTGCTTTCGATGAAGAGACATCGGCATTCAATCAAATTACGCCCCCGCGAAACGGATGGGTGGAGCAGGCGAAGAAGTTCTGCGAAGTAACGAAGGCTGGAGGTGATAGTCAGAGCAAGGGAACCTTATACGGAAAACAGCCAGAGTTTGCAGGATAAGCTCGGCGAAAAAAAAGCATAGCCATTATACTGACCCAGCGAATGGAAGGATCTCCGGACCTTTGACACTTCAGCCGCTCAAAATTACTCCAAATTTGAAAATGTACAGGTTGCAAGGTCTGTCCCAAATATAAATAGAATAAATCTGGGGGAAAATGCATTGCAGATCAAAGTACAAATTGCTGAAATTCTACAGAAGAGCACCCTTTTGTATCGACACACCAATGTAAACGTAAAATGTGCAAGAGATGGATGTCCAGGGCCTTCATCATCGTCAACCTCCTCTCTACCCTCCGGGGATCTCTTATGTCCGTGGAAAACCATTCCCCGGGACATCTTTGTATCTCCCGAACCCGATTTTCAGAACTTAACATAAAATTTTACAGCGTATCGTTGGTCCATGGAACGTGGCATCGTAAATTCGTGACGCGACCCTCGAATAGGGGTCCGGTTTTGTAGTGATCAGCACACTGTAACGGCCCACAGAAAACTGAAGCGGGTCGCGTTGCTTTCTCAAGATTTCCCACCACCTATCCCACCACAAATTACCCCACCCTAGCCGTCCACACCGGCAGAAAAAACCATTCTACATTGTTTTACATAACTTACATTCTACATAGCCGTTGTACTTTTAAGTTTGTAAAATTAAGGCATGGGAGAGAATGAAAGAGAGTAACATGGTGTGCGACGATAATGTAAAAGCAACACAACTTACAGAAGATAATAATTTTCAAATTTCCTTCTTTAGTCATTAGAGAGAATTTCGTTCTGTTTAAAATCCGCCTCCTTCCAGATTCCAGCTCAGGTCATCACTTTTTTTACTTTCAGCACAGCCTATACAGCTTATTTAGATTTCCGCATTTTTTTATCTGGATAAGATAGTAATTATACAGAAAGGAAATTATCGGTTGGTTGACAAACAAGGAAAAGGTCCATGAAAAGAGCGAGCGTTTGGTAGGGTGGAAATTCTTCCAGGTTCCATTTGTATTTCTGGCAATGGAACTGGAATTATGATTCCGAGAAATATACATACATGTCCTTAGGTTTATTCGGAGAAATTCTGAGGAAAAGACGAGGGACCTGGGAAGATGCTGTTAGTGGTAGATCTTGAGAAGGAAAAGGGAAATAAGGTGAAGGGACGAGTGAATCACAGTCGGACCACGGACGCTTGTTACGATAGGGGCACACGGTTCCTATCCTAATGGGAATCTAAATTGTCCCTCAGAAAAGTAATGGAGATTGGATGTTTTCAAGATTACAAAAGTTACCGCTAAACAGCCTTTCAAAGAGCACTGGGAACATCAATATTACCGAGTAACCCTGAAGCCAGTCCAAGGAATATTTGGCAATGGATACGCGTAGTTTCTTTAGAAAACTGGAAATACAGAAGGTCTAAGAAAGAAATGGACGAAAAATTACAGGTAGAATTAATCTAAGCAATATACTTTTCTGGTAAAATCAAAATTTAATCAATGCTCAATTAAGGTCGAATGCTTGGCTCCACTTGGGAATGGCCAGAAGAAATAATAAGTTCTTGATTCCATTACTTTATTTCGCTGATTCAATGAACTGAAAATTCAAATCTTGACTGATAATTCAGCTCCAACATCAACGTAAGATTTATAGTTACCCTTGCGGCATTTCATCTTACGCTCGTATTAATCTTCATTCAGGAAATAATGCGGAGATTTACATTATAAAACCTGATGTTCTAATAGCCGTACGACGTAGTATACATCTTTCGCAGCGGAGCTCTTTCATGCCAGAAAATAAACAAAGAAATACGATAAAAGTCAAACAATATCAAATTAAAACTCCAATATATTTCCTTAACTCATTATTTTGAGCCATTTGCTTTACCTGAGCAGTGGCGTAATAGTTCTCCGTCGAGGAGTTGGAGCCGGTTACCATCGGCCATGACATTTTCAAATGCATACGATACGTCAAAAAATTAAATAAAACAAATAGCGCACTTTCCTAACTGTCTTTATTATTTGATTCAATAAAGGAACCAATTTCTTTGGCCAGAATGAGTGTTTCACGGGACCTTTCCATGCAAGGGTACCCCTCGTTTAAGAAACTCACCGTCGAGTTGGACTGCTATGGCATTTTCATCATATACCACACGCCACCTAAACTTCGATGACATTTCTAATTCAGACAAATACATGGTTAAATGTGATATGAAGCTATTTTTTTAAATAAAGCTCTACTAAAATGACTGATGACGTATAAAAATAACAGTGAAACCACGTTTACATGTGCCAAATCATCATTTGGGAACAATTCCACCATCACGCCTGATGTCGAATCACATATTCAATAAATAATATTTTGATAACATAATATGGTTAATTAAAAAAAATCAATCAGTCAATGTGTTTCCTCTTCTGCCCCGGGCACCAGCCTCCTTTCAAGTCAAATTGTCCTCTTAGCCCATGGGTCCTGAAAGAAGCCGAAGTATGGATGGTTTTCTCACTCTATTTATATGTATCCCTGCGGGGAGTTTCTCCTCGGGAAAAGGATGGCGCACGATGGGGAAGGGGCCACTCGCCGAAGGGAGCGCTCGCAAGGAAGGGCGGGAGTGGAGGAAGAGCGGCGAACGCGGCATTTAGCTAGAGGTTGAGATGAGACGGGGCCACTAATTGTGAAGAGTATGGGGTCTCAAAGCAAAGAGGGGGCGCGGACCAGAAAACGACGAAGGGAAGGCCCTAACTGCGCAGTTGAAAAAAATGGAAAAAGAAGATATTTGCATGCGTATGCGTGCGAAGAAGGGAGAGGGTGGGTAAAAGAGCAGCCAAAATGGATCCCGGCGGCTCCTTCCCTCTGCTCTGTTTCTCAAAAGAGCGGAGCCGATCAAAGGGGATATATGCGTCCCTCCTCCATGTTCCTTATGTAGGAACGAGACACACGTAACCGAGGAGCTAACATTCGAAATTAGCCCCTCTCAACCATTAATCCAAATGTTTTATGACCCCGATCATGTTTCGGCCAGTCACAGCCTGAGTATTCGCTCGAGTCGATCGGTTAAACAACGAAACACAGAATCAACACTTTAACGTAGTATGACCCCTCTCATTTGCCAAGTTGAACGTATTTCTTATTCTCCAGTTCTTTACTATGCATAAATGACCATTTCTATTTACAAAAAACATATACACATACATTCAAACACGAAATCCCGCCATACGGCGAACAAATATTCATTCACATAGAAATTATATTATAAAAATATGTGTGTGTGTATGTATAAAAATATAAAATATATATAAAGCCACATACATATATACACATATTATTGTTAGGTAATCTACCGGTTAAGGTAGGTCTTTGGATGGACACAACTATCAAATAAACATTTTGTAACTTCAAACAAAACCCAATCCAGCAACCTAATCTACATCAGGTCCCTCTTCATCTCTGTGTACTTCCTTCCTCCCTTCATCCCGTCCAACATACCTATCCTGTTCCTGCCCTTTCCTCGCTTGCCCAACATTCTCCCCTCTATTACCGTCTTCAACATTCCACTACCGCTCAATACGCCTTCCATCCATTTTTCCTGCCTCCATACATATATATACATATTACATATAAATTATGTGAAATAATAAAATGAAATAAAGTGAAAATAAATATATAAACATAAATCATGTGAAAGTCTCACGTTTGTGAATAATAATTTATATCAACATAGCAATAGCGAACAAAAACTAAAATGTAAAAAAAAACTAAAAAAAATATGTAAAATATATAACTTATGTGCATGTCTCACGTATGTGAATAATAACGAATATCAAGAGAGCACTAGCGATAAAAAACACAGAAGCACACAAAAGAGAAAGGAGACTCACGTTTTCGAATTTTCGGTTGTCAAGCCACCTTTCTCAAGGGAGAGTGTATGTATATAAATAAATAAATATATATATATATATACACACATATATTTACAGAGGTTTGTTTGACAGGTGAGAGTAAACCTGAATTCGTGCTAAAGTTCCACATGGTGTTTGTAATACATATATATAGGGGATGGTAGGGACCCAGTTCCTTACCCTTCCCCACTTAGGTTTCCCAGGAGAGTTTGGCGATACCTGAACCATCACATAGCCTGGGTGAAGCTGAGAATGTCCAGGGCATCACCCAGACTTGAACCTGGGAGCCTTAGATCAGTAGCATAACGCTCTACCTAGTAGGTTAACAAGCACACTTCCCATTAACAACGGATATCACTTGTGGAAAATTCAAATTGTATCATAAATTTGTTGTTTTCCACTGCGTTTCATTCCGAGCAACGCGGGTATTCCTACGGAATAAAATACGAGAAAAAATACATACGGAAATACATTGGAAAATAATTAACTCCTTTAATTTACATATTCAGTTCCACAATGCCTGTATGGATTAAATGCCGGTATTCTGTCATAAGGGTCAGTGTTCTAAATCAGGGCGAGGCCTCCAGTAACTCTCGGCTGTAGGCCCAGAGTATGAGGGGAGCAGAACGTTCCGGTAACCACGGCCGACGCAGTGAAAGGAATCACACCCTCCATTAAATAGAACTTCGAAACTTCGCGCACCGCAAGGTGAGTCTCACCCGTAACGCCATCCTTCGTGCTGATGGCAGTCGTTTCGTAAAGCATTATAACGGCTCCCACAAAAGGATGGTTGGCACTCCCCAGTTACCACAAAATGAAATAAAAGTAAAGCGAAAACGGTGCTCAGAATTTCGAGGGCTCAAAATAAGTGCGCCTTATGTAGGAACGCATCTCGGTCAATGTCGCGCGCAGACTTCTTTTGCCCGGGGAAAATGAACGAGTCAGTGAAAGGGTAAAACGATTTCAAGGAACTCAAACCGGGAAAATAAGACGCGGGAAATTCTTTAAGAACAGAAACAGATCTTTCGCATTTGAGACGTCATGTCGACTTAACAATCGGAAAACTATGATATTCTAATTGGTCCCTAATCCAAGGTCGGAGACAGTAACATAAATGCGTACCAATATCCCGCGTGGGAGACTCTCGGATATATATCCTTTTCTCACGTCAGTTCTACTCCCTATTCTCCTCTTCCACATGCCTTCCCATGTCACCTTTATTATTTGTTATGACGTCTTCCTAACAAATCTTATGTCGGCAACTTCTTGTTGTGTGAAGGTTGGTAATTAGCATTCATGCCTGCATCACGAAGACAAATAATTGTCACCACAAACTACTGTGGCAGTGTCTACTCTTACATCTGTATCTTTCATCAAAATGTCAAGCAAATACGGATAAGCGTAATTTCTTTTCTGAAGTGAAGTCTGTTCGATTTTTAGCGGGCTCGTTCCTTGAAACAATTAAATTTAGAGAATCAGTACAAGCAGTCGCCTAATCAGTTCAAATGTAACCTTAAATACGAGTACGTCATTTACAGGATCACACCCAAAAGTGGTAGGACTGATTATTAACAAGAATTTTATTGACGATATACTTATATCGACTTAATAATCTTCAAAGTATGCTCCTTGAGCTGCTACACACTTAGTATAACGTTTCTCGCATTCCCCGTACGCCCGCGGGAAATTTTCTTTGGGGATGCCGTTGATGACCCTCGTCGAAGCCTCTTGAACGGCTTTATCGAGTCAAAACATCGTCCATTGAGCTGTCTTTTCATCAGGGGGAAGAAGAAGAAGTCCGCTGATGCCAGATCGGGAGAATAGGGCGGGTGCGGCAACGTGGCAACGCCGTATTTGGCCAGGAGCTGTCTGACGACGAGCGCGCCATGGCACGGTACGTTGTCATGATGAAGCACCCAGCAGTTTGCGATGGCCGGTCGGACTCTTTTCACGCGTTCTCGGAGGCGGGTGAGCACCTGCATGTAAAAGTTCGCATTTACAGTCTCCCCTGGTGGGACAAACTCCTTGTGAACCACTTCATGATGGTCGAAAAACACAATCAACATCGTTTTGATTTTTGATTTGCTCATGCGAGCCTTTTTTGGACGCGAGGACGCGGAAGTGTGCCATTCCGCGGATTGTCTTTTCGTTTCGGGGTCACATTGAAAAACCCATGTTTCATCACCAGTTATCACATTGTCGAAACAATTTTCATCTTGGTGCAAATTGGCTAACACTTCTTCGGAAATGCGCACACGCATTGCCTGTTGGTCGACACTCAGAATTTTCGGCACCATCTTGGCGCACACCTTGCGCATGGCCAAATCCTGTGAAATAATGCGTTGGATGTTGAATGCAGACAGACCCAACTGGTCTGCAATTTCTTCACTGGTTAAGCATCGGTCTGTGTTCAGCAGTGTCCTCACTCTGTCCACATTCGTGTCGGTTCTTGCCGTCGACGGCCGTCCGGAGCGATGGTTGTCTTCAACGAGCTCCCTACCCTCTTTAAACAACTTGTGCCACTGTGGAACGGCTTAAGGCAGTGTCCCCATAAGCCTGCTTGATCATATCGAGGGTCTCAGTTGCCGTCTCCCCGGGTTTCGCACAAAATTTAACGGAATAACGTTGCTCTAAATTCAGATTCATTTTGTTTTTCGACGCGGACAAAAAACTTGCTTCACTAAAAACGGTGTCCTCACTCAACGACATCCCGCAGGCGACTAAGGTTGGTGTCGGTCTGTTGTTAAGAGCCCCCACCACCTTACCCTGCCAGGCAGACCCCCCTCCTCCGCTCGGTTCGCGCGAGAGAAAATCAGTCCTACCACTTTTGGGAGCGACCCTGTAGTTCCAATTATAAAAGGAAAATGATTGAAACGCATAAAAATGACAAACACAAAGTTAGCGGAGAATGTGGAAGTGTGCGGATTCCAAGCAGAGGAACGTTTCCTTGACCGGGACTTGAATCACAGACCTTCGATTAGCCGGGTCGATACTCTAGCAATTCAGCTATACCTAAAAACCACTGAAAGAATTGGGGGATTAATACAACTAAATGCCCCGTACAACGCCTGGTTCCACAGTGAGGTGGCTGCAAAATGTGTCTTTGACTCCAGCTGAGCGCCATTTCAGTGATGGTGTACATTAAAGCACCACGTATTGATGAAGTCAACGGAAACTAACTCAATTCCATTCCCAATATATATGTGGACGGACCAAAAAAGAGGATGACTCTAGGCAACTGTAGGACTCGGCTCACTGGGACGGGTCCTCGTGGCCGAAGAGGAAAATAAAGCCTCTGTGGTCACACAGACTCGTGTTCGATTCCCGGGAAGGTCTCTGGGCGCCCTCAATTTCAGCCAAGCTATATGATATTTCGAATGACATGTCTTCCGGGGAAACCATAGGCGGCACAGAGAAAGGAACTGTTCCGCCCCCCCTTCCCTGTTATGTTAATTCCACACGCCGTTGGGCTTAGTAATCGGTAGCTCTATTAAACCAACCTTGGGGTTGATTACTGTAGAGGCTTGTGCGTTTCGCTAATTTTAAGGTTCTCGACCTTGAAGAGTAAATAAAGTTAATGGACATATTAAAAATGAGGTGCTTAAAAGGAACAACAGAGGAGTTATGGAACGAGGACTAACCACAAGAAAAGCATTGACATCCTCGAAAATTAGGAAAGATATGTTCACCATTAAAATAGCAGAGAATAAACTTGAGTAGATGAAGCAGTTATTGTATTCTGGCATCAGGTTAGAGGAATTGGATAAGGATAGTTCGGAAATTAGGATAATTGCATTAGCGAAAGATACATTTGCATGAAGAGGAGAATTGACTACGGGAACACCGAGTAAAAGTGTGAAGAAAAAATTAGGAAAGACTACGTAAGATGGAGCGAAGTGCTTAATGGGTGGGAGACCTGGTAATTGAGGCATGAGAATGAACTGGAGGGTTTTGAGAGATGGATGTGTCGGAGAATGGATAAAATAAAATGGATGGAAAGGAAAACAAACGTCGAGGGTTCAAACAGGGAGAGCGAAGAGAGGAAATGACTGGGAGAAACCCTATAAAGGATGAGAAATTGGATGAAATTCATATTGAAAGGTAGTTGTATGTTGAGGACGAGATTGAAGGTAGGATATTGGATGATCAGGGTAGCGGAAGGAAAAGAGTAAGCCTCTTAGACAGCAAAAAATGCCGGAAGAAGTTACCAAGAAAAAGAAAGAAATAAGATAGAGCCAAGAACGAGGAAGGTCTCATAACAATTAAAAATAATTAGTCACCAGGGCCCTTCGAAATAATCCTTAAAATAAGCAAAATACCTTAAATGAATCGCAAAAGTTTAGGATTTTTAAGTATTCATAATGGCCTTGAATGAATTTCAAGATCTTCCGAGTGATTCCTTTAACTGACATTTATCATTTCTTAAGTGCCCAGCTTCATTAGAACCCTAATGAAGTATAAAATGCGTCGTATGATCGATAAACTTGAAAACGACAAGCATATGACTGCGGAACGTTTTCCTGTTAGAAAAAAAGCAAACTTATGTCTTCGCTGCAGCAGAAAATTTAATTTAATTTCCCAAGTTTAATAGATCGGACCTCTGACGTCCCAAAATGACTCGACTTTTTCGCCCCTAATTACGATGGTTGCGTCGTTAACATTTAAGGACCCACTTTACAGTATAGCTGAAAAAGTGACTTGGGCTTTTAAAGCATTGTGGACATTGGCCGACTGATGACCATTTACAGGCAGATGTTCAATCAAGGTTCTTTGTATTTATTTTCTAATGTCGGCCATTGATAAAAAGGAAATGTGATGGTGGCGACGACAAATTGACCTTGCGATACATTATCGGGAATATCGAGTTTAATGGACAATGTCGTCAATTGACTACACAGGTATGGTGATATACCATAAAGATGAACCGCTATTGACGTCACTTGGTCCACGCCACTTATATCGATATACCGTCATATCGAAAAAACAATATCGATGATATTTCTTGTACATCGACACAACAGTTCCTTTAAATTACGTACATCTACCTAATCGACCTAATTTGGTAAAAATATCGACATGACGGTGATATATCGTCATGTCGCACGGTCAGAAAGATTCGATATCGTCCCGCGATCACAACTTCTAAGAGAGGAGGTGACCCATCCTGGGACCTCTTGACTAAGAACACCTGTCCGTGAGCAGACACATGATTAATGAGTTTGACTAATGACTACGATATATTCTTGTCGTGTACTCTTGCACGAGAAAGCTTGTGGATATATTTTCGCGGACGGAGTGACGATGAGTTAACCGGAAAAAATAACTCAAACACCAAAGTGCTACAAAAACAACCTTCACAATTTGGGCCTCGAAACGGTTGAAACCAAAACCGCGTCCACATCCAAGGCGATTTCTCGGGGCTCCAAGGGCAATTACATTTTATTGCAGGAATAAAAGTGCCGCATTTATGCAGGGGCAATTATTAAACTGTAGACTGTTCTTCCGAGGGGATGTGAAACAGCTTCTCTCACACACAAGGAACTAATTCAGGGCCGAAAATTCTGAGGAGACGGAGATAGGGATACGTGGTTTTCAGAAGGTTGTTGACCGAAAGCCTAAAAAAAGTGATTTTAGTCTTAGGTGTTCCAAATACCATCCAAAAAAATGACCCAAATTTCATGATTCGCCCGGAGATTAATTTACCTTGGCAAATATTTTGTGGAATGAAGAATCTTGGGTTAGGAGCAAAAACTGTCACCGTCACTCATATTTGTAAGTGATCATGAATTTCTTGCATCTGATTTCACATAAACCTATTATCCATTACATAGAGGTTCTCCGAGGATGAGGGAACCGAATATATGCAAGTTACATATTTTGAGTAGTCGGCTGAAAAAATAAAATCTAGTCCATATTAATCGCCTTAAACCAAACGATAAACTTAAATAGCGACTAATCGCAATTTTTCACTTCCCCTTAAAATAAGTAAATAACTTTGTATTAAATTAACATAGTACCAGTAGCCCTTGAGCTAAGTACCTTTATTTATGTTTACAATAAGACGCAGGCCGCGGGATGCCAATGACCAATTTATATTTCAACATTTACATTAGTGTTTACATTGAACACTGTGATTAGCCAAATTTCGGCATCAGGTCAACTTTTAAGAATTCGATATAATACTAAGGGTAAAAATTATTTATATTATGATTATAATATAAGGGTATGATATTATAAGATTTGTCTCGAACTAAAAAATGGATTCAAGTCGTGCACAATGCTTACGAGAAATGAAATCTTTCTATACGTTTCACTTTAGATGTTTAAAGATTTTTTTCAATACTGTTACTTCCAACCGCGTAGATAATCCCATTAATTTGACCTTCAACCCACGAAGACTCGCTAAACTTGTAATTAAGAGTGAAAGCCCATGGAAAAACTTAAACCCGCATTTTTTTCAATGGCGTTCCTACACAATATTTAACACTAAGTGCCTTGTGCACCACTCATTTGCCTTCACCATTTGCACCATTCACCACTCAACGCTAAATGTGATCGAGAGAGCCCCGGACCCATTCTGAATATGGCAAATATATGCCAGACGCTGATGATCTACATTTGGAAAAAAAGAGCATTATCGTCTCCGTGGCTCGACATTCCCGCCGTCCATCTCCATCGACAGACTAGTCCCCAGTTAAACATTAGTAACTAAATTTTTTGAGACTCCCAACTCTTTCATTCATTTTTATGAGAACTCTTTACCTTGACGCGTTCATTAACTTACATGAACACCTTAAAAGAGAATTTCAGCGTCACATGAAAGAGAGCCCTCACAAGAATGAGGTTGGTTGCTAATGCAAGGAAAAAGTAACCAGAAGACTTCCAACAATTTTTTCTCTGAGAGGTGGACACATTTTTTACCCGAGTTTTCACGGGAGAAAGATAATTTTGTTAAATTAACATGAGGATTAACCTTAAGGTTAAATCTGAATTTACTCAATTGATGTTAAAAATATTGACATTTGGACTTAAATGAAAACATTATACGTTTGACTTAACTGATCTTACTTATCCATTTAATTTCCACATGCATTTCAACCATCACAGACTTATTTCCATCACTTGGGTCGAAATCGGAAATGAAATACCTTACAGCTCATTGAGTACGGAACGTTCGGTCCGCAGAGATCGGCGTCGAGGTCTGCGAAATGCAAAACATATGGTGCGGAAGGAAAAGCGTTCGCACGTAGCAAAAACCACTCTCCCCGCGACGAGGCCCCGGGAACCCACGAAACAAAGACTTCACCTTGGGGAGAGAGACCCGGAGAGTTCAACAACCCTCCCACACTGCGCATAATGGTTATCAAATCGTGAGTCGGCAAGGGAGGGCTTACCGAACAACGGTGGTTGGGGCGAGAGGGAAAAATTGGTGGGAGAGGGGGAAGAGGGGGTTAGTGGCTGCGGAGTACATGTATTCGGCGGCTGGCATTTAACAATTTCCGAACGCGGAAACCTCTTTAAAGCGCCCGAGGGACAGGGTGGAATTAAAGCAACGGGTACATACCATAGCTCTGGCGTCACAAACCCCTTCCCTTCACATCACCCTAGTATTTCTGTTGAGGGTATTAGACGCAACACGGCACAATGCTTCACCCAATAAAAAATACTATTTGGCACTGTGGGAACTAAATGAATTTGAACTGTGGGCGATAGTTCAAAAAATGCCCAAATTGAAGCCTTATTTACCACCACTTTAAATAAAAATCCTCATGAAACGAGGAAAAAAAACAGAAAAAATTGACTAAGAATAACTTACCACGCGAAATCAGATATCAAAATATGTTAACTTTACACAAATATTAGACAAAAATAACGAAATATTTACTGCAGGCAAAGGTATGCGATATCCAACTTTTTTTTAACATTATCGTATGTTTTTTGTCCGGTACATTATTTATTTTTTGCTACCAAATAGCGTTTTCTTTTTACCAATAACGGTGCATACAATAAATATATTAATTAATGATTTTTAGGTCGGGTGCACATTAATGTCGCACAAATATTACACTAACCACACTGGAAAAGTGATGTAACTTACAAGGAGCGCCCACAGTGCGGAGAAAGAACGGGAACAGCTTCTATCACCACACGATGCCGAGCTGTCGGTCATAACACTCGTCGCTTGTCACGTGAGAGCAGTTTTCCAAAGAACGCATTGTGACGGATCCACTAGCGACATAACCAGGCGCCGCAAAACAGGTTTAATTAGCAACAATTGCCCGTCGTATTCCCCTCTGCCGCTCCAAATACCTTTTTGGTGCAATGTGGTCCAGGATCTTGTCGGTATACCGCGAGCACCGTGTATACTATCGTTGATCAAGTCACGGATTTACAATTTGCAACTTTTAGTTTTTTTAAGTCAAGGACTCATGCGGAGCACTTATCATACAGTGACTTCGGCAATCCAATTTTCGGATTGGTAGAATACAGAAATATATCATGTACACACTCAGCCACTTGTGTGAAGCCACCGGCTGCTGACAGGGGGGCAAATGTTGGAATGCAATTGATACATCCTAAACTAATCAGCCAAATCCGGCATGTGGTACGATTGTTGTAGAACTATTGCCACAGTAATAGTTATAATGAACAAAAAAGGACATTTTTAATAAGTTGCGCTAGCATGTCAACTGCCTGCTGAGTTTGGACGGAAGCAATTCGACTAATGAAGTGGTCTAATAATTTGAATTTCCCACGAAAAAATCTTAGAAGAAATTTATTCTTATTTAATTTGAGCACATTTGAAGAAACTGAGATGGATATAATAACCAAAAACTTGCGCTTTTACCCTAGATATAAATTTATTACCGACAAGGTTTCGATGCCCTATATCATACTCAGGTCTGCCGCCATCTGAAGATAATATAGCACACCAAAATCTGGTCGGTAATAAATTTATATTTAGAGTAAAAGCGCTAGTATTTGGTCATCCTGCTCCAATTCCACCATATCACGCCAGAAACTACGCCATATGTCATTAAATGGAAACTTAAATGAAAATGACCTTCGTCAAATATTGATGTGTTTCGACGCTCTCAAGTGCAATGCGAATATTTTTTCCCCAAAAAGGTGAATCTTTCGGAGTCATAACCTGAAAGGGAGAAAGGGGACGCGAATCTCTTCTGCGGGGAAGAGAAATCATCGGTCCGCGCGATAAAAATTAAATCCAGAACAACATTGATGTCGCTTATAGACAGTCGCTCGGGCCGTGACGATGAAGGAAGCCGCAATCGTGCAAAATTTGCCGCTGACGCCTCGACTGGAGTGACGGCTTCCCGGCGGGAGAATGGATGACAGCGAGTGACAATATCCACGAAACAGCCCACCTAGTCGCGGCAGAACCATTTCCATGCCTCGACTCCCGACACTTGATTCCTGCCTCACGTCAGTTGAGAGGCATTTCGACTCCATCATCAGCACGTGATGGACCGGAGGGGAGGAATGGTGGTGCCGTGACTGTTCAGTGTCCTTGGGTCTGGCAAGGGACCCGGCGTGCGCTATCAAGCCCGACCTCGCGACAATGGACAGCGATTTCAATTTCAGCAGCGGAGGCAACGCACGAATGACTACGATGCCCTGTGTTCGCCCCGAATAACTTACAAAAGCTATCGTTTCATTCGGCCTCCGCTTTACTATCTTCACATGATCTCATCCAAGGCAGGGATAATTGCTTCCGATCCTACTGTTTAGTCGTCCAGAACTTTATTTCCAGAGAAATAAGAAAAAGGGATAGACGCACATATAAAGGACGAACACAGGAGAGGTGGGGAATTCGGAATCGAGCAGATCACAAGCGCAAAAATATTTCCTTGACCGGGGCTTGAACCATTTTTGCGCTTGTGATCTGCTCGATTCCACCTTCCCTGCCTCTCTTCTGTTCGTCCTTCATACGTGTAGTGTTCCTATCCCTTTTCCTTATATCTATTTCCTTGTGAATGAATATTTGTTCGCCGTATGGCGGGATTTCGTGTTGAATTTATGTGTGTGTATTTGTGCATATTTATAAACATAAATGCATTGGCTTCCCACCAAGAGGGCCCGGGTTCCAATCCCGGGACGGCAGATCTTTGTCAGTGGTCTCTATTTGAGGTGGGCACGTTAGCAACCGCACCATCCAGATCCCCAACATAAGTCCGCATTACGTTGTATTAACCATATTAAAACCCAAGTTTAATCATTTGGCAAACAAGACAGTAACAAAAATCCTCTGGGTATCTCAGTAATCTTAAAAGAGGAGTGCACTGTCCGAATATTTAGGCGTTAAAGCTGTAGACCCTTAATTCCCAAGAAGGGGTTTTCTCTTTTGACCGATTCCTACCCCATGTGACAAACATTATCCTATCTAGACATACCTCTAGTGAATGAAAATCTATACAGAAAAACCAAATCAGCAATGGAATTTTATTTTATCCTTAGTTCCTTCTAGGTAGAAAACGAGGATACAGTTCAAGCATCATGTGCCAGTGTTACTACGACATGAAAATGGGTATTGACAACGGCACATCCAAAATAAAGGACGTTCAAGTTGTCGGATAAGCAAGATGAGGGATAGTCGGCTGGCTTGAAAGCCATTTGTTTTAATTCTGCAACAGGGACGATATTGACTAAATAGAATGACTCATCGGAAAGAATAGATAAGAATCATGGGATAACGTATAGATACCTAAGTTTGCTACAACCAAGTGGATGTTTCCCAGAAAGAAAGATTGACCAACCATAGGTTGTTGGAGAGAAACTCGGTGCCATCTCATATTCCTAAACCATTATCCTGCAATGACTCACACATTTCTTTGATCTCACATGAAAACAACATTGGAAAGTAATTTTATTGTAAAATATAACTTTTACAATAAATTTACACTATTTGCTGCAAAAATCGATCAGGTCAATTTATTAATATCTTGAAATAAAAAAATATTCTCAATTAACGGTGGTAAAGTGATAAAAAAATGAAGGAAAAGCTAAAGGTAATCAATTTATTAATATTTTGAAAAAATATTGTAGAAAGATGTAGACCTAGAGATAAATAAATCCCGAAGAACAAAACTCTAGGGCCTTTCATTTCAAGAAAACTGAGACGAAAGTCAGAAGAGAATAACATAGTGAATTCTCCCCACCGGGAAAAAGGTCACGTAAGAGCAATTCAATTCCCTACGAACCAAGAGTTTACCGCCATTCTCAGACAATTAATGAATGGCGAGCTGGCAGGAAAATTGCGCAACTTGCAACAAAGGGTTTAATAATTCACAAGGTTGACGTGAAGCACATGGGCAGCGAAATTAATCATCGTCAATTTGGACGGAAATGGTTTCGAGGGAAGCGATAATTTACGGTTTGCACCAATCACAGGGGGTGCAAAACTATTACCGCTGCGACAAAAAAAATAAACACAAGCCATCCATAGTCTCACGCAAAGGTTCCGGTCAGCGTAAGGATGTACTGCGGTGATCGAACTGGAATATTTGCAGTTAAAATATGATATCGCAGGACATGCACTAAGTGTGTGGCAGCCACGTCCCCCTCAAAACCACCCGAGATAAAGAAGGAAATTAGGTGAAATTAACCTCACACATGCTGCCAGGTCATTTCGCTGTGGTTGGTGTAGTAAATGTGTTTTCATTTTTGTACAATAGGTTTACTTCAACGCAATTGAGAGCCTAATTTATTCGCAGTATAGAAAGAGAAACGAGACAATACCACGTGCACGGTAATTTGATGAACACAAGAGATCATAATTTGAAATTTCGTGTTCATTAAAAGTTGTAACTCCGTTGGATTAGTGATTAATTGGAAAATATGAGATAACTTCATTTTTAACCAATGATTGTAAAAAATACGATCGGCAGTGTATGCTGAGATTAAATAAAAGTAGACTTAATGGTATCTCTAATCATACACCATGTTTTATTGAAAAATTAGGAATCAGTGAGTCAACGTTGGTCTTTGAAATCCCTGAATTAAAAAAAAACTAATATTACATTTTTCTCGTATGCATGCATTGAAGGATGTGGAAAAATCTGCAACAAATTCAGCAAAATCTAAACATATCCATAAATTTATTAACTTCTCCTAAAGCAGTGGTATTTTGCTACGCAAACCAATTGCAGAAGAAAATGCCCTTTTCAAATGAAGTATAAGTGATAGTTAGTAAGTTCCTCATTTACACAGAATAGTGCCGGTGTGGAATTAAAATATTTGTAAAGACTTATAAGGACGCTTTTTCTATTATACGGATCACGAATCTCTACTTCCGGTGCCCCTTTTATCTAAATAAACTGTTAATGGGGTCGATGAGAATAGAATCACCGAGAAAATTAACAAGAGTAAGGGCATGGAGAGCAAAAGATACACAGCGAAAATCGTGGTGAATTGGGTTGAAGTGATATGAAAGAAAAAAATTAAGCGAGTTCCGGGAGACAAAGAGCATCTATGAATGCATAAATGATAAAGAAGGAAGAGGCACGCAAGAACACGACCGGATGGCAAAAAGTGATAAACGACTAATTCCAAGCAAAAAATAACAATCAAACAGAATTCATAAACTGAGCCAACCCCAAAAAGGCAAACGTTTGCAGTCAACGTATACTTGGGATAAACTGAAAAATTCATTTCTCCTATTAAAAATTTCTGAGCACAAAAGAAGAAGAGGCTGCCTTTAAATACCGAGTTTGAAGAGTAGGGTTTTAAAAACATTTCCAGGAATCTACTTCGCCCGAAAAGGACTCAACGAACTGATTACTATTGGGAAACCCAAGGACGGAAGAATGGAATTGCTGAAACAAGGGCTATACTAATCATTATCGTGTCGCAGAAGATGAATCTTTCAACTTATCTCGGTGCAAGGATTTAATAATTAAGATTCAAACTTCGTCTACATTATGTACTGATTCAGTGCACATGAACATTTCTTTTATGCCCAAGAAAGATGGCTCACTCTAAAAATCGAACCGATAGGTCAACCCCAGTTTTCATTTTCCATGTTTACTATAACCAGGGGTTATTGAGACTTGATGATGCCACACTGTAGTGAAACCAAGGCCTTGGAGAATAAATAATAATTGTGGAATAGCTGGGTTTCATTTGGTTTGTACGACACAAAAATCACACCAAACTACCGCTAAAATAATATTAACCAGGGGTTTTTACCGGTACTAATACATGTACTACGGATTCGTAGACGAGGCACCAATTTCGTTTGACGTAGACGACCCTGCACATTTACATTAAAATTTGTTTGCGTGAAAGAAGCTAAGCACCATATGATATTAATCTTTTTCAGAGGTTTTCATCTTCCCCATTCTGCGCACCCAGGGGTGCGGCCTTAACCGATTACACACTATCGCCAAAAAGTGAATACTTACATATTTTTAAATATTTTACCCGGGTTTGGAACTGGTACCCATGTACCTAGAAAAATACGGATTCTTCACGTAGTAACTCGTACCAAGTTAATAGTTTTCTTGTCCTTGATGTTAACACAAAAGTATAAAATTAATTCGCAAAATATTTGAGTACCAGTTTTACTTAAACACATAACAACAAGGAACTAGGTTCATTCTTGGGCCTACAAGGATTCAGAGCCCTCGAGTTATTCGTTTTCCATTTCTGACAAAACGCTAACAAAACAACAATAACCATAGATTTTATACACTCTTCAGAAAGTTTGTTTCTGCAAAATTGTTTCGCAACCAATGGAATGTGCTTCAGATAAATACACTCGGTGTAGTCACATTCAATGTAAGGGAATTACGACCGAGATTCACCCAAATGCAGAATTCTAAATTTCCACTGGAAGACTAAACGTTGGAGCAACGAATATTTACCTCAGGGTTTCCCAAACTATCTTCCGCGCAACACTGTTGTTGCACAAAAAGTTAATACGTGTTCCGCAAAAATCCAGAACTGTTTTATATCCTGCATAATATTACATTTTTAAGGGATTACTGCCCAAGAATGTCTAAAAAAAATTAAGTATTTAGTGAATAAAATACCATCGCTTAAAAATTTCTTTACCCCGTACCTTGCCTGGAACACTTACATCAATAGAAGCCGCATACTATTTACAAGTGTAGATAATATAGATAATTACCGAACTGGTGATAGTACCCAAGAGATTTATATATTTTATCAGCGGCCCTATCCCGAACGAAGCGACAGCCGACCGTCATTTGAGGACAGTTGCCAATGTTGTGAAGCCAGTGGGCCATGCCAATATTTTGTTCATAAATCTGATCAAATCACACAACAGCTTTAAAATAAATGTTAAGGGCTCAACATAACTCCACCTATATTCTGGAGGAAACAATCCAGCAATGAGAATATTACTTATTCCATTGTTAAGTCTTCGTCCTTTTAATGATTAAAATTTAAACGAATAGGAATCGAAAAAAAGAACCAACAAACTGGTTTCTTCAAAAGCTAACGTTAAGCGTACCTGATAAATATGCCATAAAGGAAGTACGATTTAAGGAATAAAAATTTTGGAATTATATCTGTTATCAATTCAGATATCCCTGATGGATGTGTTCTATGTCATAAGACACTCGCAGACGGTTCTTTGACTCCAGTTAAACTTCTGGAGCACTTCGACACGATACAAGATTATCGCAAAGGAAAATGCACGTATTTTTTAAATACAAAGTGATTTAACAATAAAATTCTACACTTGGAAAGATTACAATTGCTAAACCTAAATGAGATTGTAGCAGAAGAACCTACCGCGTGAGTTACTGCATTGCGCTTAACGGTGTAGCTCATTCAATTGCAGACACACTCATTAAGTCAAGTGAGAAAGAGAAAACAGGGTGTTATAACTAACAGACTGCGAAATAAATAGATACAATACAATTATCGAATAACACTGTTGCACGATGCATCAAATACCTCTCTACAGACAAGGAGAAGGAGCTAATTCATAAACTTGAACTTTGCAGGGAACGTTCATTGAAAATGGATAAATCCACAGAAGTCACCGTGCTGACTGCACTGCTAGTATTTGTTCGTACCCATTCCATTTAAGTGTTGAAGAAAATTCATGAGAGCAGATCAACATGAAAAAACGACAGGGGAAGATATATTCAACCACATTAATGATTATATCATAAAATATGAGATATGTTGGGAGAAGTGTATCGATATTAACACAAATGGTGGATGCTCAATCAATGGTAGTAAATCAAATATTAATAAATTGTAGGGGATTTCCGCAACTGTAACTTTAACGGAACGTTCGAATCCCGGTCAAGGCGAATAATTTTCACACTTAGAAATTATAGCATTTCCACCTCAACCAAGATTATTTAATATTTTGTGCAATAGTGGACATGACGCAATTTCATTGCATACGGGAGTGGGATGACTTGCCAAAGGAAAAGCACTGCTGAGGCTTTACGAACTTCGCAATGAATCTCCTCTTCAAGGCGAAATTAATTAAGGACTGAATTTTTAACAAATTCTTCACAAATCATTGCTAAAACTCACATATCTGCCAGATATTTTTACAAAGTGCAATAAAATTAACTCGTAATTACAAGGAAAGTGTGTCACACTTTTTAATAAAAGAGAGAAAATAGCAAATTTTGAGAAAAAATTGTGTGATGAAAAAACGATTTTTGGATTAATTCAGTTGAACAGAATAATTTGGATAGTGTTCCCGCCTTATATGAACGTTTGACTGAATTAAATTATCAAGTTCATGATTAAGTTTCTTCAGTATTTTAGGGGACTTCCCAGATTGAAAAAACCTTTCAAATATTTTCCGAAAAATAGTCAGGACGATTCCTGGGTTCGGAATATATTTTATATCCGTAACAGCTAAATCAGCAGGCTTAAGTGGAAGTGATTGAGGATATCTATTTGCTTAAAAAATGACTCTGATTTAAAACAAAATACCAGTCATTACATTCTGGGCGAATTCATCAGAAGTGTACCCCCTAGCTTGTCAAAACAAGCAAACGTTGTTTTACTTCTGTTTACCATTACATATTTATGAGAAGCAAGGTTTCTTAATATGCTGCAACGAAGTCAAAGTGCAGTAATAGGCACGACGCCACACCAAATAAAAGAATTCAACTTTCTAACACTGTGCCTGATACGTATCACGAACATTTGCAAATCAACGATCCAACATCACTGAGCCGTTAAGAACTTTATTGTATTTTGTGCTTTCAGTATCACATAATTACTAAATACTAAATAAACGAGCAATTTTTTCTCACGGTTTTAAATTTTATTAGTAATATGTAACTACCTAATGTATAAAATAAACAAGAATTAAAATTTCACGTTTAAAGAAGTTTGCTAGAAAAGTTTGGGAAACTCTGGTTTACCTGATGCCAACACATTTTATATGAAACGCAATTTCTCTCTTGTCAACAAGAAACAATCAAGCTCCATTATTAAATGCAATAAAATACATTTTTGGTTTTAAAAAATGACTGCAAGCCGTGCGGCTTCGACGGGTCAAGTTAAATTCTATTAAATACGTTTCTTTCCTGCTCTTTATAGACAACTTTAAATCTATCAGGATACCATAATAAGGGCACTTGAGTGGGATACGTGAGCCGGATAAGCTTCTTTCTTGAGAATTCCACCCTGCTTTTGATAACCCCGTTTCTCTATCCGCCTTACAAATTTCTCCAACCCAATACGAGCACGGCTCACCGTGTTAAACACTCGAGGAAATGCTTTGAAGGACAGAGGAAAAAAAAAAGATTGTGGCACAAAGGGCCACCTGCTAAGTTGGCCATATTCGTCCCCCCTCCCCAAATCCGCCCCGCTCCATCCGCCGCCCGTCGAAATGTTGAGACCAGCGCCGCTTCCGACACAGCCAATCCACAGCACGAAACAATCACAAGTTTCGAAAAATTCGCTAGGGCGGTATCTCACTGAAAACGTGTGACCTTCCCACGCACCTCCGAGGCAAAAAGGGCCACAAGTTGGTCGACCTCTGGGAATCGTGGAAAATTCTCTTTCTCTTCCCTCCCGCCGCTCCTCCATCTCCTCCCCTCCCCCCTCCACACCAACCACCCACACCCCCTTTCCCTTTGGTGGAACCTTACTCACTATCCTCTCGGCATTAGCGTTTGTGCGTGTGGACCATCTTCCGAGAGCTCCAGGCCAGACTTAATATTCATCCAATTTTTTTATAAACCACCATTTATAGGCCCATACCAATTGATAAGTTTAATATATCATACTAAAACTAGGAAAATTTATTAAGGAATGTTAGCATTCGAAAACTGAAACCTTTCCTTAGAAAATAAATGGTGTTTAAGCATGTTTTAACACTGAAATTCAGGTAAAGAGTTAGTAAACGTCTATATATCACAGAGAGGAGGGGACAGATTATATGTCAATTTCAGATTAAATCGATCGATTACGTTTATACAGTAAGCAGGATCTGAAAGTATCCCCAGGATACAACTGCTCTTTAGAGCTTCCTCACATACGCGTACATGTATGCAACAAATAATGAACTTGCTGGAAAAAATATGAACTCCTTACATGGATAGTTCGCCCGTTTGAAAGATATAAAAGATTTATGCATTTGAAAGCTCTGTATTGCTTCCTCAATCTCCTTCCTCGACCTTGAATAAATGAAAGCCATCTTCGCCGCCTATCAAATGCCCCAGCCTCTCCCACTGGACCATGCAGCTCTCTGGATAAAATATTTCATTTCCTCTCCCTCCCTTTTCTTACTTCCCTTCCCTTATCTCCACCAATGGCCACCATGACATTTAGTAAAAGGGTAATTTACATGAAATGAAAGCAACGCCGAAGTGCTGAGAACGCGGTCGGAAATACAGAAATAAGTGTGGGAAAATATAGCAAGCTTTCATTACGCTACGAATCATTTCATATTCTTTACACCATGACACCACCCACAATCAGGCGGAGAGGCTGAAAAGCTGTTTATAGTATATCAGTTTCTAAAGCGAGGCATCTGTTAACATTACAATATGGACCGCTGCTTTATTTTTAAGTTATCAGGAATGCTTCTTAGCAGGACCTAATAAATAGTAAACATTCAACAATTCCTTTCGCTTGAACGCTTAAAACGATGAAATGCTTCAGTGTACCCAGAATACGACTAGCTAGAATTAAATAGTTAACGGTCGCAGAGGCGGAAGCCAAGAAACAGCCCGGAACCTCTCGGAGAATGGAATTGCTCAGCTGTCGCCTGCAGAGAGGTCTACTCCCATTCATTCCGCAAATATTTTGAAATGAAGGATACACACGCGCCAGGGGGGGACACACAATTTTTATTTATTTTTCATTAGTCCGAAAACAGCACTTCGACCTTTGCATCGGACTTCGGACATTGATATAACAATTTGACAATTAGATACATCCAAGCCCTAGGTGGAGGAAAAACCACCTAGCCACCTAAGCGGGAATCGGACCCGCGACCTCTTGGTTGGCAGACGAGAACGTTAAACTGCCGCCACCGGAATCGGCAACGTACGAATACGGGTCGTATAAAGTAAGAAAAAATTGACGCCAATAGAATAAACAAGCATGAATGCTCTGCAGTTTTTAAAGGGTAGACCTTCACCCGTTGGAACATGAAACCGGAGAGGTGCTCGTATAACCCACGAAGACACAATTGGAACAAAGGACGACGGTAAAAACGAAGATTCTTCCAATGCTATATGGTGTACATTCAGTTCTCATGAATTATATTTCATCACCATAAAAATATAAGCTAAACTACTTAAATATTCACTCGCTTGAATATAACTGGGTACTAGTAGCTATGGTTAGTTTAGGCGACTCGGCTCCTACTCCCAGAGCAAGTGCAAAACCCTAATGAGAGGAAAACCCTCCGTATGAGTGAGTGAGTGGTTGCAAACTCAGCGTTTAGTTTGGTTGTTCTCCCGCTATTTGTACGACATTCACGTACGAAAAGTGAATCTGTAGTTTCCGTAAAAATAAGAATAAGCACACAGCAATAATAAACATAGTACCGAGTGGTTGATCTGATAGTCTAGCTGATACCGTTACCTTCTTTTCAGTTATCAATTCTTTAGGATGTTTTTTATTTTTGTTAATGGTTTTTGCTTAAGTTATATCCGAAAATGTCTTGAAACAATATCAATCAAGTTTGTACGACAATATCTTACCTCACCTACGGCAAAAATGACTGCGGTGTCACTCATTACAATAACAAATGTGATTCCACGAACGCAATTTATTATGTGAACGATTCACAAAAAATGGCGACCCAACTCCTAGAATCTAGTACAATTGGTGGGAAATACATCCTCCCTTTTGAAACGTAGTATTCACTAAAAGGCCCAATTTAACACTATCACCGTGCTATTGTTAATTTAAAAACAGTGCAACCTAAAACACATCATGCCTGTGAAATAATTTGTGAACTTTACAAAAGTTCCTGAAAGCAGACGTCTTCATCGTTCGTTTCCTTCTCTAGTGAAGTCGTACATATTTCAGCAGCCTTGCCTAAAGACACTGTGGCTACTAACACCACCTCTAAAGGGCTGTAGTACGAGAGGACGCTGTGGGAAAAGGAAACCTAGAAGTTAAAGTTTTGAGTCACAATGCTTTTATTTTCATTAGGACTTCCCTACAATTGTATAAGTGGCGTGGCCACGACGTTATGTAATGTTTCTATTATGCGGGAAGTGTGCACCTAGAAGTCCGGCACCTGGAGAACGCGTTTAAAAATAAAACCAGCTTTTCTCTTGGCAATGCAGCAGAATTAAAAAACCACCAACTAAGTCACCGTCAACGCGCTGTCGCGCCGTCGCAATTATTTCCCTAGGTCGACCCAGATGTGGCATTTACGACAGAGGCGAAAGCCGCTCTGAATAACTCACTTCCACGGGAAACGATAAACAATGACCTCATGCCTCGGGGAACTCCGTGAAGGGAGCTTAACTCGTGACTTAGTGAAAGAAATTTGATGCACAATAATTCATACCTTGAGTTTTCTGCCAATTCATTTCAAGCTTTTGACATTTGTGTCAGTTTAACTTCACAAGTACGCGGCGCAGCCTCGTAGGCAGATGAACTCACGACTATCGTCTGATGCTTTTCAATATTAGCATAGTTAATTTTTTAAACGTAACAAAGCGTTAGAAAATCGATTAAAACGCCCCTGGTCCTAGTCCTGGAATGTCCGCACATAGACTTGTTTTGGCAAATTGCGGAAGTCGACGGAATCTTGGCCCCCTGGAGTAATCAACCCCAACAAAACTAGATCCCTTGTATATTCTCCTCGAGTGCGATCAAATGTTCAGTAACATATATTTTTTCCACTTAATATGCACTCCTAATATCATACAGGTTTTCCCATAATTTGAGTGCATAACTTGTCATCCACCCCACAGATTCTGGGATAACTGCTTCACACTCGTCCGACATAATTGCATTAGGCCAGAACTCGAAGTGGACGCAAAGAGGAGTTGATTTATGAGGGGCAGAATTGTATGTGTGTGTGGACGAATAGCTTGTACCCAAACACTCCACGCCCTCGCAGTGGGCAGTAGGATATTTGTGTAGTTATATCTGTCATAGGTGAATATCATTTTGATAACTGAGAGGTTTAACCATAGAAAACTGCGGTTACCTAAAACAGAAAAATTAAATCCAAAATCGCCATACGCCTCACTAACTTCTCCTAATTAACCTACTCCACGTACGTCTTCTAATTAACCACCCTGACAACTCCGACATGACTCTTTTCTTCATCCCCAAATCCATCAACAGGTTAACTTCTGATTCCAATTCCGGAATATTTCTCTCTTTTAAACATCCAGTCAGCTATCTCCACCATCCTGAGCCCCAAAAAGAGGTTTGCCACACTCCTGTAGCCATTGCCTTCACACCCTCTCTGACCATTCGTTCGGGATCTACTATCTCCCACCCAGCCCTCCCAAAGACGAAAGTCTACGGCCAAATTCAGTTTGTTATTATGGCATTTAACGATACCATTGACCTACAGTTACAATTTACCCCACAAGATAGCAAAAAGGCGTGTGGCAGGAGGCATTAGGTCACCAACCATTATGGAAATTGGTAATTTTCAACCATAGGTAACGTTTAATTTTCAGGCAGCTAAAATCGGATGTGTTACTTATCAACTTGAAAACTAATTCAACATAAAAATAAGCCTCCGCCTCCAAAATAATATACCAGTCAACGACACAACGCAAGAATCATATAACTTCAAGAAAGGATTGACGTTTTTTTTAAAAACTCAAACCATTTTCCTTTTCCACAAAAACACAGTTTATGTGGAAAAGCAAAGTGATTTGATTTAAAAAAAAACGTCAATATGAAGATTTTCCACCAAGTTACGCCAGAAACTGTTTTATCTTTCAAGAAAGGATGTTTTACTAACTACTGATAATGGTTTCCAAAAGGCATACTTTAAAATGTCTAGAATACACGTATCTATCTAATATCTGTAGGCATATTTATTTCAAAAGGAAGTTAAATTTTGTAAAATTATCAATTTATTCGAGTGACATAAGAATGCATTTGATGGGCTTTTGAGCAACAAAAATGCTCTCGTCCTCCTTAAAGAACCGAGAAAAATCGCGAAAAAAACTTGGGTATGTCCACCCGACTTCCACCAATAATACATTAGCCAGAAATATTAATTTGTAAATCTCTTCAGCGTGGCTAGCTGGCGTGAAATGAAGAAAGGCAAAAAATGGTTTCAGTTGAGGAAATCGCCTAAAAGGTCAACGCTATAAAGCAGCGCACGGGGTATTTAAGGCAATTATAAAGAGAGAAATACGCAGCCAAAAATGCCACTCGCGAAATTAAAAATGAGTGAGTTGCCCAGTTCATTTTATCGAAGGAATACTCGAGTTCATACCAATGCTCACGCAACTCTGCAGTAGAGTGGGCAAAAAAATAAGTGATGACTCTGAGGAGTTTAAAAGAGTAATCCGGTTTTAATCGACCGCTTCGTGGGCCACCACCCAAGCTCCTTTTACGAAAAATAAAATAATTACAACATAAAAAAGCAGATTGGCGCCTGCGAGCAAAACAAAAAAAATCGCTGTAAGGCGATCGTGATCGATGACTGCAGCAGCGGCGCGTGAGCCGATAAGGCCCGGGCGGCTTGAAAAAGAGTCCTTCATGCCGAAAAGCAGCTGCCCAAGGACGAATGGCCAAACAAAGGAAACGAAAGCGGAGAGTGGCCGCTGCAATTCGGGCGGTGGGAAGGGACGTGACAGCGGCCGCCGCGGAGTCACAATCGATGCCGGCACTCCATTGTTTGAGGAATGAGTGCCAAATTCACTCGCCCGATTGGCAACGACACTCAGGGCACGATTCCCCGAGCACTCGAACCGAGGAACAAATGGCGAGAGAGGAAAAGCAAAGCCCGAATTACGTGGCCTCGCACACTACAGTTAATACTTCAACGAAGATTTACTCAAAAATGTTTCAGCTGACGCCTACCCAACATGCATTTTCAGGCACCTCCCGAAGGTACCGTTTTTAAAATAATATATCGGTTCGATGAGAAAGGCAACGGGAAACCACCTCAATTATCATTTCCATGAATATTATGATGGACAATATTGAGAATATGAGGCCTATGGGACTCGGTCCAGTCTGCCGTGTGTCCCGTGCCCGACAGCGGGAAAGGCAAGGCTTCCGAGGTCGTCATCTCACGAAACCTTTTGCATGGGAAATCCGACAGCAGCAGGACAGAAGACGCAGGATAAGAAGACCACATTAGTTAGAATAGGAACTTAAGATAGATAGGAGTATAGAAAACAGAATGATTAAGAATAACATACAGCGGCGGGGACGAGAGCCAACGAGGAGTTGCCATAATATTACATAAAGAAGTAGGAAGAAGCGTAGTCAACAAAGAACAAGCCACGGATAGAATATTACTCGTCGATATTAAAGCAGAACCGAAGAACTTGGTCATTATTCAGGTATACATGCCACCGAGCAACCATAAGGAGGAAAAGGTCGATAGGATGTACGATAAGTTAGAGGATATAATCGCGTGTGTTCCTGCTGGGAAACATTTGATAGTAATGGGGGATTGGAATGCAACAGTAGGCGAAGGGAGAGATGATTATGAAGTGGGGGACTACGGTTTCGGTAGCAGAAATGATCGCGGGGAGAAATCAATTGAGTTCTGCAGGAGACAGAATCTCATGAAATGTGAACAATCAATGAGAAAAAATAACCAAACCAACCTTGCACTAGAATCTCGCGAATGCAGGTCAACTGAATTTCAACGGATTTTTTGATATGCAAGATGTTTTCCCGGCGCAAGATTCGAGTGAGGTATTCGTCCGTTTTCCACCGGGTTAGGGCTGCAGCAGTTTCAGAGCATTTGAAAGCGTAACCCGGTGGAAAACCTACCAAGATTTCAGATTTAACCATAAATTTCGGTAGTCAGCCTCAAATTTGAATCAAACCATATAATTTTATGCAGCTGACTTGAAATAATTAGTGTATGCATATCATTTTGAGACCTTCGGATTCAAGGAAGATACAAAATTCCTATTACAACTAACGATGTGATGGTTTACGTACTGCTCCTAAGACTTGAGTCAAAAATTGCCAAGTACTCAAACACTTGGTTTTCACACAGAAACTAGGAGGAAGGACCGGCCATGAAACTGATGATGCGGTTTTTCAGAGAAATTAGCACAATAAGACTGGGTTATCGTGCGCGTGCGTGAGAGGCATATTTATTGCCCGATTCGGGGAAGGAATAGGAACTCATGGCCCGCACGAATTCTTCGAAATCCTCTCCCCCGATTAACTGAACGACCTACACACCATACGCCCACATACAAAGATCGTCAATCGACCGACCGGCGACAGAAATGTTAAGCGGCCTTCCCTAAGGTCACATCGGCACCGAATCCATCCCTGGCCGACGGGCCGAGCTTTGGCGTTGGCTTAGCGTTGAGGAACGAAATGACGTAAGCAATCAAAGTGCCCATCACGAATACTATGTAACACAAATCTTTAGCGTATTATGCTAATAAAAAACATGATAATTCTCAATGAAACTCAATTCATCATAGCACAGACTTTAAACCACGATTTCAGGCTGAAATAAAACATATATAATGGATTATACTCATGTATTCAACATTACATGACAGTAAATATGTATTATTTTTCATAATGATAAACCTTAAGTGCATATTTGACTAGCTGCACATTTAACAGATGTGGACAAACAGGACACAGTAGTTCCTACGGACACCGACAGGAATTGTCCATGTCTCACACTATAGCGACACATTAAGCCACAGGGATAAAACAAGAAAACCAGTCCCCTATTGGCGGATATAAAACCTCTTTTTTCCTTCCAAATTTGACCCTACAACAAAGGCTTATTAATCTTCAAATTCTAATAGAAAAGCCATCTGGCCACGGTTGCTCAATCCACTAACGAGCCACACACCGGCCACGGTTGCATGACCCTCGAAAATAACCTTATACCATGACGAACTAATCGCATTTTATCGATGCCGCTTGCCCGAGTTCTGCCGTCGGCTAGGAAAGCTTTAAGTATACTATATATAGATAAGAATTTTACTACAGTAACAAGAGCAATTATAATTGCTTCCGGTACTCAAATAACTATTTAGAAAATAGCGTCTATATTTTTATTAAGCCCAGCCTACAAAACAAACAAAAACTAGACTCCCTATGTGATAATCTAAATGCCCGTTTGCCTTCGCACAATTCGTGATCACAAAAAATGTTAAAATCCAAGAAATCATTATGATTTTATAAATCTTCTTGCTGTAAATAATATTGCAACCATATAGTTCCCTTCATCGCTGTTCTTTTCGATACCTGATATGATGTAACACCCACAATCCTTTTTTTTGGTTGTCCAGGAAATCTCTTGACCTTCCTCTTCCTTTCCTCCCAAGGACTTTTCCATCCATTACTATTTCTAGAAATTTGTTATGCCACAGAATATAGCTATCAAGTTTGTTTCCTTTCCTCCAACTTTTGTATCAAATTCCTATCCTCTTTAACTTCTCTTAGAACTTCTATGCTGGTTTTCTTCTCTGTCCAGCTTGCTCTTGTTATCATTCCACAAATCCACTTGTCCACAGCTTCCAAGAGATACTTTTCCCATTGTTAATGTTCTCCAAATATAGGATTTTGAAAAGGATTTCCTACCCTCCAAGTTCATGTGCTTGCTTAGTAAATTATTTTTTAAACGAAAGTAAAAAGAAAGTTTTAGTAAACAAAACAAGAAATAATTTCATTCAATATTTGTCATATTGGACTTTACCTAAGCGAAAACTTTATGGCATACTTCACAAGCCACCGTAACACGCCCTCGCGGCGGCTGGCATAGTTAGAGGGAGCGATAACTAACTACATTTGCATAAGTCAAGTATTTCATATCCCTTGTCTCACGGCGATCTGGCGGTTCGCAAGGTATGATGCACCGCTATCGTCCAGCAACCGATGATGTATCGGTAACAGAAAATAAATTATACAGGAAACTGCACCCCCAAGTTAGATTGATGAAGGTTTACCAAATGTGTGAATAACAATTACCTATTTCTTATAAACACGTACAAACGAGTATAAGAGGTTCGGAACGAAAAAAGAAGGAATATGTAATCGGATCTGGGACCCAAATCTTGGCCAGAATTATGTTTTGCGGGTCCGAAAGACAACCGGAAAAGGAGAGTTTTATACCGTTAGGTTCAAAAATATATCGAATAAAGTACTTTTTATCCCACACCCTATGTAAACAATATTTGAGTTTTGCAACGAACCATTTGCTAAACAGCTGCAGTCATATTTAACACGTATTTTTAAACATACTTTAGGATTTTTTACTAAGCATTGTTTTAGATTTTATTTTCACCTAATTAATTAAAAATTATATTGGAGTCAATCACCGAAGCTGCATTTTCTGAGTAGTTGATGCATAAAACCTGCCATTAAGACAGCTTAATGTGACCTTCCTGCGCCCCTAAGTTCCCAATATATAGTATATTAAATTTCGATAACTTTCCCTGATTTCTGCAAACCTGCATGACTTCTAATTGGGAAGCAGTTGATTACACTGCTTTGCCTTCACGTTTGGAAATGAATGATTGTAAATTATTAGAATGTGAAGAGAGATCTAAGAGGGAAATTCATCTGCGGCAACATAGGACTTAGTGTTGGGTGGAGAAAAATTAGCACACAAAACCCCCTCTTCCAAGCTCATTAAAAATTGCGTAAATTCTTCTCGGGTCCTCCGCCGGGTTATATCGTCCATCTCGGCCGACGTTTCGATGTCCGACTCGGTCATCGAAACGTCGGCCGAGATGGACGATATAACCCGATGGAGGACCCGAGAAGAATTTACACAGCTAATACGCCGGGAAAACACCAATCTTTTATCATTAAAAATTTCTTTCAAGCCCAAGGAAAAAGAGGAATGTACTTGTAAAGCTCATGATAAAAGAACATCATAAACTTTTGAGGACACAGCAGTTTTGTCAAATGACCTTAATGCTATACAACGCTGGTGCGACACTTGGCAATTAGAATTAAACTTTAAAAAGTACGTAGTCACAAATTTTTGGAAAAAGAGCAATTCCCACCGGAAAGCCTACTGCATTGGGAACACCGAAATGGAATGTGTAGGCTCAATTAAATATTCAGACATTACCATCCCTCACGATCCTCTCCTGGGTGAAACACATACGGGGATATGTGGATAAGTTGAAAAAAATAAGGATTTATTAGAAGAGTATTGGGTAGATGTGATGAAAAGGTAAAAGAGGAATGTTATCTGTCGCTGGTTGGGTGTCATTTAGAATACTGTATGCTGTGTATATGGGATCCTCGCGAAGTTGGACTAATTGCCGAATTGGATCGTGTACAGCGAAGAGGATCTAGATTTCTAAAACGTTGTTATGATAAATTTAGCAGCATATCCAAAATATTAGAGCAGCTAGGCTGGGAAGGGTAAATTACAGATTGAAGTTCTTACATAATTAGGTAGGTCTCTTAAGCAGTGATGTTGAAAATGTATTGTTGCCCCCATCGTACTACGGTAGGAGAGATCATGTCAATAAAATTCGTGAGAGATGTAGTGTAGAACAGAAAGATTTAAGATGTCATTTTTTCCACAAACGATAGGGGATCGTAATAACATCGTTCGACCACGGTAGGGTCATATTCGGGTAAAATTATTCTGGTGTATATTCACCCCCCTGCCACACACCCTGGCCTTAGCTCACAGGGTATATATAAATAAAAAAATAAAATAATAACTCTTACTATGAGAACACAGAATGCAATTACGAAGATTAATTTTCCTGAACATACATTAGAATGCTGTTGCACAAACGCCACTCGTTATCATTCCCTCGTGGTATCCTCATTTATATCGCATACTATTCAAATTTTATTAGCAATAAACTACCTACACCATATACTAGCCTTCAAGTGAATTTCACTTCATGGTCTGTTTCGATCCGAATCACAAACAGATTCTTTACCAACCAGCGGTTCCCAACTAATTTGGTTCGAACCAATCTTGGAGAAATTTACATTTCTTCGCACCCCCATGAGTGATCATTAGTGAGGTAATTAAATTTCGCTCCTCTTCTGGCTGCCAACAGCGAGCCACGAGGGCCACGCCTGCTTCGTTTTCCTATTCTTAATCTTTGTAAAACACAGCTACTCCGTAGAGAACAGAAGGAAACATCACCACAATCGAATTTTCTCGAAGGAGTCAATTACGGAGGAGTCAATCGAAGCCGGCAAATACGGAGATTCCTTTTTGAATGAGAGATCGTACGACAAACTGAAGACAAACACGGAAGGAAAAAATCGCTACACACTAAAAGATAACACAAATCCAACTTTGAAGTACTTCAGAGTCCACCTTCGCTTCAATTATGAAGTCACGAGATTAATACCAAATAAATAACACAAAAGAAATACCGTAAAACCGAACAAGGTACTAGGCATATAACCAATACAAAGATAAGGAATTAACTTCATTGAATGTACCCACTCGAGTGACACCGTTACGAAAGTATACCGACCTCACCAAAACTGCATGCAAAGAGGAATGGAAGACGGTCCAACAGTGCGACAAAATCGAAAGAGCACCCCAGAAACGAGCGAAAGAAAAAAGAAACAAGCGAATAACATAAGAGACCTACCTCGAAAGCTTTATGGGCACACCATTCCCGCAATCCATCGGCCGCATGGCGGGGGGGGGGGGGCGGTCGGCGGGGAGGAAGTGGGGGACAGGGGAATAAGGTCAGCACACCCCTCACATCCTCCCCCTTTCCCTCGATGCCCCCCAAAACATCACCGAGTGCCCTACCGTTCGAACCCCCATTCGAGAACTTCAGGGGGAGGCCGAGGGAGGGGTCGCGGGGAGAGTGGGGAGGGACTGAGACGACAAGCCATGGAGGTGTGAACGGACGAAGGGGTGAGCGGGGGGTCCACAGGGGGGGGTGTCGAACGCCATACTAAGGAGTGTTGCACCTCTGCACAGCATCCAGCACAATGCAGATCCGGGGTACGGGTCCTTACGCAGCGGGGACGGAGGGAATTTGTGTGGATGGGGGGATTTTTTGTGGGGTGGTGCGGTGGGGGTGCGGGAAAGGGTTGGGGTGGAGGGGTGCCGCAAAATCCTTGACATCCTTCCGTCCCCTAGGCGCCGCGACTGCATGGGCGTCCGCCTGCCACCAATAGAGGCGCCCCACTCACACGCCCGGAGCCCCCACAATAGAGGATTTTTGAAGAGTGGAGAGGGGGCGTCGGCTTCGCAAGGAGGAGAGGAACCGCCACGCCGGCCGAGGAAGGTTTTCGTATCGCCGCGGAGGGCAGGGAAAAGTCGGCCCTCCCTCTCCTGCCCGACTCCCGCGGCCCTTACGGTTGAAGTGGCCCGCTGCCAAAACGTGAGCCGTGGGACCATTTACTCCTCCCCCTCTCGCCCCCCTCGTTCCCAACCATTCCCCTTCCCGGCACTCCCCTCCCCCTCGCACGACGCTCCCAACCCATAGCCTTCACTTCTCTTCCCCCCCTGCCTCCCCTCCCTCACCCGCTCCCTCCCTCGATCTCACCCCTTCCTCCTCGCGCCGCAATGCCAACAAACAATTACAACCAAAGAGTTACTCCTAGTCGAGATGATTCGAGTAAAAATTGAGTCCCTCCCTCCAACTTCCCCGACAATATCTACACCTGAACAAGTTTCGAGTTACTCTCAATTACGAGAGTCAAGGGAGCAATCTTAATTAGTCACCGGTACAATCTTTAAATTAGAGAGATTAAGTGTGGAACAGGTAAATTTAAGATGTCATTTTTTTCCACAATCAATAGGGGATCATAATAATATTGTTCGACCGCGGTAGGGTCATGTTCCGGTAAACTTATTCTGGAGTGTATTCACCCCCTGCCACACACCCTAGCGGCGGCTTACCGGGTCTATACTATGTTTGTATATATACATATACATACGTATGTATATATATATATACATATGTATGTATATATATACATATGTATGTGTGTGTGTGTGTGTGTGTGTGTATATATATATATATATATATATATATATATATATATAAATCTTGGGTAGTTGAGAAATTACGAAACGAACAAAAATTACGGCGAAATAAATGATACGTAGAAGAAATATATCACTGCCGGAAATTGGAGGAAGATAATGTGACGGTTTAACTGGTACCTGGCAGAGCGGCAATTAGAGATGGGAGGGGGGCGCAAATTCCGATCGGGTTGAAGTGATTTCTTCGTGGATATTGCTCAATAATTCGTCCATTGACTTACTGCGTGCAAAGTTTCTCGTTCATTTCCCGCCGATTTTTGTCCAACCCATATAGTGAGTGACTGAAAAGTATTTCACTCCGAAAGGATCGGTAGGGAACTGACCATGGTACAAACTCTTGATTCAAAACAGAAAACTACTATTGGGGTAACTTTATCGTCGGTGTGAATCCTTATAACTACCTCTCACTTAATGATAAATTAATATATCTAAATCCTCCCACCGTCTTTCTCTCCAACAGTGTTTCCCATGGAAGGAGCCCCTCACAATTAGGAAACCACTGAGTCAATACCTAGTTGTCTCATTTCATGGACAATCACATTTCAGTAGCAATAAATAATATTTTAAATATCCTCTTGGTATTTTGACCAATCTAACTCTATTCATTATATGTTTTATCACGTCCAATAATTGATTTTTTTGGTGGGTTGCTTACTACCTAATCTTACATTTATTACAGTATTACAGTACGTAAAAAACTGGGTGGAGTATCCATCGCAGCCAACTCACCCCTAAGTACCTAACGCTATGAATGCGAAAAAAATGATAAAAAGTTTGGTGAAACATTGTGAGTATTATAATCAAGATCTCATCCATCATACGAAACTTATTAATCTGTCCATTCTACAAACACTCAAACTCCAACATGTTCCCTCCAAACTCAATGACCAACATTTCTAAACTCTAACCAAAGAATAGCAACAGCACATTAGTAGTCTCCGTAGGCTTTAATCTTCCTACATTTTACTGGGACAACTCTTGCGACGGAAAACTAGCATGAAATCACGATTCATGTCACACACTTCTGAATCTATTCGCCAAATTTTCAACACACTCGACTTGTTTGAGACTAATAGGTCAGACAGAGGAAACTTGATTTAGTCTCCATGTTCTGGATGATATCAATCATGGGAGATAGAGAAAAACTTAGTTAAAACAACTTAAAAGATTTTTTATCGATATGACCCGGGTTTCGAAGAGTTTCAGGCTCTAAAAGTGCCACGACGAAACCCAGGTCGAAATAATAAAAACTCATTATGTGAATTTAATGGGATGCGGTAGTTCAGTGGATAGAGCGCTGGGATATTGATCAGAAGGCCCGAGTTCGATTCCCGGGGGCGCCACTGGGCACCCCCATCTTCACCCAAGCTGTGACATTTCGGGTACCAGAACTTCCTGGGGAAACCAGGGCCGGCACGGAAAGGGATGCCCCCCATTTTCCCCCAATGTGTGAATAGCACACGCTATTAGGCTCAAGTTGAGCTCTACCCCCACCTATCAAACCCTCGGGACCTATAACTGTGGTACGTTCATCTATCACCAAAATTGCTAGAAATGATCATAGAATGGGTACAACTAAGGGTTTGGTGATCACAAACATTCATTCGTAGAAATGAAAACAAAGTTAGCGACAATATTTACGAAGGCGCGCAAAATTTATGTCCGGTGAACTTCAAGGGGTTTCGAGAGAAAATAAAATATTAACTTCAGATACAGAAAAGACTTTGTAAAATATTTTGCTTGACGGGATGGAAAAGTTTATTCTATGTAGATGAAAACGAGGTATCAAGAATCAAGATGGCAAAATTTCAAAGTAATTGGACTTAAGGAGACGATGAAAACAGGAGAAGATAAACAGAATGCCCAGAAAACGAAAAAGAGTATTTGCATAGCTTTTAGCAAGTTAAAAAGCAAAATGTTATGCGAATATCAAGTGGATAACCTTCAATCAATTTTCTCTTGCGTCAGGGTCTTTCAAGGTAGAGTGTTCAATTGTAGCAGACAAAGTAAATTTGGTCAATACCTTCAATAATGTCTTTCTGTACGTTTTATATTCACCCAGGTGGATATACAGTGTATATAGGTACAAGGAGCGGTAACGTAACTTCCTTTTTTAAAAGGTTTTGCTTTTGGAAAAAGGAAATTATGTTGCCGCACCAAGGTGCATATATATATGTGTTTATGAATGCATGTAGGTGTGTGTGTATATATATATATACATAGAAATAATTAATTTATATACTTCTGACTGGGAACAGTTCCTTCGAATCTCCACCACGGAGTTTCTTAACTACTGAATTACAGCGAAACAGTAACCCAGTTCACTCTGAAGCACCAAAAAACAAACAGTTGTCCAGGTGTTCAAGATGGCCTTTCACTTGGCATTCATATCTCCAATTACTCAATATACAGCTTAAGTGCTCACAGCGTGAGTGTGGAATGTTGGAGAAAACGTTTCAGGGAACATTGACGGGACGTTCCAGAACATTGCAAAGCTGACTTGAAAATGTCCAATGGAACGGCGAAAAAAAAATCCAAACACATTTTTGCAAGAAGACAACGCACGCTTTCGGCAACACCGAAAACCCTTCCGATTTAGTGAAGAAACACCTTGGAACCCCAAGTCAGACTACTTTAATGTAATTCAAAAGGTCAAATCGAGGCACAGTAACACTTACCCCGAGGGTCGTTGAGGAGTGGGGTCGTTAATCCCGTTACGTACTTCAGATATTCCACAGACAATCGAAGTTCATTTAAGGATACGCAAGTAACGACAAATGCATTGAAAATTAAAATAGGATAAAAATAAACCATCCTACCGCAATGTATCACACGATTATATTTTTCTCTTATCTAAAAACCCCATTCTTTAGTGTAAAACAACCTTGCCGTTTATATACTCTGAAACGTTAATTCATGAATATTTTTATACTTTACATCTATATTTCAGTCAAGTATTTGATCCCGGAATCGCAGTCCCAAGGCCAACAGTATTCTCAGCTAACAATTTTGATTTGTATAAATTGAGGTGCCACAGTAGCAGGACCAAGGAGAAAATCTTTAACGAAATTTTTCAACTTTAACCACGAAATTCACGGCCATATGTAAAAAATTACGTTAAAACAGAAATGTGTGTGATGGAACACAAACGATTTGAGTGCTTGACAGTGAAAATGTCTAGTTTCCAACATTCGCGGGTTTTCAGAGCACTGGTTGAAGAATAGTGTTACACATATTATACGGATGCTAACAACACATGTTGTTAGCATCCGCATATGTTCCCCAACGAGCTATTTTGAGCCGTGGACGCCATTCCAATTAAGTGCCTCTAAAAATTTAGGACACCCTGCATCATTTCACGCGCCGCTCCCTCCCCCCCTTCGAGCTAGCATCCATTCCTGCTTAGCATTTCACTTCAACACATGACTTCACACCGCTCCCTTCCCCGACTCCATTCTCAGTCCCTCCGCACTTCTCTCGATAGCCTCCCGAATCTCCCTCCGCGGCCTCCAAAATCCTCTATCCTTTAAAATGTCTCTCGCTGCTCGCTCAGCATGTCATGCTCCCCCCCCCCTGCTTCCGCTCCCCCACTGCACCCCCCTCCTCAGGTTCCTTCCCTTTCCCTTCTCCCACGAGCACCGCGCAGAACTCCTCGTAACACAACACTAGACCCAAACGCATGCACTGCAGCGAAATACGGTGCTGCGTAAAAACGGGGCGTGGAGGTGAGGGGAGGTGAGTAGAGGAAGGGATGGGGGGAGGGGGCGAGGGTAAGGGTAGGACGGTCCTGGAGGGAGGAGATTTTAAGAAGCACGTGGGAGAATGGAAGGGGGAGCGAACGGAGTGGATCTGCTCGGTGCCGCTTTTAAGGAGCGTCGAGGCCAAAGCCCGATTGCAGGCAAAACTGCCGGAGCGAGGAGACTCGACTCGGGTTTGCTTTGCTTTCAAAACCGATCATGAAGTACTCATTATCACGCAATGAAAAACGGCTGCGGGGCTGGCAGAACACGATGCATTAGAAGTATCTATTTACCAATAAATTAGTGAATGTGAACCAAATCGCTTCCCTAAAGTCACAGGATTAGTCGAGAGCTATTAATGCGTTTAGACAGTGTGTGCAACTTATTTTCCGAACACCTACGGCGGTCCGAGTCCTCATACGTTCCCTGTGAGTAGTGATAACAGATCCCAGAAAGAGGAATTTCATGCATACGGCGGAATTAGGGCCCACTCTCATCTCGATAAAAAAATGGGCGTGTCACCAATCCAATTAATTAGACCAGCAATAATAATATTACCGTCATATGTCAAACTTTCGTCGTACGCAAAGGGGACTGATTACAGTGTTTGCAAATTAAATAGACATTTCAAATAAAAGAGGCCTTCACAGATTTTCTTGATAGTTTAAATAATTCAACGATGATATCAATACACTGGTACATTTGAATAGTATTTGCTGAACGAAACAACTAAAAAAATATTTATCTGAACAAGTAAAGTTTGTGTCATCCATTTTAATGAGATAAGGAACGGACTAGACTCCAAATACTCGACCCAAAGTGGCACAATGTTGTCATTTTACATTTTCACCGATACTATCGTTTACATTTCAAAATGCGTTCAACATCGACTTAATATTTTTATGGTTTGTTTCATTCTTTCAAAAACTAATCCTTTCGGAAATATTATTCTTCGTTAGGTTTATTTAGAAATATTACGTACAATATATAATTCGTTACTTTGATGACTTAATGGCAAATTTGCAAAAACAATTAGTCCTCGAGCGCAGCTATTAGGAGACCATACCTATGCATACGTTCTCACCAAGAGCAATGCTAACTGTGCCAATTCATTGTATCATATAATTTTTCAATTTGCAAACCCATTTATCCAGCAATGTCAGACTTCAACAGATTCGCATATTTCTTAAAATACGTATTGATATATTTTACCTAGCAACCTAGTTTCATTTAATTAAGCCACACACATTCCCATATCCCCTTATAACCGGCAATTGTTTACTCGAAAAAAAACCGAAAAAACGGTTTAAGTTATTCTGATACGATGGAACCTATACATACCTAATATAAAGCTAAAAAGAGATAAAAGTTTACGAAAATTAATTCATTATAGTCATGATGTCTACAATTATGATTCTTAGGGTATCAAAAAACAGATCGCTGAGAATTTGCGAATCCTGAATCCGATTTGTCCACAAAGTCAAAAAGCATGATCCTGCCAGTACCCACTTAAGATGACCTAGACACTTCAAAGCAGATATACGAGTACATCAAAACAATGCCCCGTAAACCGCCTCAAGGGCGTATTGCGGGGATTTCAAAGCATGGAATAATTTTTATTTTATAATTGTTATTTTAATCATCAAATTTTAATAACTGAAACACCCGACATTTTCCAGATATCTACAATTTCAAGAGATGGACAAAAAATGAGAAACTCATCGCGCTCCAAAGACCCGACTGCATACTGCAACGTGACAACGTGCCCATACTGCCACGAGACCACGTTAATTCTTTTTCAATAAAGCAGATAATCAATTTTTGGAACTCTATTTGAAAAACGTTTGAGAAACAAAGACTATTACAGCTATCAAACTCCAGCTGAGTAATCATCTGCGTTGAGCTATAACTGCGATACGAGCACATGTGAGTATTTGAATGTGTTTTGCATTTAGGTATACATGCACGATCCAAAATAATGTACTTGTACAAGGCGAATCAGGGCTTTTTCGGATTTTGTGAATAAATATCCCGTAATGTTTTCATATGGTCATACTAGCGTTATCTTTTTTCATTTCGTGCTAATGTTTCGTTGACAATAACTTTGTCAGTTTTTTTAGCTTTTAATCTATTAGTATTGCACACAAATATTTATTTTTTACGAATAAAGGCAATACTAAATATTTATATAATTCAGCACAACTTTAGCTCGAAGGACACAAGTAAATATCTAGTGAATACCCACTGTACGAAAATGGACAATGACCTTCAAATAATGATAGATGGTGCCTAGTACAGATGAGAAATACCATTACGTAATGCGGCTAAAAGCTGATTCGTACAAACAATGCCTTAAAAAACTCCATCCAAATCATTAATTAATCTCATAGATGCTTCCAATCATTCTGAAAAAATGCATGTACTTCTACCTTCACCGCTGAAATTTTGGAGAAGTGAAGGGATCACCTATGTTCCATTCTCTGTGCTTTCCACCTAGTGCATTACGATTTAGGTAGCCCATCAACCTGAAAAGGCTCGTAAATTCACGAAATATTTCATTGAAGATCAGAAATGTATATTGGAGGTATGACTTCAGAAACCATTCGCCACTGGACAGAAAAAAATAAGCCTTAGGCCACGAAGGCAACAAGGTACACTCTTATTAAATTACCCAAAACGGACGTTTGTCGTCGACTTTCTATTAGAATACGTAGGCTTAATCGTGCGAAAACTAATTTTCGACTAAGACCCGCGGGAAAAGAACATATCGATTTGCTCGTTAACGTCGAAATACAATCGAAAGGCTAAAAGAAACCTCCCACTTTCAAATCGGCTGTAATGTGTTACAAAGCCACAATACTTGTATATTACTCGGTAGCCACGAAAATGTGATTTTCGGTTTCCCTTAATTTTTTGTGGTTTTACAGCTCGACTCCTTCAATTTAGCTGACTTTCTTTTAAAGGAAATACGGCAATAAATATAAAACGGAATTATTTGAAAAGGCGAGGGTGAGAACTGGGTAAAAGTAAGAATTCTCCATCTTGTACATGTCATCGTAGCTATAAAAGAGAATGGAGAAAATTTGCATGCGGCAACGAGCGCACTGAGTTCTTCACAAACAATATATAAAGATCACGACAAGATATAAAGATATATATAAAAGATAATTACATAATGAAGGATAATCTTCCAGTCGCTAGGAGAGAACTTACAAGTGGACTAGTAAATCTTGCTGGCAACATTACGTATTGTATTCAACTCTTGCTGAAAGTTATTAATCTTGTAAAACAATAAAATAACAATATGGTAGTTGACAACACAATGCGACGAAGCTTCTAAAAAAAAGGACAATCACTTTCATGCCCACAAAATCAATAGCTCTGTACTTTTTCTTCACTCATAAAACCCATACAAGAAAATACAATAAGTGGAGGGGATCATTTGCCCCTGAAAACGCCTGCGGGAGCATAATGACTCTTGAGCACCAATCGTTCGGAAAACTCATACAAAAAGGACAATTCCGTGTATTTCTCCCGACCATAGCAATTTTGCAGCATTTTTCTGTTCGCTGGGCACTCGAGGTCACCACGTACACAGAAATTTCCTCCCACGATGAAACCTAACTAACCGAATTGGATCGCGTGCAGAGTAGAGGAGCTAGATTTGTAAAACGTTGTTATGATAAACTTAATAGCGTATCCAAAACATTAGAGCAACTATACTCAGAATCACTCACAGAGCGAAGGTTAAATTACAGATTGAAGTTCTTGCATTAATCGGAAGGAGGTCTCTTTAGCAGTGACGTTGAAACTGTATTATTACCCCCATTGTACAACGGCAGGAGAGATCCTGTTAGTAAAATTAGAGAGATTAAGTGTAGAACAGATAGATTTAAGAAGTCATTTTTTTCCACGAACGATCGGAGATCATAATAATATTGTTCGACCGCGGTAGGATCATGTTCGGGTAAAATTATTCTGGTGTGTATTCACCCCCTGCCAGAAACCCTAGCGGTGGCTTGTAGGGTACGAAAAATAAAAAAATACATATAAAAACCTACTCGGATGAAGAAGAATAAATTAAGGTGATACATTGAGGCACCATCGAGATTTAAAGTGCCACTTGTAACAAGTTTTAATTGCGAACATAATGAATTTTTACCTGCTTGCTTCTCTTATTTGCTTCAGTAAATTTACTTTCCGGCATGCTAAACATCTAGATCACCGAATAAGAAAGAAATAATTAATTTATAACTTAATACTCGCAAAAAATGTGGAGAGTAAATGAAATTAACCGCCCGAAGGTCACGACGAGTAAGGCCACGAAATAATACCGCAGACGAAATTAAGAAACATTCACGCGTAGCCTGTGCGCGTGTATTACCCGTTTATGAAGACTCAGTTGGCGTCTTGCACACATGCGAATTTACCGCTGTGCGAGGCCGCGCGACTTTCACCCAATCCATTAAAAGGGCACTTCTCACTTTTAATTAATAACTTCGTGGGAAGGAAATACACGAAGAGCCAAACGAGACCGAACATTTGTTTTACTTCCGGGGTCTAGAGAAAGCCTAAAAATTGGATCGATCGCTTCGTTCAATCAACGGCAATGTGAAACGCGACGAGAATTTACATATCGACTACTATATTCGTAGAGGCATCACCTAAACCTATGGCCCTCATGGATTAAGGCTTATGTTATTTTTATTACTAGTATTAAAACACACGTGCAGATAGACAATTTCAGGCGGCACAAAAGTCCCAGGAATTACAATCAAACTTGCCTCGGAAAAATAACAGGACATCTCAATTCCAATCAATTTCACAAAAGATAATAAGTAAAATCAGTCAGAACAAAACGATACACTTTCAGGAAACTTCCAAACACCAATCTCTAACACAAAAAAGAAAGAAAATCTCCACCTCATCAATGTCGGTTTCCCAATCAACAAGAAAAATAACAAAACTAAGCTGCTACATACAATTTTACACAACACATCAATCAAATCATAAAAAAGTTGTTTACGTCTTTTCTTAAAAGTATTTACCCTGCTAGGAAAGGGCTCGAATAGTTCTGTAGGTAACTGTTCCAATCAACAATTGTTTTATTAAGAAATGATTTTTTTAAATTTGTTCTTTGTGCCCGGCATTTTACCTTGAGTTTATGATCATTCCTCCATATAAAATTTGGATTTCCCACCCATTTCCTTAGTTATGCCCAAGCTTTCTCGCCCTTCAGAATGCGGTACATTGCATAAAGTCTGCTAATTTTTTCTTCTACTTTGTAAGGGACTCTCTCTCTCTCAACAATTCTACTACATAGGCGGATCACCTCAAAGTACTGCGCCGAAAGAGATAAATTAAAGACACCTATCCCAAAAACACACAAGAGTTCTTAACTGAAACAATTATGACCTGAACATTATTCCACCTGTATGCACAAATTTTAAGACAATGCAACGTCTGTCGAGCCTCCATAACAAGCCAATTTGAAAATTCTCGCGGAAAAGACATCAATCCTACAGCTGTCACGGCCGACGAAGCGGGAACCGAATCCGCGACCTTCGGGTTGCCAAGCGGGCTCACCTTATCCAGTGGCGCATTCGGGGGTCGTGCCGGCAACAATCAAAATAACAGGCTGAAATAAACGCGTCCTTGGGAGGGAAAAATGGATACTTTGGAGAAAATACGAAACAACAAAAAAAATGAGCGAAGCAAAACATCCACTTGCATGCGAAATGGCGGCGAGCGTTTCAAATTAATCTCCCGGACGAACCACCACCAATGCAAACCGGCAAATCCCTTTATTTTTTATTAACGAGGAGTTCACACGTTTTATTTTGGCAACTCCGGGCGATACCACCCCCCCTTCCCGCCTCCCTCTCGCCGGAGGGGGGAGTGGACACTCTCTTTCTGGTTTTCGAGTGGGCGGGGAAGCAAATGGGTGGCAAAGAGGTGCATTGGGGGAGGGGAGGGTTCTCGTGGAACGGGGGCGCGGAGGGGGTGGGTGGGGGAGGTAGGCGTTATTCGGGAGAGAATGACGCCCGGGAGGGTTGCGGGGGAGGGAGGGAGGGATCACTTTAAAAGGCCCGCGACCTTCACCGCGGGCGATGACTGTGGGCTATTTGAAAACCCGCAGGAAGTGAGGGATGCAATGGTATCGGGTGGAGGGGTGGGAGGGGAAAGACAGTGCGGCCCACGACGGGGAGGGATCACGGAGGGGGGCGGGGAGAGTGAGAGACAAGAGAAGTGGGGAGAGTTGCGGAGGACAGGGAGGCCGCCTTTAAGGGTTAGCATCTCCCGCCCTGGCATCGGAGACAACGGCGCGTGCATCGAAAGATGGACGAAGAAGAGAGCGGTGTCTTACTTCAAGTTTTCACAACATTATCGCCAACATCGACTACTTTACACTCCCCCAACACGGAGCTGCTGAATTCTAAATTTATGACCATGGCGAATGGGATCTTAAGGGATCAGGAGTGAGGAACTCGCATCTATCACGAACCGATTGTGAGAACTGGAGTCCCTAAAGTTACCAGTTTTGGCGATTCCTCCACGGCGATCCTATCGGCAAAAACAAGTTGGATCGTGAATGAGATGTGTGTAAGGAATGGACATCTGCTCAAGCTTTATTCAACACAATCAAGGGAGCCTTGTATCTCCTTCCCTCTGATGATTACCTACCTAATCCCGCGAGCATCACAGTGACAATGTATTTTATCACCACGAATTATTCAGAATCAAGCCTCCCGACTTTTTCGATGACAGACACGAACCTTTTCCCAGGCGAATACCACACATCGAACACGAATTCGAAATGCAGTCTTGGCACAGAAACATTATACTATAATCTCAACGTCCTATACCTTTCCGATCCATTCTCTCGACAATCTATGCATAAAAATCAACTTACCTCTCAAAATTATCGCAGATCCTACCTCAGTATTTGGGGAGCACATATGCTTTATAAATTCCTTCGCCCCAAACAGCATTAGACACACTATTAGGCGGGAGGTAAGCGCACAATTTTATTAATCCAAAGGTAGAGGGAAAAAATGTCCACCTCGCTACATAAGACAGTTTGCGAATAACTAATATAATCCATCTTACATCCCTCCCAGATTTCAATTCATATTTTCCCTACCCCTGACGCATGAGGCAGTCACATGACCATCATTTCCAAGTACCCACTCGAGTAGAGAGGAAGGTCATACGCAAATCCCATCAACGGTAGACAACAAGCGTTACGGAGCTCCTTCGCCGCTACTTCCTACGTAATTCATTCCATTCCTCCCGTACACTGGCGATCCTCAAAGGCTTCACTTCACGCACACGTCAGGAAAAAGCTGTTACCGATGCTTTTTATATAAACATTGTATAACGCGGACCGCTGACTACGGCTAAACCTTATATGCGGTCGAAATAGACGGAATGAATATTTTCTTAAAAGGTTATTATTATCATTAATATCTAGAATGATCTGGTACTTTTCCGGCGAATAATGTTTTCCAAGATTATTCGGGTCTCCCATCGGGTCCACGTTCGTAGGTTTGCCGACGACTCGGCCATCGAAACGTCGGCAAACCTACGAACGTGAACCCGGTTGGAGACCCGAATAATCTTGGAAAATCATTAATATCACTTTATGAATTCATCTTTTCCGTCCTCTTCTTAATAATTCCCGAGCACAATGTACCATTTTCGCACTCAAATCAATTTCATTTTCCTTCGAATACTTCATCGAAATTATCAACCAGCACGAACACTTAGCGTGCCAACAACCGCACAGAATCGCATTGAAATGGTGTTCCAATGCGATGGCTTCCCACCTGGAATCCGGGTTGAATTATTGGTGTTGGGGAGTTTGTCAGTGGCATTCCAATTTTTATTTGAGCGCTGTGTTAACAGCACTTAAAACGCAGTACCACATTTCTATGAAAGGATTTATACCAAAAACACACTGACATGCGTACTATATATTTCATTAATCGTCGGCTAATGGTTACGTGGGATTCCTACTAACTCGATTCTCCGATTCCTATTAATTCGACCAACCACCGGTGAAAACATCTTATGGCACAATTAACCTTTACAATCGGGGATCTCCGTTATATACTAATACTACTTTTGTAGCTGCAATAGGAGAGTGTTCCTTGTCCAACCATCAAACAATTCCTCGATGTTTCCAGGGTGTACAGTCAATATTTTGTTCTCGTCTCCGAGGGCGCTTTACAGTCTTCATAGCTAGGAACACTCGCCCCGATGAAGAATACCAACGGTGATGAGGGGAGCGCCACTGCAGTCAGGTCATGAACGTATTAGCACCATAAATCAAGCAAGTGCTTGAAAATTACAGTCCCAAGGAAATCATTTGTGCAAATCCGGGGTCTGAAGAGCAAGGCAAGGGATTTTTACTACGTACGAGGGTAGACTGAAAACTAACGCACACATACTTGTAGACCAATAACAAAATGACCTTCAGAAGCACTCCTGGTGGTATGTGGAAGTAACATTCCCCCTCAAAACTCATGCGCAGGTTTGAGGTCGTTACATTCAACCAGTGTATTTTGAGAAGCGGAAGTATGGAGACGTGTTCTAGTGCTTTGTCAACGCAGCCTTTCTCGAATCCAGGACTCGACAGATGCCTCCACCTCAATATCCGAGGTTTAATGATTACCCTTGAGGTATCTTTTGAGTTGAGGAAAAAATAAACATTGCAAGGCGCAAGATAGGGGGAATAAGGAGGTTATGGAATCGGTTGCGCGCGAGGTGTGTGGTAAGACGGCGTGGTAACCGTCGAGCACAGATTTTACTGTATCCCAATTGTTCAATAATGACGTCGACACATTAGTTGGATTTTCCAAAAAGGTTTGCGATACGCTTTTGAGTGATTCGCCGGTCATTTTGAATCAAACCTTCGACGAGTTTGCTATGTTTATCGTCTGTGGCAGTGATCGGACGTCCGAAGCGTGTTATTTTTGTTTTGTTTTAAGCCACAATTGTTGATGAACAATTATGGCTCGCAAGCACGAAATTTTACCACCATTGTTTAATTGACCTATCAACAGCATCGTCACCATAAACATCCTTTAAACGACGATGAATCTCAGTAGAAGTCACTTTTTCAGCAGTTAAAAATTCGATAACAGCACACTGTTTAACTCGCGTTGACATTGCTCCAGAACACGTCTCCGTACTTCCGCCTCTCAAAATACACTGAACAAGTGTAACGACCACAAACCTGCGCATTCGTGTTGAGGGGGAATGTTACTTCCACATGCCACCAGCAGTGCATCTGAAGATTATTTTGTTTGTGGTCTACAAGCATATGTGCATTACAAGAAACTGCGGGAGATGCCGCAACAGTAACTTTTAACGGAGTCATCCGCTATGTGTGCATTGTAAAGCAACAATTTCAGAGAGTAAAAATCATTCGCCTTGACCGGGATTCGAACCCGGATCCCTCGATATCCGGCCGAGTGCTTTAACCAATTAAGCTACCGAGACGTCCTCTTACACTCTGAAATTTTGGGGGTTTTAAAGGAACAAGATGTTGTGACGAAATACCGTACATGCAATGTCACAGGTATTCGTAGTCGTGCGCGAGGCGCCACAGTCCACGAGGTTAAAGCCAATTTCAAACACTTAGGCTGTTCATTTCAAGAAACTGCGGGAGATGCCGCAACAGTAACTTTTAACGGAGTCATCCGCTATGTGTGCATTGTAAAGCAACACATTAGTTTTCAGCCTACCCATGTAAAAAAATTAAAATAATTTTGGTAAGTGTCCCAACATAAAATAAAAATCAAATGTGTCGCCGTTGCCTCTCGCCACCTCAGGGATTTTGAGAGGCTTGCATCTCAAAATGACAGCCGGTAAACTTTCTTCCCTTTGTGTACCAAAAAGTATTTTTTCCAGAAAACCCGCTGAATTTCCTCGAGTTCTCTAGATTTTCCCCGATGCGAGCAATCATCATTATAGAGCAATGCTGCATAACTCCCTTTCCACCTCACAACACAAGAACTTCATCTAGAAAACATCACAACCAGGAAGTAAGGCTCTCTCACCTTTACCTCACCTCTCTCCCTGACCTAACCTAGCCATCGTAGCTAACTTCACGGACTATTCTAGCGCCAACTTTGCCTTCCGCAGCGGCAGTCCCCAAAAAAAAACCCGCGATAGCGACCGAAATACCGTCAGCGCTGCGCCATTCCTCATTGCTAAGTTCAATTCCAAGGACATCTCTTTCCGGTTGGGTGACCAACGCCTACTCACTTCCCTCATTATTTTTCAACCTTAGAGAAAAACACTGCCTCACGCAAATAACTCCAATGCCACGACGAGTGAATATGTGAATATTTTACTAGCATAATTCCTGGTGTCATTTTTTCCCGGAGACAAAATACGTACACGTTTTCACATTGGAAGTAAAAGGACAGGAAGGTTAATATGGACGAAATTGGTTGGCAAAAATACATCGAACACTGAATTCTCGAGGCACCGCAGAGCCATCTATTGGCCTCATTGAAGACTAGTTGTTCCAATGGTTCCAATAGACCACGGTCTTCCATCAAATAACAACGTCCCAATCTTTAAAGAACAAACTCGACAATAAATGAAGCCACAACCTTTGCAAGGCAAATATCTCCTTCAGTATTTTGCCCTGTTCAGAAACAACCAATTAAAACCAGTGGAGACCAGTCCCTAAAAGAAAACGACTGCCAAAAATTAAAAATGACTTCTAATGGGCAATCAACATAGTCCGTCAGGTAAAAAATGGAAATAAGGGGCAACATCCTTGTATTTCAGCGACTAAATGGTAGATTTAAATTCACACAAGAAAATTCAAAGGTGGTATATTGCATATGTAGCAAACATATTGCATATTACTAAACGGAATTTCCCAATTCCCCCTTATTTCTGACATTCTCCCCGATTTTATCAGCTTAATGTAATATAGTGTAAACCTCTTTCGTCTCCTTTCAGTTCAAAGCAGTTACCATGACTCGAGACTATGCCGGGAACAGGGATTTGCCGTGCCGTCTCAGACTACCGATAGGACCCGGCAAATCTTATGTTTTTCTCACCTCGACACCACTCGTTAAGAGTACTCGTATCCGCTAACCAAAGGACTGAATTGTGTCACAGAGGACGACAGCAAAAAGGAAACCTACCCCATATTTCTACCATGCACATACCGTCGTACGAAATGAATGGTTAACGAGTTGGCAAAAATCTAATGTTGGGGAAGCAAGGATATGGACGCCCAGACCGATGAAGTAAGTCAAGGTGAATGATTTTTACACTTTTAAATAGTTTCTTTGTCAGAAATGGTACGATAAATTTTTCTAAAATGTTGCAAGTAAACAATGACAAAAGTACAGAAACGTTAACCTAAAAGTCTTATTAAAAATACTTTTAGAGATAGAATTTAAAAAAAAACAACAAAAGTGGTTTATAAGTCAGCAGACATTTTTCTTACAGAGCAAACTGTCCGCATAAATAGAAAAAAAACATTTCTTTCAATGAGGCTTCCAGTGAAATTAATGACTTCAAAGGACAGGGTGAGGAATAAATCACTTTTTAATGACTCAAAAAAAATGAACATTCATGAAAATATTACATTCTCTGAGTCTTGTACATAAATACGACTCTCACTCCATTAACCACTATTCCTAGAGTGCTATATCATCAATCCTCTAATATACCCACATTTGAAAATAGCTGACTGAAAAACTGCCCTTTTTTAATTTTTAAAACTAAATTCAATGACAAAAAAATAAAACCGGACCTGACTTCAGCTCCAGATCTGCAAAAACCTGCTGACAGCAATACTCCGAAAGGCACGGAGTGAACGAAGAGGCAAGGAACTAATGCGTAACGTACAAAGGGGTATCGACGAATTCACATTCGAGCCAAGGCTAAAAATCAACAACCACAATATTTACGAGTATCAGTAGTGTCACATCAAATCATGAGGTGTGGTAGCATTTTGGGTTGAACGTTCACCCACGGGAGATTTTGGGTTAAAAAATGGGGGTGGATGTACACCCTGAAAACCGGAGCGAAACACTTTTTCGGAATATATATTCTCCTGGAAAATTGAAAAAAAGCTCAGGGAAAGGAATTGACCCCCCCACCCTTTCCCTGATGCGTGTTTCACACGCCGCAGTTGGGCTATCAAAACAATCTTCAGGTGATTACTATGGCTGATACGAAATCGAAAACATAAAAATACAACAAGACAGTAAAATGAAAATATTATTCGAAAATTGGTCAGGTGAAGTTTCATTATAACCACAGCAATTACTTGTCTCTTTTATTTAATTCCTCAGTTATTCTTTTGATTGGCGTAACGGTGATCACAAAAACATGTCCTGACAAATCCAGAATTTAAATGCTTAAACAGTGACTAGATACAAGGACAAAAGTCCGTATAACTCGTCCTAAGCTAGGCGTAAGCTTGTTAGGGGCACAATGACATTACGTGTGTAAATCGAGCAAATGGCAACAGTTTGCACGAGTCTCCTTTGTCCACTCACCGTTCTCCAAATTACGGACATAATAAAAATTATGCTACATTTGTTCGTTCTCACGGCAACAAATAGATTTGAAATGGATAAAGACAGGGGCCGAAAACTTCGCTTTCCGGGCGATATTTTGGATGAAGTGTTCTTCGCCTTCGACATGCACGCATGTTTCGCTTTCCAAATAAGATAAACAGTTCCAGGGTCGATGTATTAGAAGGAATCCATAATAAGGTAAGGATATATCACTTTCCAACAAAATAAAATAAAATTTAATTTAGTGGAACAGGGCTATATCCTTATCACTTATCTATTCTTGACGTACTAATTATGAATTACATTGATAACCAAGGGGATTTACCGCCTTTCATAAAACGTAGCTTAAAAAGGCGCCTCCATCCAGTTCAATTCTCCAGCGAAGGGGCGTGTAAAAATTTTGAACAAGACATGCAGAAATAAATGTACAAAGATACGGATTCACGTTTTTGCTGCGCCTATCTTAAATAGCATAGTAACTCCAAACCTGAATTTCCGGGACGAGATAGAACTCGAAATTCCATATTATGAATTATTTTCCCTTCTTTTGGTGCAACCAAAAAGTGTGTACACAATTAAGTAGCATTTTACTACTTAAAAATTCAGCAATATGGGTTCACGAATTTTAAAATTTCACCATTTCTGGATAAAATACTAATTAAGGTCTTATCGGAGCGTGAGGTGCCCAGATACTGAACAATTGCCCACGTCACAACCAATTAAAAAAGCGGAAATAAACAGGCTCCCGGTAAACACAGACTGATATCATTAACACCCTTCTTATACAAAAGTCTTAAGTATTGCAACGTCATCCATTTCCTTTTTGCGAATATCATAGTTTCATCCTTCACACGGGTATCGGTTACGAAATAACATCTTCTGAAGCGTAATTTTGGCTATTTACGATACCCACAATGTCCTCAAATCTCGGGAATTAATATTATGAAGAGTTGCCGGATTCTAAGGCTTCAAAAACAGCTTTTGATCAAGTCCCTCCTAATTAACTGTGTACCAACTGCGATCATGTGAAAAAAATGACAAAATAGTGAATTGGGTTGGCTATTTTCTTTCGGATAGAAATAAAATATAATTAACGGAACTAGTTCCTATTCTGTAGATTAGGGCACTGGCGTGCCGCAGGAAAGCGTGATCGGTTCCTACCTTTTTTCTCAATTGCATTACTGATATTCACCGTAAAGTTAACCAGTAGAGTCTGATTACACGCCAATGAAACGGTAATCCATCACGATAATAGTAAAACAAAATCACCCTGCGAGGCTACGTCTAGCCATCTCAACAATATTAGTGCTTGGTGTCAGGAATTGGGTCTACGATTAAATCTAAAAAATGTCCGTAATTGTGAATTAAGTAACCACATTCTGGGAATGCTTATCACCTTACACCCACAGACGCGGAAGGGGTATAAATAAGTTTGGTGGACCAAGTAAAATACCTAGAAATAATCCTATTGTAGTAGCAGTATTTATTAGGAAAAGTGACAACGGTTGACGTTATTTGCACCATTAAGGATAGATGGAAAGATACCTGGTGTCACAATCATCTTACTCTCAAAGGCGCTGAGGGTTCTACAATGTAAATTTCTATCCAAAATCACTAGACCGACCCAGGCGACGGCGGAGTAACGTCTTCGTCTCCCAACCCAGAGGTCGCGGATTCGATTCCCGCCTAGGTGGATTTGTCTCAAACTTTTTGGCTTGGGTGTTTGTAATTGTCTCAATTTTTATTTCAGTGCTAACAGTCTGATGGAAAGGTCAAATTGCTAGTTTTCGAATTTGTGAAATAAATCAATAAAATTGCTCTTCGCGTTGCACCCCAAGTTAAGATCGGGATACTACTTAAGAATCTGTCACCCCCAGGATTTGAACCCTGGCCTTCGGCGCTGGAAGCCAGTTTTTTTACTTTAAAACATTATTCACATATCGTAGCGCCGATTTACAGTGAAAATGTAACGAAAACATGAAAGAGGACAAAATACAATAACAGCATAACAATAAACAACGAGAACCGAACATGGACAGGGGAAATATTTAATTTGTTGAGAGGTGGGTATTTTAGCCGTCTAAACTGCCTGATCCCCGATAATACTATTACTAGATCCCCGTAAGATACGAGTAAATAAAAGGAAATTCTTCACACAGGCCCTATCCTTTATGTAACCCAGATGCAAAAAATAAAGATGCGCATTAATGAAACCATGATCCAAAACAGTGCAAACCCTTTCCGGTCAACTAAAAGCTGCACTCCTACCGACCCACACCCCCCTCCCCTAATTGACCTCCCTAAAATTCGCAATTCGACAACGCGATTTATTTACCACAGACGACCTTAAAGGAAGCCTCATGAAGATGGTCACGAACACTAGTCGACGAACACTCGAAGAGAAAAAGTCAAGAGCACCTAGGGGGCAGAGTGACAAGATTCATCAAACGAAACGGAGGGAAATATTCGAATAAAAATATTTAGGAGAGGGATTACTTCGCTTTGGTTATACTTCACCTTGAATACTCGTCGAGTTCTTGGGACTCCTCGCAGAAGTTATAAATTATGGAATTAAACCGGAAAATCTGCCCTCTTCGAGAAGAATTGCTATCAACGCAAAGAAGTAGCACATCAAGAAACCCTAGCTTGGTGGGCAATGGAAACGAGACGATTACAGACGAGCCACCTGCTTTCACGAAAGTACCAATCATTCGAGTTTCACGCTAACACATAAGGCATAATAAATCCTAGCGCCGCATTACACTGGCAGGCGAAACCAAAACATATAGTATGCCGAGGGAAAGTGAAAGTATTTCCCTTTGCAAATACGTGACCACAAGAGTAAGGATCAAAATTTAGGACAAAATCAATCAATAATTTCCCAGGTGGATGGTGACCTAACACCCCCTGCCAAACGCCACTGTTGCGGTTTGCAAGGCTAGATATAGGTATATATTTTTAATCACGCATGCGCAAACACCATTTTTTTCTATTTTTATTGTTCCCGGTAACAACTTCAAGAAAATTATACATGTAATTTATTTCCTAATTTTTCCTTAAACGATATACTCACGACAACTTTGGTATTTCGTGCTAGCTAATTGTGCAAAATAGGATTCTGAAAATGAATTTTACTATTCGCTCGTTTATAGATAAAAAAAACTTGTACTTATTGCTATCTTCTGAGAGAGCCGCGTTACTACTCGGGTCATGATCAACTTGGGTCATGCCTGAGTTAACGGCACGAACTTTTATCGTAGAAAGTCGAGCTACTTCTTAGTAGTTTTGCGAGTCTGTAAATCCTCAATCTGCACACAGAGAAACTGACCTAACTTTGCATTAGTCGAATCACAATAATAATATTACCATTTCTAGTCAACCCAACTAGGACATTGGCTGAGGAAGCATGAGTCATCAGTAGTAATCGAGGAATGTTTCCCCTTGGACGATTTCATTGCTTTTATTGTTTCTCTTTTGGTATATAAGGTACGGGAGGCGTGACCTTGACCTAGAGGTACGTGCTAGCTGAACTAACTGCAGCCCCTTACTCGCAATATAAAACATCGGCGAAGGCGGAGGAGAGCGGGGCAGAGCCAGGCAGGAAGCCATCGCTCTATCGATTGCTCGTGAGGGTCGGCTCACAGTGAACCGTCATGGATAGAGGTGGAATGTGAACTGAGAGCCCAGCTGTGAATCAGGAGCCCCATGCCAATGAACTCACTAATATCCACGGAATCCTAATAGTGCAATATTCATTACACATTTTACATTTCTATTTCAATTAAAACCTAATAACTAGGTCTACAGAAAACTACAAATACAATTATTTATAACGTTTATAAAAAATGGATAAAAATCATTTTTAGCGATAAAAAAATTATTTAATGGCAAACTTCAAAGCCAACTTATGGGCGGGACGCGGTAGTCCTGGGCAAGAGCGTTAAACTACTAACCGAAGGACCCGAGTTCGATTTCCGGGCACGCATATTCTCTTAAGAGCACCCTCGGCTCCAATCGTGGATTTTTTTCGCCACAGCCGGCAAAGGGGCAAGTTTTTTTTAATTTTATGGGCACACAAGAAAGGAGATGCAGAAAAAAAACAAAATCTGACACAACAGTCAAACGATACTGTCTATGGTCAAATTAAATATCCCCGAGAATGGAGACAACACAACGGCACTGGAGTATCAAAGCTTTGACCGCTTATTTTAGACTGTAAAGGATATCACTTTCCAACGGTCTTGGATTACCAGTTTAGTGGGTTAACTTAAGAAAAGTGATGGTTTCGTAGTTCCGAGAAGTTTATAGCACGTGATGTCTTCAAAAGAAATGCTACATTTCGGTAATATTGCCCATGAGTGTCCCCTTACATTGCGTTATTCCTGAAATTTCTGCTGAATAGGCGGTGTTATTATCGTTCGTTCATTCATCAAGAACTTCATGATAAATTCAGCATGTGCAAGAACGACTTTTACCTAAATTTTACGTGCAGTACACAAATACCTCCAGTTTTTCTTGTGTTTCTCTATCGTAATCTCAAGTAAATGCTAAGTATACCAGGTGCAAACTCACATCCTTGACTTAACTCCTTCCCATCTTATCCTTCACGGCCAGATTTTATCATAATACTAATGTTGTAGAATTTTCATCAAAAGTTACTGACTCTGTTGTCACAATTAACTTTGTGAACCTCATGCCTAGATTCCAAACGAATGGAATTTGTTTAGTTGATGCTAAACACACATCTGGCTCACACCATAGAACTTTTTTTACTTTGACAAAAATGAAATGGTATGAAACATGCCACATTTGTAAAATCTTTAAGAATATTCTTTTATTAAAGAAATCTTTCAAGTTTTGATACAATAGTACGATATGTGATGGCTTTTCATTCATTATGCAGCAGAAAAAATTCTCCAAGAGTTTTGCTGAATAATACATATAAAAAATATAGCAAATCATACAACATTTTCCTACTCTGTCTCTCTCCAAATGCTGGCAAAGAAAAAATCTCATATGTTGCAACTTTCACATTTTTAATTTCAATTACACCCATTTCTTTAAGAAATGGGTGTAATTCTACATCTGGAGTATTAATAATTAACGGCATGAGAAGAGAAATGCAAACTCCATGTTTCAACACCACATTTGCGAATGGATAAAATGAAAATACATAGGTAGAGTTAAGAAATTAGTTTAAGTAGTTGTAGTTTTTATGGGAGGCGACCGGCAGCTATGGTCATTTGTGCCATTAGGAATGGACAGGAAAGGATGAAGGGTGGAGAGAAACCTGGCAACGGCATTAGCCTACTCTTAATGAAAGGTGCCTAGGGGTCTGCAGTTTAATACCCCATCCAACGGATGTTATACTCACTCAAAGTGCTCTCCACAAAGCACCTCAATTAGGGATCGGGATACCACTGAAAAATATTTGTTGTCTCTAGGAAAAATTAGTTTAAATGATGATAAAATGGACTTGTGGTTTTTGATAGTAATTAAGAAGGGACAGGAATTTCTTTCTCATCTTCTCAAAGAAACTGACACACATGGAATGAACTCTTGAGGAAATAAATTATATACACACATTTTTACTAGATAGCAAGTATGAATATTGGTGGCATGGAGAAAATTAAAACATACAGAGGCTTTAGGGGATGTTTAAAGTTGCGGCAGAGAAAGAATTAAATATAGGCTACAGAAGAAACATTGTGAAAGCGGTATACGCATTTTATCCTTCCATTGGTACAAAATGGTATCCTGTAGTTTTACATTTATACCACAACCCTTGATGATAAGACATTTTTGACCACCAGAATTGTTTAGAGAATTAACAAGGTTAATTAAGAGTTCATTACAAGTAAACATTTTTATGCTGTATGTATGTATGTTGAAGTATGTAGTTATGTGTATAAGTGTAGTTCATTTCACTCAAAAAAAAAATCATACGAAAATGTTAAAGTAGAAATAAATCTTAAAAAATGTCCTGTATCTTTGTTAGGTCGGAAACTTTTCAGACCACCCTTGTATACTGCTGTACTGATAAGGTTGAAAGAAGAAAGAAGCCAAGAAAGATAAGTGAAGACTGGATAAAACAGTACATGGAATGCCTACCTGCTCACAGAAAGAGAGTTGAATAAATAAAAACAATTCCCAAAGAGAGGAGAACTTGTAAAACAGCTTGAGGAATAAACTGCTGTGCCCTATTAATACAACACCAAATATTTTTTCGTCTATTTCGTATATATAAAGTATGATCTTGTATATAAGGGCCAGTAAATAGGATAGGAGGGTTGACAAGTTATTTAATTAAGTAGCACATACCATGGCATCAAAGACCTTTTATAACTTCTTTCTCACTCTAATTGGCGATTCACAGTGAGCCATCATCCCCCCCTCGTTCATCACAAAGTTTGAGAGGCAACCTTAAGGAGTGTCTAAGACATTTCAGTGTGTGATGCCTTGACGACAATCGCATGAGCAAATAAAATACTCTGTGAAGAGCTTTTGGAAGAGTTAAAAAAAAACCTAAGTTGCAGTGATGGAACTTAATTGAATTAACAGATATAACAGAACCACGGCTAATGTGAGTCAAGAGAGTAAAAGGGATGTAATCATATTGAGTAATAATGCCTTGTGCAAAGCATAGATTTCCAAAACAATCTACTTATTTCACAGCCCAGTTTCAACATAACACTGTTGTCATCACTGGTAATGACAATGCCTTGTAGAAATTGGGTTGTGGAATAAAATGATTTTAGTGAAAATGGACACAAAGTTATTTTTACCCAATATTCATTATTTAGGAGGATAGACGTAGATTGGAGGCTTTTGAAATGTGGGTGTGGAGAAGAATGGAGAAGGTGAGTGAAATGGATCGAAAGGAAAACAAATGAGGAAATACTGCGATGGTGGGTGAGGAGAGGGGCTTGTTGAGAGAAACCCTATGGAGGCAGGAAAAATGAATGAAAGGCATATTGAGCGGCAGTGGGATGTTGAAGAGGGTAATAGAGGGGAGAATGTTGGACAAATGAGGAAGGGGCAGGAACAGGATAGGGATGTTGGATGGGATTAAAGGAGGAAGGAAGTACACAGAGATGAAGAGGGACCTGATGTAGAGTAGGCTGCTGGATTGTGTTTTGTTAGGAGTCGCAAAATATTTATTTGGCAGTTGTTTCCATCCAAAAACCTACCTTCACCGGAAGATTACCTTACAATAATTCATTATCTTTAACAAGTGATGGCCAAGTCTATACTTCTTAGGGTTGTGGCCAACTTGAGAGAATGTGTACTCTGTTAACAAGAATCCAATTGACTCCAATGAAAAACCTAAAATATGTCAAGCTACTAAGTTAGAGTGATCACCTTTAGTGCATATAGTAATGGATTTTGAACTTGATAACTTACCGTGGAACATTCTTATTAGCTAAAAGAGAGATGAAAGTATACATTAGGGCATTCAAACAGCCCTCTATGGTGTTGAAACTATAATTATCTACAAAGTACATAGATGAGGATGTCATTTTTAGGATCATGAAAACACTAACTAAAGTGACGGTTACCAAGGCGCCCAAACAATATCCATAAAGCCATCTGCAAGCCTATCTGAATACCCAAATTAAAATAAATTAATGGCTATTTTTTTTATGTAGGTGCAGTATGAAAAGAAATTCTTTTAACCTTACTATTTCAGTTAAAGAGCTTGAATAACTTAGCATTTTTCAATCAGTAGAGGATAACTATTTATTTTTATTCAATGGGACTAGTCCTTTTACCACTACATACAATACATTTTATAGTAAAGACCGTCATATATACTTATTAAAAAAATTATATAAAAACATTAATTCCCTTCCAGTTATTGGTTTTCTTGATCAGAAATATCAGGGAGCAATTAAAAATAAAACGATTGTAAATGAGACAGAGGACTGAAATAATTATAATTTCTAAAATTATAACTCCTCATTAAACACTTGGCTGTGCCATGTGTGCTTGTTCGAAATATGAAACTGAATAGCCCCAAGGAGCTGGGGGCAATATACCATACATTTATATTTTTACGCACTAGGTATCGCCTACAATCCTCCTCCAACATAGAGGGAGTAAATTAAAGAAGTTCTGGAGAGTAAAAAGTGATACAGCTTACAGTAGTGTGAAAGTATGCATTTTTTCCAAAACAAAAACTTGCCTGCTCTAAAGTATTCTGTTAATACTCATTCATACATCCCCACGTTATCCATTCACTATGAAGCATAGATTCCGCTACCTTAAATGCGCCAAACCATTTCAAATCATAATGCTGATCCTTTTGATATTCAATACAAAGGTGAAGAAAAATATTTTACTTTGCATATTATATAAGGCTCATTTTAAAATTTATTAAGGTTTAAAAAATCAATCGTTGCCTAGTCCCTTACAGTACATAGACAGAAAACTCCAATATTCTTCAATCCCACAGCTTTGGCTAACAGGATCCATACTGGTAATACAATCCTCATAGAAAATAACTACAAAGTAATATGTTCTAGGTAAGGCACGTAAGTTAACTAACGCTGAAGTACGAGGTAGTTGGCATTCATATTTTGGTACGAAATCATAAAATCACACACTAACAACTGATTTTCGAAAACTTCCTGGGAAATCCACAAACTTACTACTCTGTTGAGGGTTGTTTACTATCTAAACGTCCTTTGTGCGAAAAAAACAGTACTACCTCATGGAATTCAAGCCTTTTACAAGGTAATATAAAGACAAGGTCTGCCTAAATCCAACATACTTTTCAAAACAACTATATATGAGTAGAAATAACAAAGGAAACATTCATGCAGGCCAGTGCTAATATTTACAAATACTTTGTTTACATACACAAGAGAAAATCTTTTCCCAGCTTCTTTTGATAAAAATAGATGAAGTCAATATTGGTCATTACCATGTGTTCTAAGCACATAATATTTCGACAATTAATCAAAAAGTAAAAACCGGCATGAGCATAATAAAGTAGCAGAAGAGTCCCAACGCGTGTAACAGTCAAAACAATAGGGCAAAGGCATGTATTTTACCTCCAATTGAAAATATGCTGTGGAAAATAATTAATTTGATTTAATAAATAAAATGACATACCTCGGTCGAAGTTTTTCCCCTCAGGATCTATGTCCTTCACGTTGAAAATATCTTCAAACAGTACACCCGCCATGATAACACGGAAATGAAGAACTGAATTACTTTCTAGTCTTTATTGTAAGATAACCTTTTAGTGGAATCGTAAAGGTTAATAAAAATATAAAAATGTAATATTTAAGCTGAATACTATTCTTCCTATCCCTTTAAAAAATTCCAGAAAAATTATGGTTTACAAGATGACTTTCCTAGTATATACAAGAATGTGCAAAAACGAAAACGTGTTGCGCATGTTTGGAGTGATAAACAGCAACAATAATAAATATGGCCACGTTACCGCCCCGAAAAAATCCTACGCCAACTAAAATTTTAAAACAGTATTTAACCCCCTTACAAATTTTATTACAAATGGGATTTCCAAAGCATAGATCGTAAGTTATTCTTCCTTTTCACTTCTTTGTTTTTCTTTCTGGTGTCTGTTTGTTATGTTACGCCAATCTTTTTAACAATCACTTTTCATTTTAAAATAAGAGAGAAAGCACTCGCTGCCACCGGTCATAGGGGTGTACAGCTGGCTTCGGACTGGCTTCTGGCACACGTAAATGATCCTACGATTGATGTGTCATCCCCTAGAGAATATATATTATACGTCTGCCCAACTGGGCAATTTCTTCGACAACTTCAATCATTTTGGAGTAAATCCTTAGAACAGTGCCAATGGAATGGAGCACACAACTATATGCCTCACATTACCTTGGTGTCTTTTTTTATGGTAGATATTTCGGTTTTCGATACAATTCTAGCTACACAGTGGGAGAATGCATTATTGTACGACTTTCTTTTCCTTTTGTCAGGCTCCTGATGACTTAACAGAAAGTTTAGTGAATCTATTAGAAAAGGTCTATGAAGATCATAGGTCTGAGTGGGCCGAAGATAACCCGGTTAAACTCGAATCCTATACTTCTCCGAACTTCATGGGGTATTTCATGGACGATGAACATGCAAATATATTAAAGAATATTGCTGCTAAGTACACGAGTGGAATGACATCGCTTGGTAATTATTTGCCCTTAAATTTTTTAAAGAGTGTTGATAGGCCTTTTCAAAACATTACCAATTAAGTCGGCACAAGTTTTACATGTATTTAATATATATATTTTTATATGGTTAATTTTGGTAGGATACTAGTTGGTGAAGGTGAAACACATTGCTATTAACGCTTGTGATAAGTTTTTAGAACCTACCTGTATCTATGCATCCTCTGCAAATATAATATGATAAATTCCGGCCAACCAGATATTGACCAACATAGAGATTATGTGATTGTTTGCAATACATTAACTTCTAGTCACCAGACAATGATTTTGTTATGCATGTGAAATTATTTAGTTTATGTTGTTGAAATTCTCATGCCGTAGGTGTTCAGAATGTAGAGGCATTGAGCATTTGTCATTGATTTGGGAAATCGGTAAATAACCAAATTATTGAACGCATTTTTGATAAATTTTCAGCCCATACTTAGACTTAAGTGTTGCTTAGAATGAAAGTTATTCCAAATTTTCAGTATTTGATGTGCTATTCTAAAAGTCCACAATGATGAATATTAGGTGATATTTTTAAAAAAATATTAGTTAAACTCAATTTATGGAGTTTGAGCGCAGTGAGTTATAAATTAGTGGACTGTGCATGCACACTGATCCACTGGTTGTCCATACTGACACTGATCCACTCATTGTATTATATTGTGGGTTCTTTTTGCATAGGTTTGCTCTTAGGATCACTAATATTCCACAGAACCTTAATTAAGATCACTAATATAATATTTGAGGTAATGTATTTGTTTCATTTTCTTATCAATAGGCTGTATGAAGATTCCTCAAGAAGCAAACGTGAGGTCAATGCACCTAACGCTGACATATCAGTTTCCTCCAGAAGAGTATGAAATTTTGAGAGGGTTTGTTGCAGAAATGGAGCCATCTCTGCCATCCAGTTGGGAGCTGCGTTTATATTCTCGTGATGCTAGAATTGGGAAAAATCAGGTATCTTCAGAACATGAATTTACGTAATTATAATTTCTAAACTGTAATCACATATCTTTTTCCCCAGATCTTTATCCATTTGGTACACTTCAATCTGTTTGATTGCCATTTTTAGATTAGTATTTATAAATTCTTCTTTGATTTATTTTAATGTTCATAATTATTAACATGGAGAATCCTAAGTTTTGGGCAAGGTCTGTGGAATACTGTAAACATGAGCAAAATCTCTATTATAATGTCTGTAATCACTGTTTAAAATTAATAAACCCAAGATTTTTATGATGAAGAGTGTAAAGAAAATGAGTCATGGCAACTACAGGATTCAGCCCATTTGGCCGTGTGTCATGCCTCACAGCAGGCAAGGCTTCTGTGGTCATCATCTCACAAAATCCCTGCAAAGCAAAATCGACAGCAACAACACAGAAAAGGACTGAACTAGTTAAAATAGGAACTTGGAATGTTGGGGTAATACTATGGATAGGAAAATTAGAATTAAAACAAGAGATTGAGAGAGGAAATATAATTGTTTTAGGTGTGTGCAAGGTGAGATGGAATGGCAGAGATTACTGAAGTGATAATAATAGAGCAGAAGGGAAGACAGCCAGCGATGGGTTGCATTAATTGCACAAAAAGTTAGGAACAAATGTAGTAAACATATAGCAAGGTACAGAAGTAGATATAAAAGCAGAACCAACAAACTTAGTCACGTTTAGATTTACATGCCAACAGTAATCATAGGAAGGATAGAATAGCAGGGTATATAATCAATGAGAGGACACAAATGTGGGTGGAAAATTCAGTAATTATGATGGCTTTAGAGTGTGGTGGTAGGGGGAGATAATCTGCTATGAAGAAGAAGTAGGGGTTAGGGGTAGAAGAAGTGAAGTAGGGGTTAAACTATTTTCAATGCCTCTTATTTCTCTCTCTCTGATCATACAATCCAAAATACCCCCTCTGTTTCTTCCTACCGCTGTAACCCATCATTCTCACCACCTTCACAGTTTTTTGCATTGCATTAACCCCCTGGCAAACATGCAAACCTTATTTTAAATAATTAAAAATTCTAACTTTTCCTTGTCTGTATGTTAAGTAATGCATGGGGTGCGGCAATACAACTTCCTTTTTTGAAAGAATTTGAAAAAAGGAAGTTATGTTGCCACACCTTGTATGTTAAGGATAATATGAAACAACAAATCACCAATGCTCAAGTACATGGGCATAATAGGTGACAAGAGTGTTTTAATCTGCCACTCTTCTGCTATGTATGATAAGAGTCCCTTTCATCATCAGTATTTCAATCCTAGGATTGGTTTATTACAGCCCTTTATTTAATGTCAATTCCCTCAATCCCTGATACCTTTTCTGTTTTATGTCTTTCTTTATTTGTCCTATTTACATGTCTCTTTGTCTTCCCCGTGGAATCTTCCCTTCTATTATATTCCTAATCAATCCATTGTGCCTCAATGTGTGTCCAATCCATCTATTTCTTCTTTGCCGTAGAGTTCTCCATGTGGTCCTATCCTCTTCTGCTGTTCTATAAACTTCCTCGTTTGTTACTTTGTCCATTTAATCTTCATCATTCTCCTCTGGCACCATGTTTCAAAGGCTTCTAGTCTTTCCTGGTCCACTTTTCCCAGGTTCAAAGTCTCGGAACCATAGAGTGCCATGCTCCACACGAAAGTCTTGATGAATTGTTTCCTTGTTTCCAGCCTTCGGTTCTTTGAACATAGTAATTGCCTCTTCTTCATGAATGCGTTCTTAGCTTGGACTATTCTTTGCTTGATGTTGGTCGAACTTCTTCCATCCAATGTTATGCTACTGCCCAGATAGATAAAGGATTCCACTTGTTCTAGTTTCACCCCTCGAATTCACCCCTATCTGCATTCAGTTTCTCTCTTCCGCACACTAGGATTTTAGTTTTCTTCTTGTTGATGTTCATATTATATTCCCACTTGAACAGCACTTAGAGCTGCTTGCAGGTCCTCTCGCGTTTCCACCACTACTGCAATGTCATCTGCAAACCGGAGCATGTTGATTTCTTCTCCATTTACCTTGACTCCTTTCACATCCAATTCTTGTGTTTCTTTTATTGCCTCTTCCAGGTATATGTTGAATATTGCTGGCGAGAGGTTGCAGCCTTGTCTTACTCCTTTGTTTATTTTGGCTTCTATTTTTCTCTCATTTTTCGTTTGCATTCTTGTATAGGTTATGGATAATTCTTCTGTTATTGTAATCCAGTCCAAGCGCTTCTAGTATCTTGAACATCTTGTTCCAACGGTGCCAATGTTGTCGAAGGCCTTTTCCAAGTCCACTATTGCCACGTATAATGGCTTATTTACTTGTCTCATTTTTTCCGCCATAACTCTCAAGCTGAGAATTGCCTCTCTTGCACCTCGATTTTTCCTGAAACCGAATTGGTTTTCTGAGAGGTTTCCTTCTATCCTTCCTTCTATTCTTCGGCTAATTATCCGAGCAAAGATTTTTGATGCTTGAGTCACCAGGCTCAATGTTCTGTGTTCTTCGCATTTATCTGTTTTCAGTTTCTTTGGTGTTGCAATCATTAATACTTTTCTTAAAGTCTTCTGGTATCTTTTCGCTGTCGTAGCTATCTTTTATTATTCCAAAGAGGGCATCCTTTGCTTTGACCCCAAGTGCCTTGATTATTTCTCCATTTATTTTGTCCCTTTCATGTGGCCATTAAAATTTTCAACTATCTGCCACTAGGCATAAAATCTACTCCTTCCAGGAGTACATTTAAGAAATATCTCAAGCATTTTCTGATAGATAAATGCTATAATGGTGTAGAAGAGTTTCTAGAGTCTTCAGAACACTGAAACAGCTGATTGTTTATTCTCTGGCTAGTCCTATATTTTAATTGGTAAAGTCCTGGAACCAGTGAACTCTACCATCACCTAACAAACGGACCTTCAGGTTGAATACTGTGCGTATACTTGCTTAATGCCACTCAGTATTCCCACAATCCACTTTTCTTGTCTTATTCAATATTCTCTCAACATTTTTCTCTGATGCCCTTTCAAGCCTAGTCATTTTTCATTAGGTTTCTTCCATTCATTTTATTTTTTTTTTCTCCAAGTCTATCTCTGAAAATACTGTATCTGCGTTGAGAAGGCAAATACAATCAAAGTGAACACCAAGCAGGGGTAAAAATCAATGTTGCACTTAAGCTAAATTTGTCATAAATTTCCAAATGAATAAATGATACTAGCACTGATTATTCAGCAGATTTTTTTTATGTAAATTCAATGTAGAGGGTCACTTGAAGTACATATGAACTATCATAATTTACCATTCTCGTAGAAGTCCATGATAAAGTATTCAATAGCTTTCAGCGACTAATGAAATCCACACAACAGCGATTCTCGTCAGAGCTTGCACATTCTTGCTGTACAAATTCTTGTGTTCATGAGAATAAAGGTGTTATGGAAGCAGCACATGTGCATTGAACTTTGTTTTAACCTCGGGAAAAGTACAAGTGAAACTTCTTCAATGATTCAAGGAAGATTCGGAAATGAATCTATGAGTTGGGCACAGTGTTTTTGTTGATACAACCGCTTCCAGTCAAGACAAACCTCAACCGATGAAAACTGAGAAGCGGACGACCATTGACATCAAACAGATGACATGCACATCAATATTGTGAATGATTTAGTGCATGCAAACCATTGGTTAACTATCAGCGAGATGGCCAATGAAGTTGAAAGTAGTGTTGCATCATGTTTTGCCATTTAAACAATTTTTTGGCAGACCAAATTAATTATACGCGTGTGGCGTCTAAATTTGTGCCACAAGACTTAACGGAGGCGAATATGTCTTGACATCAGCGAGGAACTGCTTGATCATTCAAATGACGACTAAATCATCCTAAAAGCATTCATCACAGATGATGAAACCTGGGTTTATGGTTATGATGTACAAACCAAAATCCAGTGTTTACAGTAGGAGTCATCTTCCGCATGACCCCAAAAAGTGCAGGTGTCGTAATTGAACGTGAAGGTGATGTTGATTGTTTTCTTTGATTGGGAAGGGATTATTATTATTATATGTCCCCAAAGGACAAACAGTGAATAGGCAGCACACTATAAAGGTTATGATAAGGTTAAGACACATCATCTTGCAGAAGAAACAACAAATGTGAAAAAACAAGTCTTGGTGCCTTCATCACGACAACACACCTGTGCATACATCATTGATTGTTACCAAGTTTATGGCCAAAAACAACACATTGGTGATCCCCCAGTCACCCCATTCTCTGGATCTTGCTCTGCTGGACCTTTTCCTAATCTCTAAGTTTAAATCCACTTTAAAAGAATGCTAATTTGAAACTATTGAAGATATCCAATAAAATGTACCACAGAATTTAAGGCTATCCCTAAAGAAGCATTCTAGGTGGCATTCGAAAGCTGAAAAAAACATTGGGAGCATTTTATTGGCAACCAAGGGCTGTATTTTGAAGATGATAAGCTTGATTAATGGGTAACTAATAAAATCAAATATTTATTCAAAGAGTCACATCTTTTGAACAGACCGTGTACATACAGGACATCTGAAATGGATGAACACACCTAGATGGAGAATCAATCTTTATGTCTCCGTAAATAAGTTTTAAAACAGTACACAATGGACGTATCATTAAGAATACATTTGTTGTTGCATTCCCTTCCTGTAATGGTACTAACTGCTTTTTTAATCCAATAGGTCCACAAAGTGCTGTATTCTCATGTCCCTCGTGAGTCAGATGAACTTGAACTCCGTATCGGAGATTACATCTACGTATCTGGGGATGCCCTGGAGAACTCCCCTGATGGTTGGGTTGAAGGAATATCCTGGCTGACAGGTAATTCAAGCTATTGAAGCCCAAAACTTCCCTCATAATATGATACATTCTGGAAAGGAGACAAACTATGCAAATTTCACTTGAATAGAGATTTATTTACCATTTTGCATGAAATTTGCATAGTTTGTCTCCTTTCCATCATGGATAAATTTCACAAGGTTAACCCTAATACCGTTCGGTTTGTTATGATACATTCTATGACGAAATAGGTGAAAACCATAGGAACTATACCCATTTTTTTATTTGCCTTTTTAGTATTCATTTGATTTGTACACCAGCTAATTGTATTGTTGTGGTATATTTGCACACGTGTGAGTCTGATTATGAAATACTTACCTGAAATACATTGAGGGTTTTTTTGTTGTACAATTATGTAGTATATTACCTAATTTTTGTCTCATAACAGTGGTCATTTTATTGTGAGCTTATGAAATTGATAATGCATATTCGGCTTATGCATTAAAAACAATATACATAAATAATAAATAAGTTAAGTGTCATCCTAATTGCCACAAATTTTTATGGAATGAATACAAATAGCTTAAGAGAGAAGGTAAGAGAATTATGACGGTGTCATAATATGACATGTGTCATCATGACATGTTGATTGCAATAAACAAATTACAAATGAGAATGCTGAAAAAACTTTTTAGACAAGTTCTCTTTAACTACTCACTTAATTCTTTAGCATGTTAAGCAATTAAATATGTGAGTTTAAATTCAGCATAGAGGATAATCTAGCCCTACGTCTCCATTTTTGGAGAAAACTAGTGTAGAAAGAGGTAATAAGTGAGTTGGTGAGCATCATGTATAAATTACACAGCAGCAATTGGAGTTGAAGAAGAATGCTGAAATAATAGCCTCTACTTGGAATTGATTCCATAGGCATTTAAGGCTTGTTCCCCGTTACGTTGTCACACACCCTTAGGGCAAATGTAAGGGAAGCTATTGTTAAATTTTGTGAAAGAACACAGATATTCACTTTTATAAAGTGAATATCTGTGTTCTAGATGCTAGATGTGTTATATGCTCTGAAAGTTTAAGTATGCATAATATTTATTAGTAATGAATGAGCAGCGTTGAATTTGCCATGCAGTGATTAACCATGGCATGTGGTCAATGCAATCATCCTTTACAGCTCAACTGGAGGCTTTGAGAGAGCTTAAATATTCCTCAGAGTCATCAGATAGAAGGGGAGGAAAGTATTTAAAAGAAGGAAAGATAAAAAAGGCACAGAATGTAGGGGAGGGATGTGAGGAAAACCTAGTCTTATCCCACATTAGTGAGAATCCAGGGTGTGCCCATCCCGCTAGGGCAAGTGGCGAGGTTACCTAATTGGGCTAATGGCCAGGGAGACCAACATGTCACATCACTCAATTTTGCCTAATTTTGTTTGAGGATTTCTCATTGGTAAATGGTTATTGCAGAATTTTCCTACTCTATTTAATCATTTTAGTGGACCCTTGCTTAAAGAGCAAAATTCATTCTAGAATGTTGCTCGTAATGTGAAACACTCATTGAGTGAAACAAAATTTCCAATATAAAATATGACAAGGGATTTTATGTCAAAACAAGTAAATTATGTTTTAGGCTTTTCATAGAATATTGAATATACTATGAACTCTCAATTATCCGTGAGTGGATTTTCCATTTTGCAGATTACACAGGCCAACAGTGTTTTTGGTGCCGGAGCTTTTCATGTTGATTTAAAGAACAATTGGAGTGCTGAATCCAATTATGACACTAGTTTTTTCCTATCAGCTATAGTTTTCAAGATATAGATATGTTGTTACTTACATAAAAAAATCTTCTACATGATGATATGGGAATATTATATTAATAACACAGGCCAACAGTGATTTGGTGCCGGAGCTTTTAATGCTGATTTAAAGAACAATTGGGGTGCTGAATCCAATTATGACACTAGTTTTTTCATATCAGCTATAGTTTTCAAGATATAGATATGTTGTTACTTGTAAAAAAATCTTCTACATGATGATATGGGAATATTATATTAATAATTATCTCATTGGCCTACAATATAGAAATATACATAAAACTTATTGACAGTTTATTGAAAATAAAAGGAACACCGCAGAGTGGTTATAAATTAGTATACTAATAGATTTATTTAACTATGAAAATTATTTTCCGAAATATATCAGATATTAAAACAACTAATCGTAATATAATTGATGTGTGAATTAATACTTGATACCTGGGCTAATGAGGGTTAAAACCCCTCCACTTTCCCTCCCCCCAACACAATCCCTTGACCTCAGAGATATGTAAAGGGCATTGCATTTATGTCTATGTACCGTTTAAAACCCACCTACTTTCCTCTGCCATTAGGAGGGAGCCAACCTTCCCTCCAATTGCTCACTTCCCTCCCTCACCCACCTTCTCACCTCCCCACCCCTACCGGAATGTAGTATATATAGGTGGATGTCTGTAAGAGTTGTTACCTGAAGATGACGTTGAACGTCGAAACCCAGGTTGTATCGAAATAAAATTTTTGTGGAATCACAAAGTTACTATTCTTTCATTTCCAACTAATCGTAAGATGTGCCATATCTAAAAAAGTAGAGCTGTTAAATAAAAACAGATTTCATATTTGGATTTAGCTCTACAAATGTAGTTAAAATCATCACAAAGATTCTCGGCACCAAAAAAAATTTTTTTTTGTAGGCCTGTGTTATCTATGATACTCTGTTCCCACAGCACCTTAAAATTGGAATGAAAAGATAATCGTGAAGATAGTTGAATCATTTTAAACTCCAATAAACTTTTTAAAAAATGAAGTTTGGAAATATCTGGTATTCCACATAAGTTTGTAATTTCACAAAGTAAAAAATTGTCAATAGTGTTTAATGTTTTAATGGAAACATTTTTGTGCTATCATTACTTTCCCATTATCGTTTCCCTCATTTTTATCAACCACCAGAATCCCATATTCTCCTGAAAGGCGAGAGAATATACAGTTTTACTATGCAACAAATAAGTCATTAACTACATATCTACACTTTATTATTTTAATGAATGGTATCATATGATGAATATGAAATCATATCAGCAAATCTTTTTAAAATTCATCCTTGGCCAGTCATTTTTTTCCTGGTCACGTGAATGGTTTAGCTTTCAAAGGAAAATACATGCTGCTATTCACTTTATAATATTTCTGTGTTCTTGTAAATCTATAATTCCACCCTTATAGCCTGAAAAATGGCTGAAAATGGAAAAAACTGACTTTCCATTACAAAAAACTCATACTCGTCATATGGAATGAAAAAAAAGTTTACATTCATGTCATGGCCATAATTTCCTCATATTTTGGTTATCCAGGTTTTTAAAGTATCTGTGCATAATTGTGGATCCATTAGCACATTGATAATCAAGAGTGTACTGTCCATTGTTTAGTATCGTTAATCATCTTCATCATTTCTTCTATCATGGAATGAACCAACCTGAAATACAAATTCAATTTGCAGAAAACTAATCACATTTAGCTTCCTCTTCTGAACTCTACACACCATTGAAAGAATGGAAAACAAGCAGCAGTTTAATTGCCAAGTTGCTGCTTAAATTGGTATGAAATAGCAGTGTGAGACCATTCCATTGGCTTGTGGTTGGACCGCCTGCTGTTATATAATTTTGTTTCAGCATCTTTTTCCTGAAGAGACCTATTTTGTCACAGTTAAAAACCTGTTGCAGCAGGTAGCCCTCAATCTCCGAGCCTGGTGGGGTCGCTGATGAAGTTCTCTGCTGCCTTTGAGTCGGAGCTTGATGCTTCATCATGCCTGTGAAGTGGATGTGGATGCCAGTTATTCATTTAAATCTCTTGAATTGCTCAAACACTTCTTCTTCTGCCAGTGAAAATCATAATCTTAATTAGGTCGGCAAAAATCGCTTTCACCCACTCACAAATGATGTTCTCATTGAGCATAGTTGAGAATATGTAACTGTTGTGTAGATAATCTGGTGACTCACATTGAAGCATCTATCTCTTAAATCTTGCTCTTGAGATTAGTGCAAATCATTCATGTCGATGGATTGTAGGTTTCCTATTTCAGCCACATCCATACCTCATCTTGCTTTTCAATAATTTTACTTTTCATTTCTATGATTATTTAAATTCTCTTATAGCTGTTATCTTGCACCTTTTTCTGTGGGGACATTTTAAAAACTATGCTCATTATAATACTAAACTTTACGCAGCAAAATTACAAATAATGTGTCTGAACATAAGTTGGAAAAAAATGTGAGATCACATGATACACTGGGGATGCTAGCAGAACAACTGTTAAACACAAACTGAAGAAGCAGCAGCAATCAATCCAGAATTTGCCCTTTCCTCCTCACTCACTGAGAAAATAATTTTTTGCTTGTTGTGCAAATTACTGATAATGTGAAGTGCTCATTAAGCAAGATTGGACTGTACTCGTATGTCACATTTATGAGTTTTTATGGTAGCTCAATTTTCAATTACATCATTATGGTGTTAAAAAATATAGCACGTTCTATTTTTTTATTTCTTTTAATCACTGCCACAAATATTCTACTGCCATAAATATGTTTATGTTGAATTTGCAAACCCTAAGGAAAAACCATAAAAACTGTGGGTGTAATCTTTTGACAAAATTTGCTCTCTGTTCTTTGACCTCTTTATGTAAGTAGCATAAATATGTATGAAAAACTAACTACTGAGAATTCTGAAATTTTTTTCTCATCAATCAACAGTAGTTAAAAATAATCAGCTGTCATGAAAAAAAAATCCCACCTATTTCCTAATGCAAATTTTCATCCTAATGGACCAAATTTGGATTTAGTTCAATAAACGTCTAATTTGTAGTAAATTCATTAGAAGTAATACAGTTTTCATATATGCCCTAATAATTGTCATCCAGTGATAATTTTTTCCTATTTGTTTTATTTCAGGCTGTTCTGGGTATTTACCAAGCAATTACATTGAACGAACTCCTGAGTCAGATGCTTGGACTTTGCATAAGTAAGTTTAATTCTTGAATACCTTAGTTTCTATTCATAATACTCTTTTGAACCTATAAAATTTGCAAAATAATAGATAAAAATCTTATTTTAAATATTTGAATGGATAAAAGCTTCAAATTTGAGATTTTCAATAATGCCATTTGATTAAATTATTAAGGAAAGTTGAGAAATCCACATTAATGAGCAAACCCTTATAAATGAGCACAGTTGATATCAAAAATGTTGTTTTGGTATCCAGGTTCCAAATCAAAATATGAAATTTAATGTAACTTGAAGGCCTTTGTGAATTCTAACTTTTAAATTAGTGGACATTCTGTCCTCATGAGTTTTTTCCCATGCTGATGAATTTTTTTGGAGTGAAGTTTTGCCAGAATGGTTGTCTGCTTCTGTATGTAGAAAATAGAAGTTGATGGCACTACAAGTGAAGCTCTTGTCTAGATTTAAAAATCAATAGAGAAAACCAAAATACTGGTCCATATGGCCATACAGTGTTTGCAGTAAAGTATGAAAAATACATGAAGCTCTGGATTCCAATTTCAAACTGGGAATTTTAGTGTTGTGTGAAACCTCAATTATTTCATCTAATTGGGAAATCATGCAGACTGTCATATTTCATTTTTTGGTGATCACAAAATTCCTTACTGTGTTATCATATTTTATTTCAAATTAATTAAATAAGCTCATATTTCATTTTTACTCCAAGGGGATAACATAAATTCCAGAAATATGTAGTAATAGCATGCAGGGATGTCAAATTTTATCAAAGGCAGGATATTTTTGGAATTAAGAAAGGAACCACGTTCTGAAATACACTTAAAAACTTTTTCTTAATTTATCCCGTTTACTAAGGAGAAATTTACAGGAAAACCTGATGTGATGCATTTTATGTGGAAAAGTTTCATTTTGCTATTACTCATTGATGTTAGCCAACTGGTCTGCAGAAATTTTTCATTGTGCTCAAGGTCAGTGAGAAATAAATTCCAGCATACCTTACCAAAGGGAAGGTCCAATGCAAATGAAAAACTCATTCTGGAAAGAATTTTCACCAGCTGCTGACATTCAAACAACAGATTGATAATTTTATTAGGAAGTGTCTTACATGCTTCATCTTCTCATCAAAGACCTTTATGATAAAGATTTCTTTTAGGAAAGTTGTGACTCTCTGTTGTATTATTAGGTAATCTACCGGTTAAGGTAGGTTTTTGGATGGACACAACTATCAAATAAACATTTTGTCACTCCAAACAAAACCCAATCCAGCACCCTAATCTACATCAGGTCCCTCTTCATCTCTATGTACTTCTTTCCTCCCTTCATCCCGTCCAACATCCCTATCCTGTTCCTGCCCTTTCCTCGTTAAATTTTAGTCCTAGGTAATTCAGTTTTTCCCCAGTCTTGGTTCAGTGTGGCTAAGTATTAGCACAGTTTTCATTGGTGTTATGTATACCAAATTAAAATGCACATATGTTTACGAAAGGGGATGGGCTAGTATAAGGGTAGAGTGAAATCTTCTCAGGTCTTCACTAGGTTAGTGTATCCACTGCTGCCAATATTTCGAAAACTAACTTGGTCATCATCCTCAGAGCTTCTGAATGCTATTTTGTGTACTTTGTCATGTACATTTGTCCTGGGATCTGGTGTCTTTTGATTGGTATGTAGACCAACTTTCATCTTGGCATCTCCTGACTGGCTATATGTTTTCCTGCTTTCTGATATGCATTTTAGAATAGATCTCCTGATGTTGCATAATTGAAAACCCTACTCAATATTGCAATTCCTCTCTTCGAGGTGGATCTCAATAGCTTCTTTAACCAACAATCTCAATAGCCACGCAAGTGGCATTGTATTTTTGCCTCACCCCATTTGATGATGTGATATCAGCTAATGCTGTGTTCCATAATCTTTTATGTGCTTTCATTTGGGTTTCAATTGAGCGGCCCAGTTTACCAATATAAACCATGCCACACTCAGAGGGTATCTGATATACTACAGGAGTCTTGAGGCCAAATCTGGTCCTTCACGTTGGCCAGCTGGTGGTAAATGAATTTCCGGATTGTTCTGGAGATTTTCAGATACTGCGGAGATTTATGGCTTGGAAACTGTGGCGACTGGTTTTTTGTCTATCTCTTATTTTCTTCTTCTGCATTCCTAATGTCCCAGGAGATTTGCCACTGCATCAATGAGTGGCTCTCAGGCCCCTTACCTCTCGAGCACCCTCAGCTCCATCCAAGCTGTGATTTTTCAGGTACCAGACCTTCTTGGGAAACCATAGCCTGCACAGGGAAAGGAACTGGCTTCCTTACCCTGGGGTGTGAATTTCACATGCCATCGAGCTTAGAGTTGAGAGAACTCTACCATTACCTACCAAACCAACTACAGAGTCACAACTGTTCCTCTAAGGAACCTTTGGCATTAAGGTCACTTATGGGGAGATGAAATATGTAAGACATGCCCTGATAAAATATGCGTTCTGTCGCTTGAATGTGAAGTACTTGTAAAAATTGTTTCAGTAATGAGTTTTTTCATGTGCATTTCACTTCCCTGCAGTGGAGTATGCTACAATTTATTTCTCTCTAAAAATTCAAAGTGTAGGATGCCTTGTTATTTTAATTGGTTAAAGTACATGGCTACCAATCAGGGATTGGGGTTCCAAGTCCTGGTCAAGACAAATGTATTTTATACTGAAAATTCTGGGCTATTTCATGTTTTTCGTAAGTAAAAATATTCTTTATTAATTTCATCCTCTGGCACTGAAAGGACTCTTGCCCATTTTTCCCCCTCATCCTAAATCTCCCTTAAATCAGCAGCATCTCAAGCATGCAAGTCTCATGTTGTCCAAGGTTAATGTCAGCAGTTTTCCTCTTTGCACCCAAATGCATCATATAATGGATCATATTCCATTAGTATGTTATAGTAAATAATGCATATGTAGAATCTTTGTCAAGGATTCATACATGCTAATTTCTGTAACGTCTTCTCTTTATTAAGAAAATGCTCTTAAAAATAAGAAGTGTGAAGTTCAACTTTCATAGAGTAACAAAGACTTTGTGAAATATGATTTCAATCCAAAATTTTTCCATACAAATTCATTTATAAATCAATATATATCAATGTGTAAAAAAATATCATTTTTCGCCCTAAAAAGTTTTTTAAAATCTCCCAAAACATGCAAAACCTCCATTATTCTCATTAAAATTTCATGGCTAGTTTTTAGTTTGAATTATCTGATTGAGTAGCCATCATTTCATGTTGTCACCAACATCATGCCAAAAGAGGGCTTAATTGAAAGCATATATATGAATTTATAGAATCATTCTATGTGAATTTATTTTCAAAAAATTTCCTGCAGTCGGATTTGGTTATTTAAAAATTTTTTTTTCTAGTGTATATATTTTTATTCACATCATGTATTGTAAATTATTTGGCAGGAATTGACATTTTGTGGATTTTATAAAATAACGGGAAGAATTGCATCATCTATATGGGTTAATATCAATGAATGGCTATGATACACTCCCATATCATTTGCACTCAATCAATGGTATTAGTATGTGAATGTTTGACTTTTGTATTAGAACTATTTCATTCCATTTAATATCTACTAAAGATATTTTAACTTATTTCCTGTGGGTGTAATTCCAAGATATACATACCTCAGAGTGTAATCACAATAGCATTTCTTGTGACAGTTAATGATTTATTAGTTATGTTTAAATTTGTTTAATAACTGAAAATGTGGTATTCATGGGAAGGAAAATCACTTTCAGTTTAATATCTTTATGAGCATAACTCATAATGGAACAATTTTGCTATCAGAGTCCTACAACTAGGAAAAAATGATGAGACAGATGAAACGGAGGAGTCTGACATATCATCCATGGCAAAGTCTGTCAGCCTTCCAGAAAGTCTTTCAGCCAGTAATGATCCATTGCCATCTAGTAGTGATAAATTGTATCATGACAGTTTAAAGACTCCAGGTGAAATATGTGAAGGAAAAAATCAAGATTCAGAAAAAGTAGCTGAAGTTTCAAAGGTAACACAAAATATTTTCCTCACTATGCCTATTTAGCTTCTAGCTTTGCCTTTATTGTTACATATCTGTAAATTTATGTATATGGTGTTTTTTAGCATCACACAATCAATATTCTTTGTGTATAACAACATTCATATCTCTTCTCCATTAAAAATATCATTTCAAAAATTTCAGGCCTACAAAAATGAAACTTTTATTTAGTGTGATGTCCAGAATTAAGTAAAATCTATAACATACCAATTTGTGCTTGTAGAAAAATGCATAATGTGTGGCTGGTGTTGTCTAATTAATTTTACTCTTGAGTATTAGTAGAGTACACTGTCCAATAAATAAGAGAACTGAGATAAATGAAAGTAGAAAAACTTACTCAGGTACCTGAGGATGACGCCGTAGCGTCGAAACTAGTAGTATCAAAAATAAAGTGGTGGATTGTAATAAAGTTTTTCTACTTTCATTTATTAAAATGAACTTCCACAAAGTTGAGGCTGAAACTATTGAGATGAAAGAGAACTGAGGCCTTAAAAACTTTATTTTGCAAAATTTAGTCTGTATCAATTGTGTCCCCTTCAAAGTGATCTTCATTCATTGCAACTGTTTAAAGCACCCTTGGAAGTCCTCTGCAGTTATGCTTTTTAGTTGTCTCATCGTTTCTTCCTTTATTGTGTCCACATCTTCCCAGTAATGTCCCCTCATCACATTTTTGCATTTTGGGAATAGGAAAAAGTCACAGGGGGCAAGACCTGGCAAATAAGGAGGAGAATCAAGGATGGTGATAGAATTTTTTGCCAGAAACTGGTGAACAATCAATTCAGCTTGAGCATGATTTTCACACGCATTTTTTTTTAAAACGCAAATGTTCAGTCAAAATAGTGCACACTTTGCTCCGTGATTTCATCAATTTCCATTTTCGACAAACAGTAAAAACAAGGAAAACAGAAACTAACATAATGAGCACCATACGTATAGCTCTACGATCCGCCAAGTACAGACAGCTCATTTAGTCGCAGGCAACTAGCACTGCTAATGAGTGGGGCTATAGTCCAGGTCTTGGCCACCAGGGAAACACGTCATGCATTTATTGCGCAGACCACGTAGACTAAATTTTGCAAAATAAAGTTTTTATGGCCTTAGTTTGCACATTTATTGGACAGACCTCTTATATACACACATACAGGTATATATGTGTGCATATAAAAAAATATATATATGTATATATTAGTCAAAGGAGAAGAATTGGATATCATGTTGTCTTAATTGATATTAGTATCCAGATTGATGATCTTCATGATGCTAATCATGAAAAGGTTGTTAATATTTGTTTCTCCCCTTCTCAAAAGTATGTTACTGAGAAGTGTCACATTGCACATTTATTTCAATCAGTCTGTATTTAAAACAGCTTAAAGCTGTGAGGTTAGGCGTGCTTATGTTATTTAATAGCACCAAAAAATCATTACTGGGCTGTGATGTCATTTTCCAGGTCCTCTTAGAGAGGATGAAGCTCTGACAGTGGGAAAAGTCAGAGTCTATCATTATTATAAAATATTATATTAGTTAAAGTTTTAGATATGCCATAGTGAAAAATTTAAAGTGACATAACTCCTTTTACAATGGACTTTTGTTGGCACATATTTGCAATTTTTATGTGGGTATCATATCTTATGGATAGGTAATTTAAGGCATATTACTGTTCACCCATTGTTCATGAGCATCAACTTTTGGCAAAACCTTCCATTTCATCAATATTATGATATGTATATGATGTATTTTGGGTAAATATTTCCTCACTGTCAACATACTTGATACTTATATTTACATATGAATTAAATTTATTTACATATTCCTACCCTACGGTTAATTGATTCACATACAAGTTTCCTTTACACTTATAACTACAGAAATATTAATCTTAAAGAAGTCCTCAATGTGTATGTGATGCTCTCAAATCATTTCTTGAAAGTCACATAATCATTCTACAGTGGGAATCATTAACACACAGTGTACAGGACCAATCCAAGGGTTTTGTCCTAACTGAACTTATGCTATCAGAAGTACATAATTTTTTTCTGGTCCTTTGAGTTAAATGTTCAGGGTTTTCAACAATTAAATCAATGTTGTACTTTCAATAATACCTTTTTGAAGGAGTGGAAAATAAGAAATTTACCATTTGCACTGGTAACTTTTCAAAGCCATTGGCATTGCAAGTGACCAACCATTGCAGTATTGTGGTCTTTAGATCTAGGAGGCAGCTATAAAAATTGATGGGTTTGTTTTAAAAAAAATGTCCTTTGCTGAAAAATAATTGAGTAATTTAGTTAAAGTTACTCACCCAAACTTCATCTCATCGGGAAACAGTTCCTGACTCACCAGGAACACTCCTGTGTATAATTCCATTTCACACCTTAAACTGATCCAAACAAACAGGGTTAGAAAGTGTTCACCTTTGCTTTTGCAATGGGGCCAGAAACTGGAACATTCTGAGCTCATGCTTGTTTAAACCAGATGATCAGTGTCCAAATCCTCATGTATTGATTTATGAAGATGTTTCTCTCCTGGATCACTCTTGCTTTTCTTGAATGTGGCTGTTAATTTTTCACAATTTTTGATAAGTGTGGGCAAACTAAAATTTGGTGTTCCTAATTCTCTGCAAATATGCAGTAACATATCAGGATCTATCAGCAGTATCTCCTTCCTGTAGGAGCTCAATTTTCACTTTTAGTGGAATTGTGTTTTGCTTACACAGTTCATTAGCCAATATCAGATGAGTTGTTTTTTTCACAAATTTACTAATTCAACAATAAAAATGAGAAATCTAGTTAGTGGTCATTTTACTGCTGATGACCATTCCCACTGAAAGGAGAGGGCTCTGGGGAAGGGAACCTGGGAGATAATCTCTGCCAGGGTAAATGAAAAAATCTTGAGTGGTTTTGCAGGGTAAGTTGGGAGATACCCTGCAATTGAGATACTGGTGGATCAGGAAATATAGCCACAAATTCATGCCAGCCATCACTGTATTATGTGGTTTTAACTGCAATTATATTTGTAAAAATAAAATTGCATAGCAAAAGAAAGTAATTAATAATAGAAAGATAGTTTTTCTATTTTGGTATTCAAACTAATGAAAAACCTGCTAAAGTGCTGGTAGAAAACATCACCAAATACAATGCTCTTCCATTTATTCAAAATACACATTAAATAGCACTAAACTTAAACATTAAATTATTATAATGGCCATTAGAGTTATTAATCTAATGCCTCCATTTATACATTTTGTATGATTTTCGTTTGCACAGAGAAGTTTGCCCTTTTCTTTGCTAAAATTTGGCTTTCATTAACATATTTGTCCATAGTTGATTTTCCAGCATTTTTCTTGGGGTAATAATACTCACTCAAGGCATTATGATAGCACTATCCCAAATATTTTTAAGCAAACATTATTAAAAATGCATGTTGATGTGATATTGCAGAGAACAAAATAGGACAATGATTACTCCTATTTAACTACACTCTACAACTATTTTTTTTCTTTACTTTAACTTTATGAAATATGAAAGACCTGATGTTCAGTTTTTATGAAAAAGTACTTTTTACAAATGTTTTTGGGATATTTTGCCTTAAGATTGTTTACTCCTGCATGGGAAAATTTTAAGAACTGAAGAAATAAGAAATGCTATCACGAAAAATGTGTTACCAAGGAACATCTTAATAAGGGTCTTCTGTAATCTTTTTTTCCTCATTCTTGATTTAAAAAAAATAAAATTTTGGAATTGTGCATGATTTCATAATTTCCCTAGGAGCATAAGAAAATTTTTCAATGATTTGCTCTTACATGAATTTAGCATAATTTTAATAATTTCAAAATTGTTGCAATTTACATGTTACTGCTCTTGAAATTTAAGGTATTTTTCATCTTCATTTCAGCCCACACAAACTGGAACAGCAACTGGTCCATATGTCCAAAATATATTAAAAATGAGGATTAATTTTTTAACAGTAAGAACATTTCTTTCTCTTTGAAAGGCATCAGTGATGCTTAGATATTATTTTGATATTGACCTCTAAGTTTCCAAATTGGAAATGCAATTAGCATAGTCACTTGAGAAATGTCAGGGAAAAGTCACAATATGCAGAACTTTTTAGGAGTGATAGAATACTTTTGAAGCTAGGCTAGTCAAACATGATGCCTGGAAGTACCCAATTGTCTGAGGTATATTTGATTTTTAACTCTCTTTCCTCGTATGCTACCTCCTATCATTGCTGTCCTATTTTCTTCATTTTAGCCCTACCCTCATGCACTCCTTAATCTTTTCTTCTCAGTTCAGACATCAAACACATACTGAGCACAAAGCTGTGTATCATAATCCATTGTCAACATATGGCTTTGCTTGATTTTATTAAAGCATCATGAAAAGATAATATTGAAGTAGTTCAGGATCGCATTCCACTGAAAAAAATAAAACTCATGATGTAGTCTTTATTGAGTAGTTCAGAGAGCTGGAATCCAGATTCCTCCATTTACCTTTGAGCTATGCCAATCTTTTTAGCTGCATTTTTCCTCATTTCCAGCCAGTAATGGTTCAGAAAGTTTATTTCAAGCAACTTTGGTAAGCACATTCAACATCAAAAGGTCTCTTTTTGTGTCTCTTCTTTGTTCTCTTTTTTGACTACCAGTGCTTGACCTTAATCCGTAAGGAAGGACTACAAGTTTTGTTCTAAAACTATTTTCTTTGACTGATGAAATTTGTCACTCGTACAGGAAGGATCTTTAATTTGGAGCAAACATTTTTCTTTCTCCAGGCATGAAACTTTTATCAGCTAAAGACAGTGGGTGCGGAAGAAAACCAAAATTCCTAGTCAACCCACCATGAAACATAACTGTAACTTTTGCACCTTACCTTCCTCTGTGCGAATTTCAAATATGCTTTGTTCTATGCAGTCTAGTTGGCAACAAGTAGTGTAGCATTTTGTATTATATTTCAAGTGTTTGCAAAAATATATCTCTAAAAATGGCAAATGAAAATAATGATTTAATGTTAGTTCAAATGAAACAATAGGACAGTCTGGTTTCTTCATTAATATGTTCTATGTTATTAAATTTACCTTCATTGTAACATTGGTGCACTTGCTCGGAAATTTGGAATATTTGGTCTGGAAAAATCTTGAAATTAAATTTTAAAAAATTATTTCTGGTCATATTCAATTAGAGAATATGGGAAAAATCAATTCCATTTTTGTAAACACTTCTTTTCCTAATGCAATTGTATTCATAATTCCCTAACAGCTATGCCCATTTTAATCCAAAACACTGTGCTAATATATAAGCAGTTACTTTTACTAATACCACATTCTCATTCCTTTGCTTGTATGCCTCCATACTTTGATTTTTTTTTTTAGCCTTCCTATTTCATGAGAATCATGACTTTTGTTTTTATATTTAACCATCTCAAGCCTCTCAAAATTCAACAGTGCGTTAAAATATGACTAAAATGTATATTCACCAAGGATGATTTGTGAAAAATAAAATATTATGAGTATATATTTGATCATATCCAGTAGCATACCCCCAATTTTTTTTTCAGAATTTGGCAAAAGTATTCATAACAAAGGGTGATTTACAAATTTAAATCTTTTTTTGAGTTGAGTGAGCAGACATTGAATTTAATTAAATATATATTCAATATTTTTTCTCCATGTTGATTCATACATAAAAGCAATGAGTTGTCTACCCTCCTCCTAAAAGTAGCTCAGAAACAGTGTTTTATTTCACAATCCAAATATGATTCTTCACCAGGATGAACCTCAGCTCAAGAAACCATCAGTAGATCAGCAGAAGAGTAACTCCCGAAGGATGTATGTGGTGAGGCATGGAGAACGAGTCGATTTCACCTTTGGCTCATGGATACCATTCTGCTTTGATAGTTTAGGTAATTTTGTCTGTACTATTCAAGTTCCATGTGATATCCGTATATGCATTAAATTTGTTAAGCACTAAGGTATTATTATCTGGAATTGCTGTCCGTAGTGTTAGCCTTTAGCATAAGACTATGAGAGTAGGAACCTTCTTGGATCACTCTACAAAAATTATCTGTCACTTGGATAAAGTTGCATTATTTTAAATGTAATTTTTATCCTGTGTGCATCTGTTTTGCTCTTCTTCCATGTGCTGACTGACAAGCATCCTGTTCAAGGCCAAAATCTCCCCAAAATTCCAAACAACTCCCCTCCTGTGGTCACCTTTTCACTTAAGCTAATAAAGTTGATCCTCCTTTCTTCATCATAAATCATCAATAGCTGTCAATCTGAGATTGATTTTTTCTCTACCAGGTTCTTCATATATTCTTGAATTTATGTGTTTTGTAGCATTTTTATCACAATTCCTCATTTGTAATCCTTCATAGTTTCTCTTGTTCATTGTTTCCCTAAGATTTTAATGCAGATATTTTACTCAAATTGTATTCAATCAGTAATTTTTCTCATCCCTTTGGTGCCTTGCATTTACCCTCTCTTCATTCACTTTGAGAAGGACTACATAGTTAGCCATTATTTAGGTTTATCTTCCTTAATTGGATCTTTCTTTTGTTACACTATATATCCAGGATTTTCATTTTTGTTGCTGTAATCCTCCATATTTTATATCCATAGAAAAATAAACTCCATGCATAGTTACTGGAAGTAAATATATTTACATTGACACTGTGACAGAGGCATCATTTTGGAGATGTACAATGGCTTAGAAAGGAATCTAAACCTCAGTGGTGGCAGTTGCTGGTCAGATAGATGGAAGGGAAGGAATGAAAGCATCTGCCATGATGGGGGTTCAGAAAATTCTAGTGCATGCATGTTTTTTCCATTAAAATTTTCCCTATTGACATCAACTGTTGTATGAGAAAAGGGATAATAATCAGTATTACTGACATTTGAAAAAATGCACTGCCTCCATTAAAACACCAGTGCTTGGTTACTGATTGGGAATTTTTTTAATTAGTGCAAATGTTATTATTTGGTGGTCTACATTTAGGGTAGATTTTGGACAGACAAGACTGCTACAATTTAAGCCTCAACCAGCAAAATAAAACCCAACATCTCAAACTACAATAATCACTTCTTCACTTACACCTACTTCTTTCCTCCATTTACTCCATCATGCATGCCAATCATAATGCTGTGCATCCACCATTCATCTCTCATTAGAATTTCTCTCAATAACCCTCCCTCCTCTCCCACCTTGCCTATTCCTTCTTAGTTTGTTTTCCTTTCCATCCTTCTCTATGCCCACATCTCAAAAGCTCCCAATCTGAGCCTGTCATTTTGATTCATTGAACAAATTTCCATACCAAACAAAATCAAAGTTCTCACTAATCTTTTCGTAACATCCTTACTCAATGACCCTATCATCAATTCCTTCCTCCTTGTGAAAGCTTCTTTGCCTAGCAGATCATCTTCTTATGTCCTTACTACTTTGAATATCTTGGACCAAAACATTTCCAAGATAGGTAAACTGTTCCTCATGATCTAATTCAAATCCTCCCTTTTCAATGTTTAAGTTATCCATCCTCTTTCATGAACCTCTTGTTGAATTTGTTTTTTTACATTTATTCTCATCCCATCTTCAATGCAGTAATCAACTTGAAAGTTGGTTTGGTAGGTGTTGATAGACCTCATCCAATGCTAAGCCCAACAGCGTGTGAAATTCACACATCAGGGTAGCAGCAGGAAGATCTGATGCCCAAAAAATCACACAGCTTGGGTTGAGCTGATATTACCCAGAGAGGCTTGCCTGGGAATTGAGCCCAGGTCCTCCAGTTAGTAGTTCACTCTGCCCCTATACTACCGCGATCCACATGTTAAAATATACCAATGTGTATTTAAGTACCAAACTAAAGTTATTCCTAAGATGATCCTCCTTTGCCTGCTGTATGAACTGCTGATGTGTTAAGTTTCATGTTGAGTTTTTTAATAAAAAAATGCTTTGCATCAAAAAATTAATATAAAAATAAATTAATGAGTTCAATTATGAGTTGTTAAAAAAAAATTATGTACAAGTCACAACTGAACCGCAAATTTTAATCCAAGCAATACGCCAGCAGGTTGAATGTTCAGCCCTCCCACGAATACTCCACTGCAGGTTTCGATCTTTGTTAGCCTTTGTGAACCCTCCTTGGTTAGTCCCTCTACATCGATGTGTGAATTTCACCTACCATATATGACTGAGTGATATGTGACCCTCAGCTATCATGCCAATTATTTGGTTTAATTGGTGTGGTTAGGTGAGGGTGCACAGCCATTTTCAACTGTCTATTACTAACTAGAGTTAATAGGAATCAACGTGAGAGTGGTGATATTCCATTGATTCTAAAATCTTTTATGTATGTCAAAAGGAAATTATCTTCGAAAAGATTTGAACATGCCAAAACTGATGCCAGCCCGGAAGTCAGGGCCTTCTGGGTTCCAGCGAGACTGCCCACTGACAAATGTTGGGGAGTTACAGGCATTTCTCACAGGAGAAGCTATGCGGGAGCATGGTGTCAAGATCCAGCATGTGTTTTGCTCACCCTCCCTACGATGCATTCAGACATGCACTGGAATTCTAAAGGGTAATATAAAGATTTATAATTTCCCTGGCATTTTTATAAATGGTGAGCGATCTCATTAAAAATTCTAAACCACAAGATTAAGTGCCTACCAAATCCCAAGGCCCAGTTCATTCCCATCTGTTGTGGTTTTATTGAGTGAATATGGTGTTAACTATATGCAGCTGATTTATCCGAACATAGTTAGGCATAATTCATGGGATAAGTATAAACTTAAAATTATACACTCTAAACGATGTAACCAGTAGATATACTTTTCTGGTTGGCTGATTGATAAATTACCTTGGCAATGAGAAATGTGTGTAAGATGAAAAGATTAATTAAAATTAGCAATTTTCCACAAAATAAAATTTTTAATACGACCGATTTCGATGTAATTACTTCATCTTCTGGTAACAGTCATAACTCAGTGTCTAGTATATATGCTGAAAAGCAAGTAAGGGGAAGGTAGTGGAAAATGGGGGGAAGAGGGAGGGGAGGTGGAAAGCCACGCCGGTGACAAATGAGAGGGGGAGGAGAAAAGGTGCAGGGGAGGAGAAAGGGGTGGGGAAGACAAAACAGACTGGAGAAAACCTCATGGCTGGATGGAAGGGGTGTCTCATTGAGGGTGATCCCTCGGTGCGGTGCCATGTTCCTAGGGCTGTGGAGAAAGGGGATGAGATCGGGGTTTACCCTGGTCGTTGGCTGGGCGCAAGGTATAAATCTCATCCCCTTTCCCCATGGCCCTAGGATCATGGCACCGCACCGAGGGATCACCCCCAACAAGACACCCCTTCCATCCAGCCACGAGGTTTTCTCCAGTCTGTTTTGTCTTCCCCACCCCTTTCTCCTCCCTTGCACCTTTTCTCCTCCCCCTCTCATTTGTCACCGGCATGGCTTTCCACCTCCCCTCCCTCTTCCCCCCATTTTCCACTACCTTCCCCTTACTTGCTTTTCAGCATATATACTAGACACTGAGTTATGACTGTTACCAGAAGATGAAGTAGTTACATCGAAACCGGTCATGTTAAAAATTTTATTTTGTGGAAAATTGCCAATTTTAATTAATCATGATATTCCACCATATCACGCCTGAAACCTCTATAAAAGACTTGGAATTAATATTATTTCTTTTAAATAATAGTTTTATGTTAATGATGTGTTCACTAATTTATTGATATTTTGTGATTCCTGTACCATTCAATTATAGCTTCTTTTTCTTCTGATTTCAGGGCTTGGATTGTTACATTTACCCATTGCTGTGGAGCCAGGATTATTTGAGTGGTTGGGTTGGTACGTGGAAGAATTACCTAACTGGATGGATGCAGAGGATCTTATCAGTGCAGGATTCAATGTAATGACCAACCGAGAGCCTTATGTGACAGTGGAAAATCTTGCCAACCAGAGGAAGGAAACTGTTGAAAATTTTTATGAGCGATGTCACTTTGTAATAAGGAAAGCCCTGGAGGACACAGGCAGAGGTATAGATGGCAGTATTTATTTTAGTTTTTAATCTTGAATTTAGAATAATTTTAACACAGTGGAATCTCTCTGTAACCGAGACTGTGTGTACAAAATCTGCTACTACATCAAGTTCTTGGTATTACCAGTCTTCCTTTTATAATCATATATTAGCAAATTCATATGACTTAACAGGATATGATGGGCACCTCTGTGGGTATTTTAGGTCATAGGTATGAAACCTATATATAATAGTGTTTCATTTGTAAAGCAAAGAATTTATTTTGTCGACTAGATTCACTAAACTGTATCTTCATCTGCTACAGTGTAGCAAAACTAGTCGACACAAAAAAATTCTTTCCTGTGGAAACATTACATTTTGGATTCTCTCTTCATGCATTACAATTGGATTTCCAAAAAGTATCGTCCTCGACCATCTCTCAAAGAGTTTCATGTATTTTTTAGACTTTTCAGGATTTTCATGGCATGCCATTGGCAAGAGGTAATGTATACTCCTTGGAATTGATTCAGAATTTAATCTCTTAATGTAGAGAATGAAATTTTTCCTTGTTTACTTTAATTTTTAACTTGTAAATGCATATTCAAAACTGTGTGGGATATTCAATGACAGTTACTTTAATGGATTCTTCTGTTAATGTGTATTAATATGCAGAAATTTAAAAGTGTAAAAATTATTTGCCTCATCAGGGTTTTTAAACCCTTTTAGGATAATAGATTGGGATTCCAATCCTGCTCATAGTGGTTGCTTTTTTGGAAATGCATTTTGAGTCATTTTTACATGATTTGTATGTTGTCGTGTATGCATTTGTAGTCAAATTTGGGTACAAAATTACCCAAGATTTACATTTGCAGATATGATAGAAATTGACATGAAAACTATTTATTAATGTGAAAACAAATTGCAAAACTAATGTGCTCACATGAAAATGTCATAATTTTTCAATTGGTTGGATCCACTCCACAGCTTGATAGAGTATAGTTTTCTTAGACTTGTCCTATATTTGTTCAACAAATTGTTGGGCAAAATAAATTATTAGATTTTTCAATGCTGCCATCTCATGGGAAATCTTGATTGTCACAACTGCTAAAATGTCATAATGACACATCATGTCAGTCATTCAGTCTCTTCCCCAAATTGTTTTACTTGGAAAGGTTAATCTAAACACTAAGGTGGGTAACTCATTTTTGTTGACATTACAATAATCCTCAGTGCCCACTACATTGCAGCGACTCATTATCCAGTAAATATTTCATGAAGAAAGTGGTTTTTCAACAGCCTGATTTCATCTCCTTTGTATAAAGATTACAGACACTATTTCATTGTATATCCTCTCCAGATTGTATTCAAGACTTTTGTAACCTATTAACAAACATATGACACTTTCTCTATAATTCAAGTTAGTCAGCTGGTTTGTACATTTTGTCATTCACCAACAAACTCTTATTTTATGTAATTTGAATAAGAATTTGTTTATGAGCAGTAATGATGTTTTGGGTTGACTGAAATCTACTTCTGTGGAAAACTAAGCTATCATTAAAAGTGCATAAGGTCATAAATTAGAATAGGCAGGCTGAGATGGTGCTATGATATGTGCTTGGCTATGAAACAAGGGTGAAATTCAATGATTTCCATATTTACTTAGATGTTGAGTAATACATATTATAGAATGACCATTATGGGTGCCATACATAATAGGCCTCTCTATTAATGATCTTTTTTACATATAAATCATTTTTACATTTTAAAAATGTTGCATTGTAATGCACATTAGTGGGTGACTCACTTAAAAGTGATGCCTGATGTTGATCCTGAAATCTAATACCACTTCATTATCATTTAAAATACTGCCTACTTAGAAGTGCATTAATATAAGAAATATAATAATTCATGAATATTTAATAGTCAAGCTTTTTTAAACAAGCACTAAACCTATTTTTTAGCTGGATATAATATATTAAGTAAATATGTGCAATATATAATAAGTTTCCCATTAAAAAATAATTTTCATCTGCCCTGGGTCTAGCCTGTTACTCTTTTGTTCAAAATAGCTCTGGTAATACTGAAACCACTTTCACATGCTACTATTGCTGGTGGTACACAGATGTTTAAACATGATGAAGGTCTCTCAGGGTTTTTATATCTGATGGCATTTTGTTGTAACTGATGGACCAACTTGGAGGAACATCCAAGAGACCTTCCTCATTACTCTTACTTCCCAGGAGCCATCACCCCAATAGACAATTATAAACCAATTTTCTAAATGTTTTGTATGGACTATTACTATCATATATCATAATGCTCTAAATTGTTCTTAATCAATGCGTATTTTACATTGCCATCTTATCTGCTCTTCGTTTCTCTTTCAAATTCAGTATTAGGTCCACATAAGTGCTGACAAGTACTTTCTCTCCACTTAATTTTGAAGTACAAGTAGTATTTTTGGAAAAGATTTATGCTAGGTCAAAATGCTAAGTCCATGTCAAATAATTATGTGCATTTTTTGAAACTGTAAAATTCCAAGTACACAGGGGCTGTCCCGCAAAGAAGTAGAATAAATCTGGGGTGGAAAACTCATTGCAAATCAAAGCGCAAATTACTAAAAATCTTCAAACCCTCTTGCATCGACACACTGATGTCAGCACCTCTGTCAGTTATGGTATATATGCTTCCTGGAAAACATCAATGGGAAACTTGTTCAAGCACCTCGTCACAGTCTATTTGACATTACCCAGTTTTCCATAATGATTCCTTCGAAGCTCCTTTTTATTCTTGGGAACAAAAAGAAGTCCGGCAGTGCCACATTAGGGCTGTAGGGTGACTGTGGCAGTATCCTAGAGATGACGTGAAATTGTCACATGAGCAGCCTTCTAATCTTCTGACAGCACCTTGGGGACCCTCTTGGCACACACCTTTCTCATGACTAGATCTTCTGTTGAAATGTGATGCACTGTGGTTTTCAGAATATTGCACTCTTCTGCTAACATTCTAACACTCAGGCATCGATCAGAATCAAGCGTGTCTTTCACTTTTTGCACAGTTGCACATGTCACACTCTTTTTTTGTTGGATGTCGAGGGCATTCCTCGTTGTCAGCCTCCTCTTTTTCCTCCTGGAACATCTTCTGCCAGCAGAAAACTAATCCTTGGAACATTACTCCATCTTCCAAACCTGATTTTCTGAGCTTAACCCAAAGTGTTATCGAGTATCGTTGCTCCATAGAATGTGTTATCAAGAATTTTTCACAAAATCCTCAATCAGGGGTCCAGTCAGTCAGCAATCTGCACTCTTTAATGACCCACAGACAACTGATATGGGTTGCGGTACTTTTGCAAGACCTCCCATCACCTTTTCTGTCATAAATCACCCCAATCCGGCCATCCACATCGGCAGGAGAAAGTTATTAACTTATTTTTAAGGCAGACTCTGTATAGTGAAATATATAAGCCTCTACTGGAACAGAAACTAGTAGAGGCTGAAAGCCACTGGGAGTTGAGTTTGTTTCAGGAATTTGAATTGTTAGAGAGTGGCGAAAGGATTGACTGAGGGATTGCTGTCAAGTTTTTCTTCTGACAGATTTACATTATCCTTAATGCAAAGGCTTACCTTTGAGGAAGAGAGGCATTTTTTGCTTACTGTCAGTCTGATTATCATTCCTTAGGCTATGTAGTTAATTAAATTAGATTTTTTTGGATTTTATAAAATTACCCCAGATTTGGTGATGCCATGAATTTTTCTTTCTGCTTCATTGAGTTGGTTGTAGGCTTGGACTCAAATCTAGAGGTTTGAGTACAGAACAGTTCATTAATAAGACACTTAAATACCAGCTGGAGAGCATTTGATTTCTTATCTTCTGTGAAAAAATGCTCATTTATAGCTGTCATGCTCAAGTATCTGTTGTAATTTCAACCATTTTGACTTCCTTGAATAATTCTTCTTTTACAATGTACTTAGCCACAAACTTGTTATTATTATATTAGGAAATGTCTTTTCTTGATGCCATAGTGTACATGGACTCAATATATAAGATTATAATTAAAAATTCAAGATTTCCCACTATTTCTAAAGGTTAGAGATCCCAAACAAAAAATTTATGCTATTGTTTTGAGTTTCTTAACTGACCTGGAATCACCATGTTCAAACTTCGTCAGGTGATCATATCATAACAGTAAATGCTATTCACTTGGGATTTATTTTGAGAATGCTTGATAGAGGGACTTGCTATAGATGATGAAGTTATTAATGGATAGGATTAAATTGGTAATTCATGTAGACTGATTTTCATGAAGATATGAACTGTTGGGGGCTGTATTAGTTTGCAGATAAAATTTCTGGAAGGAGTGGAATTTCCACTCTATAAAGTCTCCAAGCTTTTTGATGTAGATTGTGTGTGGCTTGCACGTTATAAGTCCTGTGAGAGGAGCCACTTTGCCATCTTAATACTGTGCAAACTGCAAATTAAGGTTCATTGATACAAAGAGGGGCTTCCTCAGATTTATTCTCAGACTGTGCAAGTGACATTGCCTTGCTTTTTTAACAAGCCATAAAATTCCAATTTATGAATGTTAAACACCTGTTTTTTCACTTAAGGCTTTGATTTTGTAGTACCGCTTGATAGTTAGGGTCAAACATACACTATATTTAGCTATTATTTTGCCTGTTTGGTTCTAAAAATCTGCCTAACAGGCCATTTCACCTTCAAAATAGCAATTATTCTCTCATTATAACTCTCTTTGGTGAGACCTATTACAAAGTAACAGTTTCCTTCATAACATAGACCAACACCTGTTTGTTCTTCCTCCTCCTTTGGGTGCAATATTATTTTGTGGAACAGTAAATATTTACACAACAGTACAAGTTTCAACTGCATGCTTTAAAACTGTAAACATAAAATATAAAAAAGCAGAGAGTTATATTATTATTAACCAATTTCATGTTCTATGACAAAAAGGGTTCAATTATTTAATTGATCACACTAACAAAACCAACCATGTGATGTAAAGAAGGCAAAGGTCGTCAAATAAATGAAGTGCAAAGTTAAACAGATCATGAAAATACAATAATGTCATGAAGAAGCCATTAGAAATGTTTATTATTTCTGTATTTTTTTCGGAAAATTTGTTTACTCATGCAACTTCACAGACAATTAATGTACAAAGTGGAATCCTTTTGCAAATGGGTAGCAGACTGACAAATTCAAATCATTACCAGGAATGCACACAGATTAATGGTTCTGTGAACCAAATTCAACTCTCAGCTCTCATTTTTCTAATTAATATTGAAAAGCATAAGAGCTGAGACTTCAGACTAGTGAGCCAGCACTAATGTGGTATCATTGCATTTTATTGCACTCACGTGTTCTGGTGTTCCATTATACAGAAATGAGTGGAAATAACCAATGGAAAAGCAAATTGACTTTACTAAAATTAAAGGTCAGATATTAAATAACCTTTGTGGTAATGTCATTTTTTTCATATACCATAGAAGGCAGTATGGGAGACCTCCTAGTGGTTGCTCATGCAGCAAACCTGGACACATGCACTCGCCAGCTTGTTGGTTTGATGCCCCGTCCAAGTCATGACATGAGGCGATTGTGCCAAAAGGTGCCATATTGCAGTGTGGCTATGGTACAAGAGGTTCCTGACTTAAGTATTCTCAATGAACTGGAAGCTGAAATGAGGGACCAAAAGGAGGAGGAAAAAGTTTGGAAGCTCTGTGAACCTCCATTTCCACCTGTAACTCATTCTCCGAATATAAGGTTTGATTGGAAGGTTATTTTGGGTGAGAATTTATTACTCAAGTCAATTTAAGCGGAGGTGATATTTGTTGAAAAAGAAAAATCACAAACATCACATTAACCATTTTAATAACGGTTTTCAAAATAAGCAGTGAAAATAGTTTAATGCTGGGATGGAATAATAGTTTTCACTATTAATTTTAGTTCATTAGTATGCCAAACTAGGTGCGTGTGAAATAATTTTTATTTCTCTCTATACATACCAAAAGACATTCTTTAAAAGGTATTGGTTATGGCCGTATCAAATGTCAAAGAAGCTTTTTTGTGAATAGGAATGTTCAATCATTATTGCCAAAAATTTTAATTAGTTTCATAAGACTGATTTTTATCATTTGTAAATACAAAATTGAATGAGTGTTATTTATATTGGTTTAGGATTTTCTTTGGGTTTTTAGGTGATGTATAAACCAGATTTTTGCTCAAATGTGAAAAAATTTCTTGTCTTAAAATGATAGCATTGGGATAGTTAATCAAATTGAAATATATATCTAAATAAATATATATATGCATATATGTATAAACATATATATATACACACACACACATATATGTAAAAATAAGTACATATATACATATATATATTCATTCACATGGAAATAGATATAAGGAAAAGGGATAGGAACACATATAAAAGACAAACACGGGAGAGGTGGGGATGGCGGAATGAAGTAGATCACAAAGGCAAAAATATTTCCTTGACCGGGACTTGAACACCGGATCTTTCGACTTGCTGAGTCGATGCTCTAACCACTTGAGCTATCGAGGAAACATAATTTAAACTAAAATCTGTGGTGGCTTTATGCAACCAAGTGCCCCGAATCTTTGGCCAAGAAATGGCGTTAGAAAGCTGTTTCACCCACCAATGGAGAAATAGACGACACATGAGAGGAAAGGACAGTAAGATATATATATTTGGAGTGGCTTACTCTCAGTTTCAGTATATTCCCTTGTATGGGAAAAGGCTGTTATGGCATTTGAAATGTAATTTCATTCTCTCCAAGAATTTTGTTTACACCAAAGAGTGCTGGTTCATAAGCCTACGTCGCATTTTGTATTGCTTATGCTCCACACAAGTAATAAAAATTGCTCCCCTAATAATTCTAATAACATTCAGGCTGAGAAGTTATATACACTGCCAATATACAATTCAGCTTATTGATTAGGGTCATTCCTTAGTGGCTTAATTCATTTGTATACCTTACCGGCGGTTTTCCCAAATGTTATTGACAGTAGTTCGGATTCACCCCCATTGAATTCAGTATTATTTCCTACTCATACTGAAGGAATTAAGCAAAAGGCTACTGTGTAAAATGATCAAATTTATTTACTGGCTGGTGTATGATAATCTTTGCTCTACATTTGCCATGCAGGGGAATATATTATAAAATCCTTGGCATTACTTAGTTAAAATGAGGGAAATCTTATATTAGTCATTTTATTGGAAGGTCCCAAGGATTTTTAGTAGCAGTTCTACTTCGTTTTAAGTATGTTCTTAAATAAATTAAAAGCTTGACAAGCCTGACTTTGTTTAAAAATTCATTCATTATTCAATGATTTTTGTGTCATTGCTACCAATATTCAAAAAGTCTACCTCAGGTGCAAATTACTTAAAAATAATTAACATAGGATGCATTTGCATTAACATGTTAGGTTAGTTTATGATTTTTCAGCAAGTACATTTTTATGAGGGTAATTAGAAAAGTTCTCTGAATGGAATAGGAATAAACGACTTACCTTGCGTCTGCACCCCAAATTTCTTCCCAGAGCACTGATGGCATTGTGTGTTTACTCATTAAGGATAACCTATTGCTACATGGGAAACGCGTTGCATTGACATCTGCCGGTGATTCCGAGAATATTTCTAGCTACCCTTGTACATCCATGCCTTGACCACCTCAAGAGTAACTTAAACGGGGACTAAATTAATTTACAAACTAAACAAATTTCAATTGCAATCTTTATCTACCAAGATATTTGATACCGCTATGGTATTTGCTTCAAGTCTTCCTTCATGCTACTCCATACTAGGAATAGTGTTCAAAAACATAGAAAGGCTTCATTTTTCTCATACTTTTTTTGTTGCTTAGGTATCAATATGAACTTTCCTAATCAGCGTTGAAAATAATAGCCTGTTTCTGAAATTAAAATTATGATGGAAAGATGAAAACTATTTAAACTCAATTCCACTCGGTTTGTAGGTATGAAAAATAATATTTCATAATTATAAATTTTGTTCAGGGAAATCTACTTATCATTGTTTGAAAATATTACCTTATTATTTTGGCCTCAGGATCAACACCACATTTTTGTGCTTTGCTTTAATTATTCTCAGCTCTCTTTTTTCCGCTATTAGTCAGATCTTTTTAAAAATAATTATATTTCTGCTTTATTTAAAAAACGAGCTTCTAATACCACTGAAACTGTTAATGCTGGTTGACAAAGACTTAGCCAAATATAATCTGATTATACTCAGAAATATTGTATTGTGATTTTTTCCATCTGTTAGGAGTAATGGGATTACATCCTTCAATGACTGTGATAATAAATTTGAAAGTATTTTCATTAGTAATAATGTCATTATTAATTGTATCTATAAATATTTTCAAGATTGTATCCTGGAACTGAAATGGTGTAGGTTCCAGTTTTTTCATGCAAAGCATTTCTGTGAAAAATGTTATTTATATTACCTGCATTTTGTTGATACGTTGACTGTAATAAAAATCCAAAGGCTCAACTTTGTATATTGACTTTGACTTTTTCTTATCCATGAATATATATGAAGATGAGATACAACCACCTATCCTGTGAAATTTATAGCTGTTTAATGTTTCATGGTACTTACATCTAAGACCCAGAATCATAAATAAATGGTAGAAAGGTATGCTGGTTTCTCACCATATTCTCGCCATTTCTCACCATTAACTCGTGGAGAAGGACAGAACAAAAATTTTTAACCACTTTACTGATTCTGCTACATCATTTTCACTAACAATAATATTTCCATATTAAAGTTTAAATGTACGGGTAAGAACTGAAATATTTGTCTTCTATATTGGCATTCAAACTATATTTTGCAATAACTTACTTTTTATTTTAGAGTTCATTGAAAATATGTATTTAAGAAGAATATGACAGTGGGTTTTGAATTTATAGTGGCCAATCAGAAGAAGCAGTGAACATATGAAAAAGCTTAATGAGCTGGATAACACCAAGGCAATAAAATATTTTTATGCATGGTATTGATATGTGCATCTAAATGGATGATAAGTACATCTAAATTTTCAATCCTGCATGCTTCAGGTGAAATTAGTAATTCTCCTCACAATGCCAGGGTCATCCCACAGCATCCATCCAGGGATATACGAGCCCAGTATATGGTCAAGGTGCTTATCCAAGCGAAGGGAGATGGTTTCCCCACCAGCCATGAGTGCACCCCATGAGCCAAATGTGCCATAGTCGATGATCGTATGGTTGCAAAGGGAAAGGAGTGTTAAGTCATGCCCAATGCTTTCGGAGGAGTGGTCTCTTTCACTTGTTCCCAAGAAAACATCATTTGAACCTGGAGGCTACAAGACCAATACCACAGATATTAAAATACAATAATTATATTTCAGTCAGGTGGGAGGGAAGCAATTGTCTTTAAGTTGCAATACAGTGAATTATTAAATGCTTTCACCTTGTGTATAGGGAGTCTAGCAGACTAGAAATGTGTAAACTTCTAGCACACTACTAGTACCTCAGCCATGATTTCTGATTGTTTACCATTAATTTGATCAAAAATTTAACAATGTAAATATTCTTTATGGTAGCCCTAACAAAACCTGATTAACAGACCTGGTCATTGCTTAATTTAAACAACATTGTTTATAGCAATAGGAAGTCAGTTCCTGATGCATTATCAATAAAGCTGTCAGTTTCCCTTGAAGAAAATGGTATTTTAAAATTCATTGTAGTTTAATCATTCAATTTTCTCATCTCAGAAGCTTTCTCATTCATTGTATGTGGTGAATGAATAAATTTATGCAGTGTATTTAACTAATCTATTACAATGTACTCATTTGTAGGAAACTACCCTATTCTAAAATTCTTGCAATTCTATTTTTTTAATTACTGTCAAAATTATTCAAATTTATTATGAAACCTATCAAAAATTCAAATTATGCCACCTGGAACCTAATTTTTCATTAATGTTTACCAAGGTGGCATCGAAAATACATCCTGAGACCCATTTCTGTAGGAAAAAGATCACTGAATAGATATTTACTTTCTCTCTGGCTAAGAATTGATGTAAACAGAAGAATATCCAGTTACATGTATATGTGCAACATTTTGAATAATTTAAAAAAACAATAACAATTAGTTAAACTTACCAATGTTTCTGACGAGCCTCTTTCTTTTGCTCCAAGATTAATTTTAACCCACTTTGTGTCATCACTTACAACTATAAAAGCAATTGGCCCTTCAATTTTCTTGCGAAAATAGTCCATTGCTTCCCGGAAGTAGGAAGCAGTTGCAAGCGATTTGTTGTAAACCCTTGGTAGCCACTGGGAGAAATCAGTCCTCCGTACATGGATTCCAACAAAAGTTACATCAGGAATTGAGATATTCTTTGAAACCTGGAAGGAGTTTACCTGATGATTGATGGAAAATATATTTTCAGTAAGATTTCTCATAGTTTGCATCTATATCTCAAATATTTTGCACCAGAAACAGGTTTTGGATTTCTTTTAAGGTGGTCTTTTGCCAATGCTGAGTCCACCCAAAATATAAAAAGTGCCTCAGTATACTATGAATTTCCATAACATTTGATATTCTCAATGATTGCAAATTACATTCAATTTGTATAGATGGAATGCCAAACTTAACCTCAGGAGCACAATTATGGCACAGTCCCAAGTTCACAACCCATCCCAGCTTGGTTTAGAACTGACAAGCACATATTTTTGAAAACTTCTGCACATTTGCTTTCAAAGTCATAAAACTATAGATTGATTCATATTCCAATTGACTTAAAAATTAATTCATCAAGAAATGAGTGAGAAAGATATTTTACAGTACCTAGGAGTTCAGACTTGTGTCTTTACAAGTTAAGCAAAGTTCACTTGCTATTTTCTCAATATGGTTAAGTTAGAATATTATTCTTTAAAAAAAATATTATGATAGTAAATTAGTTCAAAAAGATTTTATACTCTCTAATTTTAAATTATTAAGGTTGATCTAAATTAATTGCTTCTTACAGCTGCTGTACACAGAGTTTTTAAGATGTGAACCTTCCATTTGAACTATCCATTTTGAACCTTCCATGTGTTCAAACAGTGAAACAACATTTTGATAAAGCAGTTTCCTATATTTGCAGGAAAAAATCAAGACAATTGCACGAAGTCTTCTAAAGAGATCAATGATTCAGCTGAAATTGCACCTTCTATTTTAGAATTTTTATCCAAGAAAAAGGAATCCTATCTATTAACCAGACCTTGCTTAAGTTTGATTTTAAGTTTCCCTGAAATTAAAATAAATGGAAAAGGAGGAGATAACAAGCTATGTAAGGCGGGGAAACGTGGTCACTGAAGCAGGAGGATACCCGTATATTAGAGGCTTTTTAAATGTTGGTGTGGAGGAGAAGGTGAAATGGACTGAAAGAAAAACAAATGAGGAAGTACTAGGTATGGTGGACGAGGAGAGGGGTTTGTTGGGAGAAATCCTATGGAGGCAGGAAAAATGGATGAAAGGTGTATTGAGCGGCAGTGGGATGTTGAAGACGGTAATAGAGGGGAGAATGTTAGGCAAACGAGGAAAGGGTAGGAACAGGATAGGTATGTTGGACGGGATGAAGGAAGTTCACAGAGATGAAGAGGGACCTGATGTAGATTATATTTCTCGATTGTGTTTTGTTTAGAGTCGCAAGTTATTGATGTGTTAGTTATGTCCATCCAAAAACCTACCTTAATCGGTAGATTACCTTATAATTATAATATATATATACCACAAATATTTTTTTTATATTTATATGTAACATTTGGACAGCCAAATAGAACACACAATGAAATAACTAAGGCGTAAAAGAACACTCATATTTTAGATTGTTTGAGAAGTCTGACCAGAAGAAAGAGAAGAGAAAGTCGAAAACTCAAAAACTTAAAATTTGGTGCCCTTTTACGTCTTATCTATTTTATTGTGTATTCTATTGTGCCGTCCAAATGTTATATTGCTCTCGAGAGAGCTTCTACATCATCGATGTACAAAGTTCATACTTTATATTAGTATATATTGGAAGTTCATTACATCACAGTCAGATTTGTAAGTCGTTTTATCCTTAGTGATGAAACAGTTATTTCAAAATCCAGATATGTATTAGTATTCTATTTCCAACATTTTGAATATAGACTTTCCCACTCCATCTTGTTTTAGTAGCCAAGAACATTATTTTAACATGTCTATGCATTATTTAAGATTACTTCTTCAATAAAGGGTGAGTATTCCCATCCTGTGCTTGAATACGGTGCATCATGCATTTAATTATAATTTTAACTGATAATTATCATTCATAGTAGGGATGAACATTTTTTGCTCATTATCCCAAGAGGCTGAAAATTAAGATGTTGGAAAATTATTAACCAGAGTTGGGAGCTTTAAAAATCTGTAAAATACATTTTGCATACATGTACTTTTATGTACAACTACTTAGATCTACAAGTGACTGAATAACTACTACGAATGATCTACAAAAAATTAATAACATACATATACACGTATCTTTTTCAATATATAGGCTATCTTTTGATATGGTTATTGAGGTATTTAGTTTTATATTTTATTTTATATTTTTATTTTATAATTTTAGTGCAAATATGATTCACCATGACTTGGCTTTGAACCTAGAGTGCCGTGGTGTCATGTTGCAGTGTAAATTCCAAGGTTTTTTGTTGTCCGTTGCTTTTGTAATGTTAAAAAATTGGAACGTCTAGATGTGACAAATTATCATTTGTTTAATTTAATCTTGGATTTAAACTCTTTATTTGTGACGAATTTTGCACGACTGTGATTACTTTGCAACATGGTAAGTTCGTATGAAAAGTTACATTGACAAATTTTGAATATAACGTTATGCTGATATGTAAGACAGGTTTAGTGAAGTCTACAACATTAAGATTCGATTAGGGAGTTACAAATTTTGTACAGATTTTAGTGATTAAATAGGCAAAATTCATCACCTACCGACTCATATTGTGATTCTGAATATTAAAATTTACCCCTCTGAAATTAAACAACTTCTTTTAATTACCCTTTATAAATGTATTTTGATCGTAGCTATTCATTCCTTGTACTGTAGCAATACAAATTTGACCATGTATGCTGTATTATACATTTTAAACAATATTTTGCCAGCATTTATGTAGAGCCAAATTTGTATGCATTGTTTAAATGCAGAAATTGCAAAAAGTGTTTTCATTGAGGTTGGAAATTGTAATATCATGCAACAGAATGTTTTCGATAACAGAAAAATTGTTCAGGTCACGAAGTATAATTTAAATTTCAATGATGAAGGGTATACATATATGGAGAGAATCTTTTCCTTCTGCAATGCCAATTGTTAAAATGGATTGACTAAACCATCTCCCCTTTGGCTGCCAGATTTATTGAAAAGACTTCAATATCTGGATAAAATAGATGGAAAATCCAAACTTGAATCTAGTCAAAATCTTATAAAATCCAGACCCTAAATGTCACCTGTAGAACGTATGAACTCTTTTAAGTTGAATTAAAACTTATTATTTGAATAATATAATTATATAATAAAATCAGTAAAGCTCCACATAACTATGGAATTTGTATTTATTTTATTTTAAACTTGTTTAAAGACTTGCCTCTTTTGCGACCCAATCCAAGGTTTTATCTGCTTTATCAACTAGTCGTTGATGGAAGCGAAACTCCTTCTGCATTACCTTTCCTCGGAAAGCAATGATTGGTTCAGGGAGCACAATCCACCTGGGAAATGGTGTTATTATGTGGAATGATGTACTATCTGTCTTCAGGGAGGCAGTAATCCAATAGAGGTAATCAGGTTAATTGATCTGATGGCATTTTTACTTTTCAATAATTAACATTTTTTAAATGCAATCTCTATTTATTTATCTGATTACTTTCTCCTCATAAATATTCAATATACGATTTGTTATATAGTCAACTCCTTGACTGATTATAATATTTACAAGAGTCTGAAAATATTGAAGAGGAATGACTAAATGAACAATATTGATATCTTGCACTACTTAAATTTTTTACACATGTCAGACTCCTTTTCAGCATTCATAACTATTTTCAACAATGCAAAAAAATATTACTTTGGCAAATTTGCTTACTAGTAGTGTAAGTGCCACAAGCTTAATAGGGGGATGATTTTTTAATATTCTATGTTATCTATTTGCCACAAAGTTTGACTTTTGTATTGTATTGCACGTACAAGTATTCCTAGGAATGGTCCTCCCTAATCTTGAAAATATATTTTAAAACTCAAAAATATATTTACATCTTTAAACTCGGTAAAACTTTAAAATTTTCTTATTTCTGCTCCAATTGCCTTTTGCATTTGCTGGAATGGTATTATGCCTTTAGTACCATTGTCTGAATGATTACCCACTCAAAATTCCCCTCTTCACGGATTAGTTTTTTATTGAACGAATAATGATATGGTATAATTGCATATTTTCACTTTGGCTTAATGTAATAAGTAATGCACTTTCTATCCTAGTTTATTATAAATTGTGATTGTTGTAAGCAAACTTTTAGTCCGATTGTTAATAATCATTACTGTAATCTGAATTACTCTTCAGAAGTAATAGTGTAATTGGTAATCCAATACAGGAATATAAAGCAATAATGAAATCAATATGGGTTTGCAGTTTGCCAGTAAACTGTTCAACCCAGCCCATCCATCAGATTTTTGAGACTATTTCATTTTCCTTGGCAAACAATGAATTGCTAATTTTGATGGTAAAAAGAATAATAATTTCCTTCTCTCATAAATATAATTTCTAATTTTTAGGAAATACCTATACTGAAGCAAAAATACTCATAGAATTTGGGTCAGTGTATTTAAATGATAGACCATTGTTGAACAGTAATTTAACCTCTAGCTTGGAAAATTCTAAGAGTAGTACATACAGCTAAATTTGAGTTCTTGGACATATCCTTGCATTGCAATCTACCTATTAGCTATTCTATTTCATTGAAGGGGTCAGGTGAACATATTTGTTGAGTAAAAGCAAAATCTTAAGGCAATGGTGTGTGAATCATGGTTTAAATACCAATGAGTGTCAAGCTTGTGTTATTACAACATTGCAAGTTTTTCCTCATCATGCTTAAATATTCTATCTAAGATATCATATGCTTCTTCCTTGGCATGAATGCTTCCTAACCATACTGAGTGGTATCATTAATGTTGATACATGATAATATAGTGAAGCATTTTTATCAGTTTCCATCATTAGTTATTTGCAATATCTATGTACCTGTATAAATATCCAGTTTAGAAACATAGCCTAACTACTTTGCTTATAAAATGTGAATTGTTATAATAGCTTTCTGCATATTTATATCTCATGGCATTACGTCTAACTACAATTATATGTTCAGAAATGCTTATTTACTCAGTGTTTTTATTCTTTATTTTGCTTTTCATCGCAATTTTACAGTGCAATATCAATACAATATCACCTTGGACCTGTACATATGGTTAATTTTATGATAATATTGCTTTTCATTCAAAGTAAATGTTAATTAGCAATAAATATCCATTGTTTAGATATTCATTTGAAACTTTTATTTTTCATTTTGCAATATAAGTGTATTAAATTATTTCTATTTTGCAAAGCAAAAGGTCACCGTTTGATATGGTTATTAGAAATATTTTTACATATGCCTTTGATGACTTGCGATAGTCCAGGGATAAAGTGTTGGACTGCTGACCGGAGGGCCTGGGTTCAATTCTCGAGCAAGCCTCTCTGGTCACCTGCAGCTCCACCCAAGGTATATGATTTTTTGGGGGTTATAGATATTCCCGAAAAACCATAACCAGCAGAGGGAAAGGAGCTGGCCCCCCACCTCTGCTATGTCAATTTCACATGCTGTCGGGCTTATCACGTACTAGGGGAATTCTACCATTGCCTATCAAACTGGCCTTATGGTTGATTACTGTGTTTATGATTTATATACTTTTGGTGTGATTATTTAACATATATTCTTGAAGTTAATAATTTTTAATTTCAAGAATAAAATGGTCAAGTTGACATGCTTAATATCCTTCCACATGTTGTCTTTACCTGTGCAACACCAAGTTTCCTCCTGATGATTGATTTAGCCGTTGTTTGAGTGAGTTCAAAGGCAAAACCTTCCAGCGCTTCATTGGCTGTCCAAAAGACTCTGGGGCAGAGGGACATTCGATAGGCAGACAATCTTCCAATGAATTCACGCTGAGATCTATATTAGGTCAAAATCATATAATCAAAATTACATTGAAAGGAAATCTTAAGAACTTTTCGATTGCAGAACATTGACTAGTAAGATAAATAGATCCAAATGATCATGATTATATAGAAATATGTAGCTACCCAGTGAGTGGAGTGTTCAGTTACGAATCAAATTTCCAGTTTCAAATCTGGGTGAATATAGGCATGATCAGCTTCACCTTCAAGATGTGTTGTTTTCTGGTTAAGTCCTGGAGGCCACCAGAAATTAAAATCTTGATCAAATTTGCCCCCTTACCAATGGACTACCATCATCTTTCAAAGCCTCACTATTACCTTATAAATGTTTTGAAGCTTAGGAAATAAAGTGAATCTTTAGTTTAATAATTGTCATTTTTATTTTTACTGAAATGTAATGAGATAAAAAATAACTGACAAATCTTTAAGTTCATTGCACAGATTAACCCTTTATTTAGTTATGTTAGTTATTAACCCTTTAATAGTTATGTACTCTTAGTAGAGCATCCGCCCGGAAAGTGGAAGGTCCGTGGTTCAAATCCCGGATAGGGAAATATTTTTACTTTCGTGATCTGCTCAAAAACCGCCTTCCCCACATGTCCTGTCTTCGCCTATTATGTGTTTTTCTATCCCTTTTCCTTATACCTATTTCTGTTTGAATGAATATTTGTGCGCCGTATGGCGGGATTTTCAAGTTTGAATATATATATATATATATATATATATATATATATAGATCCAAAATAAATACTAAGAGTACATAACTGCCTGGAAGGGTTAATCTGTGCAACGAACTTAAAGATTTGTCTATATGAGATATATATATATATATAAGATATATATATATATATGTATTTTTTTTTTTTTAGGTAATCTACCGGTTAAGGTAGGTTTTTGGATGGACCCAACTATCAAACAAACATTTTGTGACTCCCCACCTAGCAAACTAATCTATATCAGGTCCCTCTTCATCTCGGTGTACTTCTTTCCTCCCTTCATCTCGTCCAACATCCCTATCCTGTTCCTACCCTTACCTCGCTTGCCCAACATTCTTCCCTCTATTACCCTCTTCAACATTCCACTACCGCTCAATACGCCCTTCATCCATTTTTCCTGCCTTCATAGGATTTCTCTCAACAAACCCCTCTCCTCCCCCACCATTTCTAGTACTTCCTCATTTGTTTTCCTTTCGGTCCATTTCACCTTTTCCATTCTTCTCCACACCCACATTTCAAAAGCCTCCAATCTACGTCTATCCTCCTGCTTCAGCGACCACGTTTCCGCGCCGTACATAGCTACGCTCCATATCAGAGTTTTTACGAGTCTTGTCTTAACATCCCTACTCAACGTCCCCGTCATCAACTCCCTCCTCCTTGAGAAAGCCTCCTTGCCTAGCGCAATTCTTCTCCTTACGTCCCTACCACTTTGACCGTGTTGGTCCAACACACTTCCGAGATATGTAAACTGTTCTACCTGCTCTATTTTTTCCCCGCCTATTTTAATATTTAGCTTAGCCTTTTTCTTTCTTGAAAATCGCATAACCTTTGTTTTATTAATATTTATTCTCATCCCATATTTATCGCACTGAACCTCCAATTCACTCAACAATGCTTGCAACCCCTTGGCTGACTGAGCAACTAATGCTTGGTCATCAGCAAACCTAACCGATTTTACGAATTCCCCTCCGACTTTCATTCCTACCTCCAGTTCTTCCCATGCCTCTTTAATCATTTCCTCTACATATACGTTGAACAGTACCGGTGACAATGGGCAACCCTGCCTTACACCTCTTCCTAACACTGCCCATCCGGACTCTCCGTTCCCCACTCGCACCTGAGCAGTCTGAGACATGTACAGGTTGCGGATCAGTCTCCTGTCTCTCCAATCCATTCCTATTTTCTGCAATACACGCATTAATTTTTCCCAATTCACTCTATCAAACGCTTTTTTGAAATCTACAAAACAGGCAAAAACGTCCTGATTGTATTCTATATTCCTCTCGACTAGTGATCTCATTACTGCAATGGCATCACGCGTACCTCTTCCTTTCCTGAACTCAAACTGATCATCCCCTAAGTAATCATTTGCCTTACTCTCTATCCTTTTGTTGATGATCCTGAGAATAACTTTAGCTGCGTGGGATATCAAACTTATTGTTCTGTAATCCTCACATGACGAAGCCTTTGCCTTTTTTGGAATAGGAACTAACACCGATCTCACAAAATCTTCCGGCCAGATTCCTTCCTCATAGATACTACGAATCAGTCCATATATGGCCTTCTTCCCACCTTTCCCTAACCATTTCAACATTTCTACAGGAATATTGTCCACCCCCACAGCCTTATTTGCTTTCATCTCCTTTAATGCCCTTTCTATTTCATCGTCGAGTATGCCTGGACCTAAGCTATCTTCTTCTACGTCATGTTCCTTTTCTATGTCTAACCTTGTCGGCCTAAGTTCTTTACCATACAGTGTTTCTATATATTCCTTCCATCTCTCTTGGATTTTTCCTGGTTCAACTATTATCTTACCCCATTTATCTTTAACTGTTAGCACACATCTTGCCTTCTTACTTCCCGATAATAACTTAACCTTGCTGTATAGAGCACCAATTTCACCCTTCTTCTGTAAACTTTCCATATCCTCGCATTGCGTTTTCCATCATTCTTCTTTTGCTTTATTTGTGGCCCTTCTCAATTTATTGTTAAACTCTTTGTACTTCATTTTGCCTAACTCTGTGTTTACTTTTTTCCATCTTCTTCTCTCATCCATCTTTGCAATCATCTCATCCGTTACCCATGGTTTCCTTATCCTTTTCCCGTTAACGGTTCCTATAGTGTCTTTAGCGGCTTCCAATATCCCTTTCTTGATACATTCCCATTTTTCTTCGATAGTACTCAGTTCTTTACCGTCATCCATCATTTTCTCTACAGCCTCCTGATACTCCTTCCTCGTTAATCCATTTACTGCTTCTAAATTCCATTTTTTAGCCCGCCGCCCTTGCCTTATCTTCTTGAAACGAACATTACATTTCATAACAACTAAATTGTGGTCAGAGTCCGCATCCGCTCCTGGGAAACTGTGCGAATTTATCACACTGTTCCTAAACCTGTGCCTAACCATAATATAATCTAACTGATACCTTTCTGAGTCACCTGGCATTTTCCATGTATACCTACGCCTTTTGTGGTGTCTAAACCATGTGTTAGTGATGACTAACCCCTGTCTCCTGCAGAATTCAATTGCTTTCTCCCCGCGTTCATTCCTCGTGCCTAACCCATAGTCCCCCACCTCACCACCATCTCTTCCTTCGCCTACCGTCGCATTCCAATCCCCCATCACTATCAAATGTTTCCCTGCAGGAACACTCGCGATGATATCCTCTAACTCATCATACATCCTATCGACTTCTTCCTCCTTGTGGTTGCTCGGTGGCATGTATACCTGAATAATGACCAAGTTCGTCGGCTCTGCTTTAATCTCTACGAGTAAAATTCTATCTGTCGCTTGCTCTATGTTGACTACGCTTCTTCCTACCCCTTTATTTAAAATTACGGCAACCCCTCGTTGGCTCTCGTCCCCGCCGCTGTATATTACTCTATAATTGTCACTCCAGTAATCCCCGCTATCCTTCCATCTCACCTCGCAGAGGCCTAAAACATCTATGTTACCTCTTTCCATCTCTCGCTTAATATTTTCTAATTTGCCTCTCCTCAACATTGTCCTGACGTTCCAGGTTCCTATTCTAACTACTTTCGTCTTCTTCTGCATCTTCTGTCCTGCTGCTGTTATTTCTCCCCCGCAAGGATTTCGTGGGATGACGACCGCGGAAGCCTTGCCTCCCCCGCTGCCGGGCACGACACACGGCCCCTTGGGCCGAGTCCCGCAGTTGCCAGGACTCAATTTCTGTTTATATATATATATATATATATATATATATATATATATATATATTGTTGCAGATCAATACAGACCATCTCCAGGGGATCTAAAACTGGGTAAGGTAACACAGTCTTGGTAGGAGAGCTCAAACTCACTCTAAAAGATGTTCGTACCATGATTGTTACACTGTTAAGTAATGTATACCATGTATGCTGTTACAGTTCATTTGATGTCTGCCTTCCCACACATATTTTAGTTTAAGCACACAGTTTTTCAGCAATAAACATAAGAAAAAGTAAGTCAATATGATGAAATTCTGTTTTTATTATTTAGCCAACAGAAAACCTAATACTTAGGTGTTAGGTTCAGAGTTATTTTTCCCAAATAAACAAAACTATTCATTATGTATCATTAATTTGATTGGCAATATCTAAAGAAGGAGAGATAGCATGTAGTCATTAGCTTCTCTTGAAATACCTCCTTCCTGCATTGATTAATATCCAGTGGAACGTTGGGGCATTTTTTGGGGGGAAACATACATAATTTTAAAGAGAAATATTAGCTTTAACACACGTGACATAAAATGTAATGCATTGTATATTAAAATGTAAGTTTTGAGAAGAAGTGATGAAATGAGTTGTTTGGGAAATATTTGAAGACAGAGAGGGTACATGGAGGAAATAATGGGAGGTTGTGCAGTGTTGATGGCTTATATAGCAAGGAAAATATTTTGCCAGTTGAACTTCAAATAATGTGCTTATTTTAGTGTGAAGGCTTCCACAGCTTTTTGTATTAATTAGACTTGACATTTTCTGGTACTTACTAATTATTATAATTCATTTATATAGAACTCACCATTTCACCTCTCCTAAGAAAAAAATTAGGAGAAAATTCCTCATTCCTGATGAGAATACTCCTAATAAAAGGAGTGAAATGTCTAGTCTTATAAAAATAAATAATACTTAGCAGGACCAAAAACGTCATGCATTAGGTAGAAGGTAGACTCTAGGAATTAAAAAAGACAAAAAATGTTGAGATTAGGCCTTAATGGACATTTTCTTGCTGAATATTTAGGGGTGAACAATGTTGATAATGCTTTTCAGAGACTATTCAAAGCATTATTCTGCCCAGTAAATAGTAGTAATGGCAGATTATGTTGATATAACTTTAATGTCTTGATTATGTACTATAGTGATGTTAACTGGATGTGAGGAATTAAAAATATATACAAAGATACAGGAATACAGGATACAGACCTGTAAATGCATATCCTGTTTACACCTTTAATCAATAACCATAAGAATATTTCAAATTTTACTTCATTAACTACAATTTGAATTTCTCTAGCACCTCTTCCATGTACCATCTTTTATTGACTGTTTGAATTTGTATTGCTTTTTCTGAGCAACCCCCTTTTGTCACTGTAAAGATACCCAGCATGTTTGTCTGTTCCAATATTGTAAGTTTTCTTCATTGGTACTCATCTTTTATGTGTCACAATTTGGTACTCAAGGGAAGAACATTTATCTCAAATTCAACCATGTATATGTTTGGTGAAAGATAGACAGAATTCGTCATTACTTATGACTTCTATTTACCTTTGAAGTATCGCCCTAGGTGCCTCAGGATTGATTTTGGCACCAGGGGTTGCAGATTCAGTAGCTTTCCTAGGGACCAAACAGCAGCATACTCCCACAACTTATTCCCCAATCGCCCACCATCTTGTACAGTCACCACATTTGAAACACTGCACTTGTCTGGCATCATCTGAGTTGCAATTGGGTGTCTAATGTCATGGAGTCGAGTGTCACTTATTCCTACACAAATTAGGAATCATAATCAAAATAGGTAGGTGGCTTGTTGTTAGAGATTCTTTTACAAGAGATACCTTTTGAAGTACCTACATAGTACTGATGAGCCTAGGGTTATTATGTACAATTATATTTAAGAAAATCACTAAAAAAACTCACTTAAGTTAACTCAAATTCATGTTCAAACAAGTTAAAATTCAGCTTCATATATATTAACACATAAATAAACGAAATTTTGTTTGGAGACTTATAAATTAAATTTTAAAAATTTTATCTCTTAAAAAAATGGATAATAAATTGCACAGTATAGATTCAACTCAACTAAAAGTATAAATTCATCTCCTATAAGTTGTGGTTGATACTAGAACAGACAACCGCATAAAATTTTGAAAATGAAAATTAAGCTTGTCAATAATTAAAGAGAATTCCATTGTCCAAGGAAAGCAAATTCAAACTGGATTGGAAATGTCAATATATAACAAATCCAAGAATTTTGTTACAAAACTGATCCCATATTTCTAAACAGGTAAGATTCCAGAATGCTCTAATTTCTGGTCCTGTGTCAATTTCAAAGGTATTCATACTTTTGCTACTACATACATACAATACTTCCATATTGCTCTTCCTTCAATTATGGTTGCCAAGATTTCATTATACCTTAGTGAACCTTTAATCAGTTTTGCCCTTCCTCAATCTATTACTTTTCAAAGTGGTTATCTACTTCTACTAGAAGATGAACATTAAGTATTCTATCTGCTCAGCTTGTCTCATTAGCTTCCTCGACATCCACATTTCCAAAACCTTGAGCACATTCACTTCTACTTTCCTGATGGTTCATTTCTTACATACTATATGTACTATGCACCAAACATATACCTTACATGTACAATACACTCATGCAAAACATATGACGTGGTCCAAATGAGCATCTTTTGGTGAACAATTTCCTGGCGTATCCGCCAATGTGATTATTTATTAATAATTATTTTGCATTGCTTGTTTTGCCAGAGCTGTTCTCATTTCTATTTTTGTCTCACACTTATTTTTGTTAATAATGTTGATCTCGAGGCACGAGAAATTTTCAATATCATAAGGGTTTATAATTCGTTGTCTCGGGCGTGACTTCATGGAATCGACTTAACATAATGAAAAGAGAAACTTTATAATTCCACATAGATTTATTAGACGGACGACCTAGGTTTCGACGTGGCACGTCATCATCAGGTACTTTTTTCTTTGCAAAAAAGTACCTGATGATGACGTGCCACGTCGAAACCTAGGTCGTCCGTCTAATAAATCTATGTGGAATTATAAAGTTTCTCTTTTCATTATCATAAAGGTTTATAAACTTGGTCATTGTTCAGGTATACATGCCCCCGAGCAACCACAAGGAGGAAGAAGTCGATAGGATTTACAATGAGTTAGAGGATATAATTGCGTCTGTTCCTGCAGGGAAACATTTGATAGTGATGGGGGATTGGAATGCGACGGTAGGCGAAGGAAGAGAAGGTGATGAGGTGGGGGACTATGGGTTAGGAACGAGGAATGAACACTGGGAGAAAGCGATTGAATTCTGCAAGAGACAGGGTTAGTCATCACCAACACATGGTTTAGACATCACAAAAAGCGTAAGTATACATGGAAAATGCCAGGTGACTCAGAAATGTATCAGTTAGATTATATTATGGTTAGGCACAGGTTTAGGAACAGTGTGATAAATTCGCACAGTTTCCTAGGAACGGATGCGGGACTCTGACCACAATTTAGTTGTTATGAAATGTAACGCCCGTTTCAAGAAGATAAGGCACGGGCGGCGGGTTAGGAAATGGAATGTAGAAGCATTAAATGAATTAATGAGGAAGGAGTATCAGCAGGCTGTAGAGAAAATAATGGATTACGGTAAAGAACTGAGTACTATCGAAGAAAAATGGGAATGTATCAAGAAAGGAATATTGGAAGCCGCTAAAGACACTATAGGAACCGTTAAAGGGAAAAGGATAAGGAAACCATGGGTAAGCGATGAGATGATTGCAAAGATGGATGAGAGAAGAAGATGAAAGAATGTAAACACAGAGTTAGGTAAAATGAAGTACAAAGAGTTAAACAATAAATTGAGAAGGGCCACAGATAAAGCAAAAGAAGGATGGTGGAAAACGCAAGGCGAGGATATGGAAAGTTTACAGAAGAAGGGTGAAATTGGTGCTCTATACAGCAAGGTTAAGTTATTATCGGGAAGTAAGAAGGCAAAAGCTGTGCTAACAGTTAAAGATAAGTGTGGGGTAAGGTGATAGTTGAACCAGGAAAAATCCAAGAGAGATAGGAAGGAATATATAGAAACACTGTATGGTAAAGAACTTAGGCCGACAAGGTTAGACATAGAAAAGGAACGTGATGTAGAAGAAGATAGCTTAGGTCCAGGCATACTCGACGTTGAAATAGAAAGGGCATTAAAGGAGACGAAAGCAATAAGGCCGTGGGGGTGGACAACATACCTGTTGAAATGTTTAGAAAATGCGGGAAGAAGGCCCTATATGGATTGATTCGTAGTATCTATGAAGAAAGAATCTGGCCGGAAGATTTTGTGAGTTCGGTCTTAGTTCCTATTCGAAAAAGGTAAAGGCTACATCATGTGAAGATTACAGAACAATAAGTTTGATATCCCACACAGCTAAAGTTATTCTCAGGATTATCAACAAAAGGATAGAGAGTAAGGCAAATGATTACTTAGGGGATGATCAGTTTGGGTTTAGGAAGGGAAGAGCATGATGCCATTGCAGTAATGAGATCACTAATTGATAGGAATATAGAATACAATCAGGATGTATTTGCCTGTTTCGTAGATTTCGAAAAAGCATTTGAGAGAGTGAATTGGGAAAAATTAATGCGTGTACCGCAGAAAATAGGAATGGATTGGAGGGACAGGAGACTGATCCGCAACCTGTACATGTCTCAGACTGCTCAGGTGCGAGTGGGGAACGGAGAGTCCAGATGGGCAGTGTTAGGAAGAGGGGTAAGGCAAGGTTGCCCATTGTCACCGGTGCTGTTCAACGTATATGTGGAGGAAATAATTAAAGAGGCATGGGAAGAACTGGAGGTAGGAATGAAAGTCGGAGGGGAATTGGTAAAATCGGTTAGGTTTGCTGAGATGACGAAGTATTAATTGCTGAGTAAGCCAAGGGGTTGCAAGCATTGCTCAGTGAATTGGAGGTTCAGTGCGATAAATATGGGATGAGAATCAATATTAATAAAACAAAGGTTATGCGATTTTCCAGAAAGAAAAAGGCTAAGCTAAATATTAAAATAGGCGGGGAAAAAATAGAGCAGGTAGAGCAGTTTACATATCTTGGAAGTGTTTTGGACTAATATGAGGTCAAAGTAGTAGGGACGTAAGGAGAAGAATTGCGCTAGGCAAGGAGGCTTTCTTAAGGAGGAGGGAGTTGATGACGGGGACGTTGAGTAGGGATGTTAAGACAAGACTCGTAAAAACTCTGATATGGAGCGTAGCTATGTACGGCGCGGAAATTGGTCACTGAAGCAGGAGGATAGATGCAGATTGGAGGCTTTTGAAATGTGGGTGTGGAGAAGAATTGAGAAGGTGAAATGGACCGAAAGGAAAACAAATGAGGAAGTACTAGAGATGGTCCGTGAGGAGAGGGGTTTGTTGAGAGAAATCCTATGGAGGTAGGAAAAATGGATGAAAGGCGTAGTGAGTGGTAGTGGAATGTTGAAGAGGGTAATAGATGGGAGAATGTTGGGCAAGCGAAGTAAGGGCAGGAACAGGATAGGGATGCTGGACGGGATGAAGGGAGGAAAGAAGTACACCGAGATGAAGAGGGACCTGATATAGATTAGTTTGCTAGGTGGGGAATCACAAAATGTTTATTTGATAGTTGTGTCCATCCAAAAACCTACCTTAAACGGTAGATTACCTAATAATAATAAAAGGTTTATAGTAGTTTTTAGTGACTTTTAATAATCAAACCACTTTACTTTTCCACATAAACTTTTTAATTTTTACTACCCAGGTTTCGTTATAACATAACATCATCAGGTCAAAGTTTATGTGGAAAAGTAAAGTGGTTTGATTATTAAAAGTCAGTATGAAGATTTTCCACCAAGTTACGCCAGAAACTGTTTTATTTAGTAGTTTTTAGGTTTTCTTCTCTCGTTTCTATCCCCATCATTTTTTTTCTTCCTACTAATCCCCAATTTAAAATCTTCTATGGTTTTTCATGGTTTATTTTTTATCTTCTAGGGTTAAAAGAATATACATTAAATAAAAATCGATATAAAACTTTACTTTTCAAAGGCACACTCCTTGAATCTGAATTAAATCTGCCCCCAATATTGTGTATACTTGAGGTTAGTCAGAATTTTAATTTGCATAATATGTTGACTCAGATATTTTATGTTAAATATGCTCTTGAGAAGTGAGGTAAGGCTAAGTAAAATGAGCAGTATAATAGATCTATGTGGTGCTTTTTAAAAAATATCATAGTTGGTTCTACTTTCTAAACTATGTAAATAAATATGTACTCAGGTAATTAATATCATGATATTTATGAAATTGTAAAATCCTAGAAAGATTATTATTTTTTATGGCCTAGAAATGTAATTATACAGAATGCATTTTGGCATGCCTTAATGCACCAGTTGCTTTTTGGGAAGGGATTTACCTACTGAGATTAGAAGATATAAACATTATTCCTTGCCAAAATTCAACACAGGCATTTTGATATTCACTTTGAGGAAAAAAGCACCATTAAAATCTTAATACATAATGCTGAAATCTTGCAGTTTCATAGATAATAAACCTAAATTTTAGCTTATGTCCATATGGAGTAGGGATATGAATGATAATGACACTGGAGTATGGGGTATTGATGGATGGAACTGTTGTTCATGTAATAGCTGCTGGCATCAGAAATGTATTTGCAAGTGTATGTTACTCATGTGAATCACATACATTGATGAGAAAACAAGTTCAAAGAGAAGCAAATTCATGTAAAAAGATTTTTCATTCTCAATTCTGTCAAGCACAAGGGTTTTGGTGTCTGGAAATGTGTTCTCTACCTCTAGTTAATAATTCATATAAGTATGTAGGGTTTAATAGTAGTTCAGCATTTAATGTGAAATGATATCTTTCCTTCATATGCAATATTATAAAAAAAACCATAAACACAGTAATCAACCTGAAGGTCGGTTTGGTAGGTGATGGTAGAGTTCACCCAAGACTAAGCCCGATGGCATGTGAAATTCACACATCAAGGTTGGGGGACCAGTTCCTTTCCCTGTGCCGGTTATGGAAAAATCACGGCTTGGGTGGAGCTGGAGGTGACCAGAGTGCCCTGCCCGGGAATCGAACCTGGCCCCTCCGCTCCAGTCCAACACTCTACCCCCTGGACTACCATGACCCATATGCAATATTATAGATGATGAAAATTTAATTTAGTACATTATTTATTTAAATGATTATTGATTGAAAAATAAACTCACAAGAAATGCTTTTGAGACTTCTTATTAGTATTAATAATATTTCATTATTTTTGTATTAATTTAATTTTTTAAATATGATTTTATTTGTTCTCAAGTTCACATTGCATTTTATGCATAAAAAATTTGGTAGTTATATATTTTGATTTACTAGAACTATTTTTATGTTAGGGGAAATATGAATAATTTAGTAGTTCCCAAAATGATCTAGTTTTTTTATCACTGGACTCTGGGAGAAGTAAATGTTACGTCGTATTGGTAGTCAATTTTGAAATGATAGAAGTATACCACTTTCGGATCACGCACATAATCGGTACACTTGTCACACTTTCAATTTTCTTAAAATATATCATGAGTTTTTATTATTTTTTCGCATGATACGGAGGTGGCAGATTTTTTCAGAGGCATCCCGAGCCCTACTTTGGGTGCCATTCGGAGAGCACAAGTGGAGTGCACCATCCGTTGCGCGGGGTTTTGAACGTTTGATTCCTTTCCGAATAACAATAAGAGTAGGCTAATGTTGGCTACAGGTTTCTCTCCAATGTTCCCTCAAAAACCTGAACATCCTACATTCAACCAAATTACCCCCACTTATCTCTAATGGTGGAATTGACCTTACTTGTCGGTCGTCTACACCGAGTAACCAGCTATTGCAAAGTCCATGACATTAGTATGTCAATGCCAAAAAAAACTTATCGCCTATCAGGAAATCCATTCCCGAGGCGGGATTTGAATTCCCTGTCTTCGGGTCTCTCGGCTTAAATGCCCACGGAGCATACAATACAGTATTACTATTCCTGGGTAACGTTTAAACGTTCCTTCACGTACGGGACGAATGAGTGTAATTGAGGGTTATTAGTCATGTGGAAAATAATTGGCTTCTAATCGTCGTTAAATAATCTTGAATTAAAAACTCAAGAATAGTTCCCAAGGGAAGGTTTCTTTTCCAGGAAGCCTTGGAGAATTTTCCTCTGGGTAATGAAAAGTATAAGAAGCACTCTTCGACTCACCAGAACACTTTGGAGGCCAAGAGTTAGAACTCCTCGGAAAGATAAGCCCTGGAACTTCTTCAATGCGTATGTCTAGACTGTTGATCCCGAGTATACGGACGTCCGAGCATTGCCCGTAACCCAAATACCGTCTTTACATGGTACCCGAGTATCAATTAGCAACGGCTGCCCGGATGCCTTCCGTCGTTCGAGTGTGCTGCGAGTACCTATTCGTCTTCCGCCTACCCATTTCCGTTTTTCACTCGCGCAATTCAGGACCACATGACAAAATGGTGGAAGAACTGGCAGTTAAAAACTTTAAACTCATTCTTTTTGCATAGTTATTACGCAAACACTCCCTGCCACACGCCCTTGAGGCGGTTTGCTGGGTATAGTGCAGATTTAGAATAGAGTAGAATTTTCCCGTGTCAAGAGTGCTCTTGCGGTTCCGTTACGATTGTGAACGGTTGAATAAAATCGATGACTTAATAAGGGGATCTTATGGAGAGCAGGTCATCGGATTGTATAAGGCGTGCGCCGAGAAAATTAGCCTTGTCGTCTCGTCATTTCTTCCGGGTGGAAAAAATAGCTCAGCCGCCGATAATGAGTTTTGAAAAGTTTGTTTTGAAATTGAAATCTCGTCGTCTGATGAAACGGCCATGTCGTGGAGCGAGCCAATTTTCGTAAAATGCCTGTCATTCCTGACCTCTATTCCTTTGAATGTGAATCAATACGAGAAACGAGATTTGATCTCCAAACTCCGATGGAGAACAAAAATCGTCGTGTCCCCATCAGAACCTACGAGTCCATTCGGTTCTCCAGAGCGCATTCCAAAAATGGGTTCAACGAACCAACCCATTGTCTGAAAAACTGGCGTAGCGCGTTGATTAAAAAGCCTTCCTTACTCCAGAATAAGAGTTCACTTCTCCATGGGAGACTCCTAATTTGGTCACGGATGGCGTATGGGAAATAACGAAGCGTAAATCCTCAGGCGTCTGAGGGTTAACGTTCACCTCCGATAATGTTAAGTCTACTGCCTCCCGCAAGGTACATACAAAGAAAATAGCTGCCTTAATATTTATAGTTGAACTTGTGAGAAGTTTGAAAATTCCTTGTTTATCCCTGCAAAGAACAATTGCGATTCTGAATGTATATAAATGTAAAAAAGCAGTACTTCAACATACGTTGACTTGCGCTTTCGCTCGGCCATTGCTACACGCGTATTTTTATCTTCTGATCGTTGAACGAGAAAGTGGAGAGTTGAGTGTAAAAATTGATAGGGACCAAATACTGTTTACATTTTTTGTGTACAAGGAACATTGTTCTTATGCAAACTGCTTGGTAAGAGGCACTGATCTGAAAAACCTGAAGTTTAATGACGGCTTTGAATTTAATTTTTAATAGTTAATATTTATAAAATTCAAGCATTACGTAAATAGCGTATAAGACAATTAGCCTTTCTATCGCTTAACATTTTTAAGGCGAACACCACAGACAGCATATGCCCGAATGAATATTGGACGAACCTTATCATTCAAATGAAGAGCGTTTTGGCCAAATTGATTTGCGATGACAAATAAAAAATACTAATAATAATAATTCGGCCCGTTTGATTAGAAACGGGCAATTTATTGCGTCAATTTCAATTTTTGGGGTACCTTATTTTCAAACCCCTAATAAAATTTCGTTAATTTTTACAAATTACAAAATATGAGTTACATGCCATTCCTTTCCGTCGCTCTCCCGTTCTTACTTTATCTTTTGTTGATAAGCCTATCCAATATTTTCCTAATGGAAACTACGCGACAGTTACTTAAACGGAATCACCCGCTAATGGACATGAAAATGTAGAATTTTGCGGTATTAAAACCGCTTCCCTTGAACGAGATTCGAACATGGACTTGAGTTCGAATCCAGGTCAAGGCGTGTGATATTTATCCTGCGGAATTCCTCATTTACAATGGTTTTGGTATGTAGATGAAATGGTGGGCTATATTATTATGCTTAGTTGTCCATTAATTTAAGAAGGTTCACTGATTACTATTATAATATGATAGAAGTAAATTACCTAATTCAATAATAATGTTGCTATTGCGTCTTTCAATGAACTCCCTGTTGCACGAGAAACATTTTAAGAATTCGTACGTAACTACCTATACTTTTATGAGAGAAAATTTTGGATAATAAATCTTCTCATTTCCATATTATACGATATATATTGTTTTACTGACTGATTTTTGATTTTGTTTTAATGTTTATCAGAGGCGAAAATGCTACCTGATTGATGGCTATGCTCCCAAACCTGGTCCCATCGGCTCATGGCTCATAGTTTATATTAACCTAGAGAGTAGCTTAGCAAGCTCATTAATTTCTGACTCCTTAATTAGTAATTGTTTTAATGAATAGCATTTTTCAGCTCCCGTGAGTGGATTTGTTATGACAACTCTAGTGCAAAGTTCATTGCTGTACATATCTTGAGGAATATCGTTGACGTCATTCTTGACTATGCGCTTTGTGTAGAACGTGCCACCAATCCAAACAAACGCAAGTAATGGCTGAAACTGATATTGGTTAAAATGAAAGCCGGCGTATATCTTAAAAATGTATAGGCAAATGATTACTTATCATGTTGGATGTTCCAAGTGTGTGATGTTTCCTCCTCGTTCCTTCAGTTAACCTCCTCTTCGCTCCTTCGGCCATTAACTGCTTTCTTGCACTAGTATGTAGAATATCATTCTTTTGGCCTTCCTGTTCTTCTGCATTAGATGAATCAATATATTTCGCACTGAAAAAAAACCTCTGAAATGGTGCATAAAAGTTTAGAGGATGTTGAACATTGGTGCCATTTGCAATTCGGCGTTTGTAATTGCGTAACATTTTCGAAACTCAATGAAATACGACTATTTCATATTTTTCTCCCGAAATTACCGTGCTGAGGTTTTATTTTCTGTGGAAGCCCTTGGGCATTGAGACAGAAAGACGGGAAGAAAAGAGTCTAGCATTGTAGTATATTGGGGTTCAGATTTGGTAAAAGTGTAAAGTTGAAATTTCGAAAAGTTTTACCAACCGGACACTGTTAAAAAGTAAAATATATGATACTAACCTCTGCCGTATTTCCGTCGGTTCTTTTGACTGTTCAGGCGAAGGACGAAGGGCAATGCCTCCGTCAAAAGAATTTTGGCTCGAGTCATTCACTTTCTGGTGGCTGGAGACAGTGGACTGTGACGAAACGCCATCTGTTGCTGCTAAATTTTCGTGTTCCGATATTTCATTCCGCATTTTCTCTGGATATTTAAACTAGAGTGAGTTGAGACTGGAATTATTATTTCACGGAATTCATCAAGCTTACAAGTATTTGGATTGCGTTATGTTTAGGATTTGTCGTCAGCGACCGTGAACCAATGTAAAATAGGGTTTCGAAAAAAGTACTCGTATGCATTTTCCGGTATCTCAGAAATTCACGGAGTGAGGACATCCTATTGAACAATTTATTTTCTTGAGAGATATTTAAAAGCGTCTTAATTTACCAACATCTAGATCCAGAAGATAGTTTTTATGCATTATTTTGATTGACATTTCTGTTAAATAGCATTGATTTACACCGAGAAAATATTTCTTATAAATCTAATTTTTCTTTCGTTTATTTTTCAAATATATGTTTCAAAATGTGTAATTCGTTAACAGTGGTGGCATTTTAAATTTTATGGGCTGCACTGTAGGTTTTTTTCACTGTCAAAATTGAACGATATGTGATACACTTCGACTTGATTCCCTCAAGTAGTACGTATTAGACAATCTTGTGCGTTATCATTTAGACCCCAGAAGGATGGCATATATTTTATTGATGGGTGAAAAATATTTCATCATATAGTATGCTGGAGTCATTAAGTGCTTTCTTTCACTAGTGTAAAGAAAATCATTCTTTATGGCTTTCATGTTCGTCTGTACACACTGAAAAAATAATCTCTGAAATAGTGCACAAAAGTCTACAGGGTTGTAGCATTGATTTACGAGGTATGCTCATAAAGTAAGGGCCGTTTGGTCACAGGAAAAATATACTCATATGAAACACATTTTATTGGCACTTTTATTTAGCTACAAACCTACACTACTTCTCTACATAATCGCCGTTCACTTCTAAGCATTTTTCGTACCGCTGCACCAGCTTCTTTAACCCCTCTGCATAGAATTTCGTGCCTGAGAGTTGGACCAATTGACAACGTCGTTCTTCAGTTCCTCTTTGGTTTCGAAACGTTGTCCACCGAGCCACTGTTTCAATTCCAAGAAGAGGAAGTAGTCACTAGGTTCAAGGTCTCATCATCTCCATCTTGTTGGTAACAGCCCAAAAACTCTCGTCCACTGGACATTCTTTGCTCTTTGTGGTGGTCGGTGAGCATTTTCGGTACCCACCTTGCACGCAATGTGTGGTATCCGAGGTTTTCCGTGACAATATTGTAGACAAAAGTGCGTCCAAGTTGAGGAAATTGTTCAGCCAGGCCATTAATCGTCAATCGACGATCACATCGCAGTTTTTGTTCCACTTGCGAAACTATTTCATCGGTGAGAATACTAAGCCTTCCACTTCGCTCTTCGTCATGGACATTCGTTCGTCCATTTTTAAAATCACGGCACCATTGTCTAAACTTTCCTACTCATAACTGTAGGTCCATAAACTAGGCATAACTCCCGATGAATTTCAGCAGCCAACAATCCTTTTGCATACAAGAATCGTATGACAGAACGCGCTTCACAGCTGGCGGGATCAACGACTGTCGCGGACATTGTTGTTTGCATGCACGGACAAGCAAACGACTTCTGAAACAAAACAAATGCTGCTATAGCTTCTCAATGAATCATTAAATGGCGCTGCGGAAATAAAACTGTGTTCTGAAGCGCCAATATTTAAATATAAGCAAACGGCTCTTACTTTATGAATATGCCTCGTTTATCGATAAAATACTGACCTCTATAGATTTTGCGGATGAACGATTTAATCAGACATTAATTATCTCAGTGCATACAAAAATTCCATCTGTTAAATAAATGGTCAAGCTATGCATGCGTACACCTATAGTGGGATTGTTTGTATATGAATATGTGTGCATACATTTTCCGTGTACGTACGTAGCCATCATAGGTCTATGGCGTACTCTATAAAATCAGAATTAGGAATAATCGGTAAACTCTGAGCCACAATATATTTTGCAAAGACAGTAATCGGGAAAATAGAAGCATATGCACCACGAGATAAAATACCATGGCCAAGTAATGATTTTGAGGTAGAATTATCTAGACTGAGAGGACTAAAGTCAGCCAGGGTTCCGATAGTGAGTTGGAGATTAAGACTGCAAAATACTACATATGATTTACTACTCGCTCCCAGAATTAGATGATGGGACATACATGCGAGCACTACGACACGTAAAAGAAGGCATGGTTTGTCTTACCTCGGCAGCTGGGCGATTTTCATCTGTAGCCATCCCGGTCTTTAAGCAAAGCGTGCTTCTTTCTGTAAGGAAATTATCGATGACGCTTTCACCTGGGTCAGCACCATAATCCGTATTATTCCTCTTCAGATCCTCTGCTCCGTACTTGTCAAAGAATCTACGACATACGAGGAGATCAGATAGGTGAAACTTAAATCCATGCTATGAAAGCGTTGACGCAATTTTATATTACAATTAGTCTATGCGTACATCGTGGAGACATTTTGGTACGCTTTATAATTTTTGCTTTGAAAAATGAATGGTTATAATATGGAATAGGGAGTACTTCAAATACACGTTTACGTGACCTCTGGCTGGATGATCAGGCATGCACACTAAAGACATAAATGGTTCCAGTGTCACGCGACATTTACTGAAGAAAGTTCCATAACATAGAATTAAGAAGAAACCCATCTTTATCTGCATTTTACTTGAGCCGCTTTAAATTTGTGAATTTCTGAATCGATTTGAACAATTATTTGACTTATTTTCATCAGAAAAGCATGGAAAAAAATCAAGCACGAGAAAAGCAAACTTTTGAATAAAAAGTATACTTTTCAGCTAGAGGTTATTGAAACGCAGTGGTGGGCGATGGGAGAGATGGGAGTGAGGCAGGAGAATTCGATTCAGGAACAAGGAATGGCCACGGAGAGAAAGCAATGACTTCTGCAGGAGACAGGCTTCAATCAGGACGGACACATGTTTTAACACCACGATATACATATATATGCGAGAAGAATGCCCGGTAATTCAAAGAGATATCAGTTACACTATATTATGGTTAGGCTTAGACTTAGGAACAGCGTGATTAATTCGCACAGTTTCCCGGGAGCGGATGCGGACTCGGACCATAATTTAGTAATAATGAAGTGTAACGTCCGGTTCCAAAAGATAAAACGGGGAAGGCGGTTTAGGAAATAGAGTTTAGAAGCGCTAACAAGAAAAGAGTATCAACAGGCCGTAGAGAAAATCATGAGTGAGGAAAGGGAGCTGGGTACTCTTGAGGAAATAAAAAACCATAAACAAAGTGATCAACCCGAAGGTTGGTTTGGTAGGTGATGGTAGAGTTCACCCAGTACTAAGCCCGACGGCGTGTGAAATTCACACATCAGGGTAGGGGGGCCAGTTCCTTTCCCTGTGCCGACTATGGTTTCCCAGGAAGAACTGGTACCAGAAAAATCACATAGCGTGGGTGGAGCTGTTGGTGTTCAGAGAGGCTTGCCCGGGAGTCGTACCCCCGGGAGTGGGACCCTCCGGTCAGTAGTCCAACGCTTTGCCCCCTGGACTACCGTGACATAGATACCAAAGTGGCAAACGAAACTATAGGAACAGTAAATATGAAAAGGACAAGAAAACCATAGATTACGCATGATTTGTTTAGAAATATAGGAAACAGAATAATTTTAACACTGATTTTGGAAGAAGGAAGTACCTAGAAATAAATAATATTTTCGTACATTTTCATCGCACTGTGTTCCTCGTCGTCAAGCTTCTCTCTACCTTCCCGGGACATCCTGTGCCTACGGGAAACCATTCCTTGGGACACGTCGCGTATCGTTGTTCCGTAGAACTTGGCATCACGAATTCGTGACGCGACCCTCGAACAGGGGTCCAGTCTAGCAGCGCTCCGCACACTGTAACGGTCCACGGACAACTGATGCGGATGGTCTCTCATACTATATGCATACATAGTATACTATATGTACTACATACATAGTATGCGGATGAATGGTTGAAGAGGTATGGGAAGAACAGGAAAAATGGTGTGATGAGAAAGACGAAACCTAAGTTAAACGCCAAAATAGGGACGGAAAAACAGAAGATGGAAGAGTTTACTTATTTTTGGTAGTGTTTAGGATGAAGGTGGTCAAAGTAATTGGGATATCAGAAGAGGAATTTCATCAGGCATAGAAGTTTTTACAAGGATGAGTGAGCTAGCGACAGGGACGTTGAGTAAGGATGTTAAGAAAAGATTGGTGAAAAACTCAATACGGTGCGTGGTTTTGTACAGAGTGGATTATGGTTTTTCAAGCAAGATAGGTCAGAGGTTTTTGAAATTTGGATGTGAAGAAGGATGAAATGGTAAATGGACGGAAAGAGAAACCGGTGAAGAAGCATAAAGCATGATGGGGGAGGAGAGAACGTTTTTGGGAGAAATCTAAAGAAGGCCGGATAGATGATAATGAGCAATTTGATTGGCGATGGAATGTTGTAGACTGTGATTAGGGGAAGAACGTTAGGTAAGCGAGAAAGAGGGCTATGGTAAACGGAATGAAGGGAGGTAGAAAGTATGTGGAATTTCAGAAGGGATTGTTTTTGTTTGGTGAGTCACATATGTGTCTTGTTAGACGAGGCTAAGTGATGTAGCTGATTCCAAGAAACTGCGGTGATGCCGCAGCAGTACCTTTTAACGGAGTCATCCGTTAATATGCATTTCAATGCAACAATTTCAGAATGTAAAAATCATTCGCCTTGACCAGGATTCGTTTAAAGTTGGCTTTATCCTCGTGGACTATGGCGCTTCGCGCACGGTTACGAATGCCTGTGACATTGTATGTACGGTATTCCGTCACATCTTTTTCCTGTAAGGCCACAAACATTTCGGAGTTTAAGATTACGCCTTGGCAGTTCACCTGGCTAAAGCATTCGCCGGGATCCGGGTTGGAATCCTGGTCAAGGCGAATGATTTTTACACTGAAATTGTTTCATTGTGATGTGGCTAAGTTCAGTTTGTGTTCATCCACAACTTACGTTAAACGGTAGAACGCCATTGATAATAATGTGGGCATTCGTATGTCAATATATAAGTGGGTACCATTAATTTTATTATTGCTGAGGTTGTTTTGTTATGTAAAGTTGGAATACGTGCGTACTAATTGTATGATGCTCGTGAGAACTTCGTAGAAAGTAATGTGAAGTTATTCGTTTCGCTGGGTTTCACGATGGTTCCTCTTTTTACATGATCTCTTGTGTATTCCCGGGCACATTCACTGATATCCAGAAAATCGCGATGTTGGGCGTAGTTAGGCGCGGTTGGAGGGATTTGCATCACCTGGATCATTCATGGGACTGTTTGGGTAGCCATCGACTTGCCAGTGCACCGCCCAATGGCCTTTAAACACGTTGGGAAGAAGGGATGTGACCAAACCCAAAATAACTGGAAGGTGAAGAGGCTGTACCTTAATGTTCTTGGGGACTATGTTCAATAGCTTGGTTTCCCTCTGCATATTTAGGGATAATCAAGGAATAAACATTTTAAAAGGTCACGTTTTCTTTTAATATGCATATTTCATTTACCCGTGAGTTCCTGGAGGTGCTTGAAGATGTGCGTGCTACTTTCCTTGGGGAACCAAGCGCATCCCAAGCACCTCCCTCGTTTCGTCAGTGCTGTGGTTAAGCACCAAAAGATGACACATTAATGAAAGAAAATTATAATTTTTATTGGGGAGAAAGTTATCTGAGGAAGTGCATTACTTAATAATACGAGTACAAACACAATCTGAAAGTCGGAATTGAATACCTTCGCAGTAATGGCGTATCAAGAGGATCACCCCTCATCTCCATTGTCGCGAGCGGAACGCTTTCCTTCGCTGTTGTCGTTGCGGGTGTCGTCGAAGTAATCGACGAGGTGTGTCTCAGCGGAAGGATTCCCAAAGTCACCACTGCGACCATCGCCAGCAATCCAAGTTGAATTCTCCAGGTAAGCTTCATCGTGTATCATTTGTTGATTTTATTTATGATTAGGTTCAATGGCTGCACCAGGTGTCCACACCATAAGTCCCGTTTCCTTAAGATGGGACCGTAAAAACAATTGATTTTAGATGCCCGTGTCATTTGGTTTTTCTTTGAGGACTCTTAAATATTTTTGTGTAAGAAACAGCGTAATTTTTGTGTTCATTACTTCGAATAATGGCATGGCAGGTTTTGTGGGAAATTTTTAAGCGAACAGTCGAAGGATATTTATTTGTTTTTTATGTGTAGCATTCAAACAGTAAATAATTAGAGAAACCCTCAGACTTCAGGGCCGGCAAAATAGGAACTTCGTGGAATTCCTGGAGTCCGTCAGGCGTCCTCTAATTCGATGAACGTTTCATATTTGTTGAATATTTAATCACTAATTACACCATATATACTTCATCATACCAACAAACGTCACCGTTGGGAAAGCGAGTGAGAAAATCGCGACTTGAAGAGTAAAAGGTAGCTATGTTAGAAATGGAGGAATTATATTGTAACTAAGGACGTCCTAGCCAAGAGTAATTGGCGGAATATCTCTTTATTCAGCACTTAAATATCTTTCGTATTAACGACCATTTTTGCCATTTAAGTGAATATAACGATTTTAAGATCAAGGTACACTTAACCACTTGACCAGGCGGGACCATTGCCCAGCGTACTAGTGGACTTAGCGACAAAACCTATGTTTTTTTAAGGGATGGAGTAGAACGAACACGTCACGTGAATTACATTTGATAAAAACGACTAATTTTTCTATTCATACTAAATCACGTGAGGATATTTTGTGTAAAATATTGTAATATATTACAAACGCCATCGAAAGCAACGAATCTCCATCCTCTTATAGAAAAACTAAGTAATTCTAAATTCAAAAGATAACTCTGCATTAAATCATAGCTCAAAGTTTTCAGTAGGTACCGAAATGTTTCAAACGAAAGGTCAAACCGACAAATATATTGGTTCGGTGTTCTGCTTTTATTTCCATAATCGTGGACAGAATTTGAATATCGGTGGATAAAACGAATTTGGTTAGACTGTTTTCGAAAGGCTTTAGTCTTCCCGTCAGCTGAACGCTGGATGGATTATGTTCGCGTTATTGATGACGCTCACTAACGTTCATTCGAACGTTCGCGTCAGAACGCGAAAAATCGAGTTGCGTCAATTCGAACGAACCTAAATTCTCATGCATGAAAATTTTTCTTCACAAAGGGGAATGGAATAAAACGTGAATAACGAATACATAAATGGTTTTAATTCCTGCAAAACCGTCTGTAGTTCTATACATTTGATCAGCGAATTTTATAACGCATGCTTTAAAATGAAACTTTCGAAGAAATAAATTTCGTTTTCTTTTATACAATAAATTTCCTTAACTAAGTACTTTCTAGACAAGACTCGCTGTTTTTGTATGGGATAGTAGCGTAGAAAACATTTGGTAGTGGTTGTGCTTGGAACCGGCGAATTGCAAGAGAAACGGCAAGAAAAGATTAAACCTTCGGTTCTGGATTCAAAAGACGACGAGTCGACGGTCTATAATGACAAATCTTTTAATGTGGCCAACCTGTTCTGTCGGCTGAGAATAATCAGCCATTTATTAAGGAGAACAGTTTTTTGCTTCAAAATGTATCTGATGATATTCCACTTGTCGAAACCGGTTGCTCCAAATTGTTACGAGATTTTTCTCTCTTTAAAGAGTTTTCTTATTGACTTGAAGGCGTTTATTAGATTTGAATTTTTCTTTGAATGGGTGAAATTGTGGCCGTTCAGGGGGTAAAAAAGCAGCTGGTATTCTAAGTTCTGCAGCACATTGACGGAGGAAAAATAAATAAATGTACATACATATATTTCTATACATAAAAATATATATACATATTATTATTATTAGGTAATCTACCGCTTAAGGTAGGTTTTTGGATGGACACAACTATCAAATAAATATTTTGTACTCCAAACAAAACCCAATCCAGCAAACTAAACTACATCAGGTCCCTCTTCATCTCTGTGTACTTCTTTCCTCCCTTCATCCCATCCAACATCGCTATCCTGTTCCTACCCTTTCCTCGCTAGCCCAACATTCTCCCCTCTGTTACCTTCTTCAACACTCCACTACCGCTCAATACGCCTTTCATCCATTTTTCCTGCCTCCATAGGATTTGTCTCAACAAACCCCTCTCCTCACCCGCCATCTCTAGTACCTCCTCATTTGTTTTCCTTTTGGTCCATTACACCTTCTCCATTCTTCTCCACACCCAAGTTTCAAAAGCCTCCAATCTACGTCTATCCTCCTGCTTCAGTGACCACGTTTCCGCGCCGTACATAGCTACGCTCCATATCAGAGTTTTTACGAGTCTTGTCTTAACATCCCTACTCAACGTCCCCGTCATCAACTCCCTCCTCCTTGAGAAAGCCTCCTTGCCTAGCGCAATTCTTCTCCTCACGTCCCTACTACTTTGACCGTTTTGGTCCAAAACACTTCCGAGATATGTAAACTGTTCTACCTGCTGTATTTTTTCCCCGCCTATTTTAATATTTAGCTTAGCCTTTTTCTTTCTGGAAAATCGGATAACCTTTATTTTATTAATATTGATTCTCATCCCATATTTATCGCACTGAAGCTCCAATTCACTCAGCAATGCTTGCAACCCCTTGGCTGATTGAGCTACTAATGCTTGGTCATCAGCAAACCTAACCGATTTTAACAACTCCCCTCCGACTTTCATTCCTACCTCCAGTTCTCCCCATGCCTCTTTAATCATTTCCTCCACATATACGTTGAATAGCACCGGCGACAATGGGCAACCCTGCCTTACCCCTCTTTCTAACACTGCCCATCCGGACTCTCTGTTCCCCAATCGCACCTGTGCAGTCTGAGACATGTACAGGCTGCGGATCAGTCTCCTGTCCCTCCAATCCATTCCTATTTTCTGCGGTACACGCATTAATTTTTCCCAATTCACTCTCTCAAATGCTTTTTCGAAATCTACGAAACAGGCAAATACATCCTGATTGTATTTTATATTCCTCTCGATTAGTGATCTCATTACTGCAATGGCATCATGCGTACCTCTTCCTTTCCTAAACCCAAACTGATCATCCCCTAAGTAATCATTTGCCTTACTCTCTTTCCTTTTGTTGATGATCCTGAGAATAACTTTAGCTGCGTGGGATATCAAACCTATTGTTCTGTAATCCTCACATGACGTAGCCTTTGCCTTTTTGGGAATAGGAACCAACACCGATCTCACAAAATCTTCCGGTCAGATTCCTTCCCCATAGATACTACGAATCAGTCCATATAGGGCCTTCTTCCCACATGTTCCTAAACATTTCAACAGTTCTACAGGAATGTTGTCCACTCCCACGGCCTTATTTGCTTTCATCTCCTTTAATGCCCTTTCTATTTCATCGTCGAGTATGCCTGGACCTAAGCTATCTTCTTCCACGTCACGTTCCTTTTCCCAAGTCTAACCTTGTCGGCCTAAGTTCTTTACCATACAGTGTTTCTATATATTCCTTCCATCTCTCTTGGATTTTTCCTGGTTCAACTATTATCTTACCCCACCTATCTTTTACTGTTAGCATGAACTTGCCTTCTTACTTCCCGATAATAACTTAACCTTGCTGTATAGAGCACCAATTTCACCCTTCTTCTGTAAACTTTCCATATCCTCGCATTGCGTTTTCTACCATTCTTCCTTTGCTTTATATGTGGCCCTTCTCAATTTATTGTTTAGCTTTTTGTACTTCTCTTTGCCTAACTCTGTGGTTACATTTTTCCATCTTCTTGTCTCATCCATCTTTGCAATCATCTCATCCGTTACCCATGGTTTCCTTATCCTTTTCCCGTTAAAGGTTCCTATAGTGTTTTTGCGGCTTTTGATATCACTTTCTTGATACATTCCCATTTTTCTTCGATAGTACTTAGTTCTTTACCGTCATCCATCATTTTCTCTACAGCCTCCTGATACTCCTTCCTCGTTAATCCATTTAATGCTTCTAAATTCCATTTCCTAACCCGCCGCCCGTGCCTTATCTTTTTGAAACGGACGTTACATTTCATAACAACTAAATTGTGGTCAGAGTCCGCATCCGCTCCTGGGAAACTGTGCGAATTTATCACACTGTTCCTAAACCTATGCGTAACCATAATATAATCTAACTGATACCTTTCTGAGTCACCTGGTATTTTCCATGTATATCCACGCATATACATGGAAATTTACATTATATATATATATATATATATATATATATATATATATAAACACTAACACAAAAAACACCACACACATAGAAACATAAAAGAAGGACACTTACATTGGATATTTACGTTTCGACGGCACGGCCGTCGTCATCAGATGACGACGGCCGTGCCGTCGAAACGTAAATATCCAATGTAAGTGTCCTTCTTTTATGTTTCTATGTGTGTGGTGTTTTTTGTGTTAGTGTTTGTGTGTTGGTGCGTCGCCGGAGAGCGTCTTTTCCAAGTGTGTATATATATATAAACCATAAACACAGTAATCAACCCGAAGGTCGGTTTAGTAGGTGATGGTAGAGCTCACCCATGTACCAAGCCCGACGGCGTGTGAATATTCACACATCAGGGTAGGGGGGCCAGTTCCTTTCCCTGTGCCGGTTATGGTTTCCCAGGAAGATCTGGTACCCGAAAAATCAACAAGCTTGGGTGGAGCTGCAGGTGCCCAAAGTGCCTCGCCCGGGAATCGAACCCGGGACCCTCCGGTCAGTAGTCCAATGCTCTACCCACTGGACCACCGCGACCCTATATATATATATATATATATATATATATATATATATATAATGTAAATGGAATTAGCACTAGTAGACACTAGAACGCACAGTTCTGTTCCTCCCTCCTCTTGAGAAAGGTGAAAGAAAGTAGCAATTAATGAGGAACTATCATCGTCTTTCTCTCGCCCTCCAGATTTCAACCGACCGGCACCCCCACTTGGAGCCGGCTACCTTTTTACTTACTGGTGAAGTTGGTTCCACGAAGAGGTAACGGTCAACAGTGACGTCGCTAGACATTGCGCAATTCATGGTGGAACCTAAGTGGAGGAGTTACGTTTCTTGTCTCAAAAATTATGAAAAATTAGTGAAAAGCATTTAATTAGTAAAACCATTACATTTGTTTCAAATCATATGCTATGTTGAAATAAGCTGTATCTGATTTCTATTTGAACTGCATAATATTGCTGAAAATTTTAAATATGTGAAAAATCTCAGCATTCATTTTATAACCGCCGAAATTCAAAAGTAGATTGAGTGTTTTTGTGTTAAAAAAGACTCGTTACGATGAATGTTATGCAATCAATGAGCAAGCCCCACACATATAGCTTGCGATAGCCGCATAAGTTCATACGTAAGCTGCAGCATTAAATTGTTTGACGGCATTACAGTGCTAAGCAAAGAAATATGATCTCAGCTTCGGTCGATCGAGTTCAGTTCGGATTGCAGATTAATGTCAAGCGATTTAGACAATATTGCAAAATGATGTGAGCAATGGAAATTTGAGTCAAATCACCAACGCACGGCGATTAACGTTTGAATTGATTGAAATGAAAAACTCGGCAGCACACATAAAATACGTGGAATATCACGCGTAGGCATTTTCCTTGCCGAGCCGAATGAAGGTCGGGGTCGTGAGCCGAAGGAGTGGGTCGTAGATGGGACGTCTCTAGTAGAGGGGCACTAACAAATTTGCACTGGAGAGGTTAGTGGTACAGCCTTTTCCATTGAGTAATTTCATTAGCATTTTTTGTCATTTTCGTCGACGTTATTTTAAATACTTATTAACTCAATTGTAAATGAAAAATGGTAATTAATTTGAAACATTTAAAACTGTTCCTGTCAGGGCCAGGCAATAATACATTCCTTCGATGGATGGACCGCCAATGATGCATTAGTCATTTTTCTCTATGCACCGTGATACATTACGACATATCCAAAATCGGTCGTAGATGGAAATAATATAAAACTCAGTCAATCCAGTGAAGAGTAAACATTGAAGATTAATCATTTTTGCAACATATTCGTCGTCATTATTAGGTGTTCCGCGTGAATATAGCAAATAAATGCTCATGAGCGCGAGAACTTGCCCTCGAGTTGACCCGAGAGACAGACACGCACATGGGCGGCACATACTCGTCCGTAGTCTTGCGACGTCACCGGCCGGCCCCGACACCCCTGAAAATCGCGTCGCTGTCTGAGTGCGGGAAAATCAAGAGAGTAAGGATCTGAGAAAGACTCGCTCCTGTCCCCTTATGTGGTATCACCTTCCCGACTTTCTCCGCGCCTCCGCCCAGACTCCTCCTCCGCGCCGGACGGTGATCAGGCAGGCGTTGCGGAGGTGGGACTCCCTGAACCGTGGCGAACTCTTCTCCTCGAAGCCGTCCACGCCCTCTGGCTAACAAACGGAGGGCGAGGCACGCACAGGGGATGTGTGACGAAAGACCGACGAGAGCCTTTTGCGAGGAGCGGGTGAGAGGGGGAGAGAAAGGAAGGCGTCTGAAATATTACCCTCCCTTTAGCACTCGGCGACTCTTGTTTGTCTTGGCCCCTCTCTCCTGCGTCTCATTACTAAACCTTAAGAAGGGGGGGATTATCCCTAATCTTTATTCACGCGGTGATTTGCCCGGCGGGAAGTGCACGCTTTATGTGTGCCGAGTGAATGAATGGAAGATAACGTGGCAATAATCATAATTTTCATAACAAAGCCACAAACTGCGGCGCAGAAAAGGACTATGGCAATGGAGACGCTTGGGACAGAGCAGGTAGTCCCGAATTTTTACGGTTGAAGACCCTGTTAACCTAATAAAATCCTGCTAGCGTGGAGTTTTAGGTTACCAAATAACTTTAGAAAATGAAGAATGATGAAAATGAAGACTGGATTGAAATTGCCTTTTAGAAGCAAGCTGCTTTCTTAATTATGAGGAGTAAAGGTGACGCGTGGGATATAAACACTGCTGAGAAATTGGACAGAAAATGTAGTCGTTCTATCTCAATCATAAGGATTTATTAGAAGAGTACTAGGTAAATGTGATGAAAAGGTTAAAGATAAATGTCATTTTTCGCTGGTTAGGTCTCATTTAGAATATGCTGCAAGTATTCTGGATCCTCGCGAAATTTAATTGATTTCCAAATTGGATCGCGTGCAGCGTAGAGGAGCTAGGTTTGCACAACGTTGTTATGAGAAACTTAATAGCGTATCCAAAATATGAGAGGAGCTAGGTTGGGAATCACTCACGGAGCGTAGGTTAAATTACATATTAAATCTCTTACATAATTTGGAAGGTTGGCTCTTTAGTAGTGATATCCTTAGTTCAGGAGAGAGCAATGTTCCAGTGGACGAGGTTATTCTAGATTTCATAAAAGCTCTCGACAAAGTACCTCATATTAAACCACTCACAAAGTTTATAAGTCTATGGCATAAACAATGTCCTTGGCTGGGTTAAAGACTTGCTCTTTTTCCAAAAATTCATCACTAACCACTTTTTAAGTTTAATTCTAATTCCCAAGTGTTGCACCAGCGTTGTATAGCATTTAGGGCATCTGCTAAAGTTGTTTTATCAACATCAAATTTTAGGATTAGGGATACACTGATAGTTACTACTGAGTTTATGTCGTTGACCTAAAGTGGGAATAAAATAGGTCCAATGGCACTTCCCTGGGGAACACCTGAAGTGACTTTTACTGCATTTGAGCTAACCTCATCTATGACTACTCTTTGTACCCGACGATTAAAAATCTCTTTAATCCAGTCCAGGATATTTTTATCTACACCATAAGATTCTAGCTTAGTATTAGCATAGTAGTTTACTATGAGGTACTTTGACGAGCATTTTTTCAAAATCTAGAAAAACCGCATCCACTGGAAGGTTGCTCTCTCCCAAGCCAAAGACATCACGAACAAATATTGCAAGTTGTTTCTCGCAGGATTTACCCTTTCGGAAACCGGACTGATTTTTCATATTAAATCCTCACTATCGAGATGTCTCACGATCGAATTAGCAACTATATGTTCTATGACTCTGATGTGGATGTTAGGGAAATAGGTCTGTGATTGTTTTGTTCCTCCTTGCCTCCGTTTTGAAATATAGGTGTTTCATTAGCAGATTTCCAATTACTGGGAACCTTTTCATCTACATGCGATTTCTTTAACATGATAACTAGATATGGTGCAATTCCCGACATACTATAGTTCCTGAAATATACGATCGGGTATTTCATCGGCCCCAGAGTATTTATTAGGCTTAATATTTTCGTTCTATTCCTTTATATGAGATTTCATTTTGGGTATCTGTTGGCGGGCACGATTTGGTAAGCTATCGGAGGTATTCGGTGAGAAATTGGTGAAGACGCTTTGAAAGATGGAATTTAATAGGTTGGCCTTTTCTAAACTGCTTGTTACCCTTTCGCTCTTATCGTTTTTGAATGAATTATTTGTAGACTTATTTCCCCGAGCCACTCTGGCATATGACCATAATGCTTTCGGATTCTCTTTCAAATTTTCTGCTAATCTTTTCCTTTTGAATTCGCTTAGAACATTCCGAAATTCCTTGTTGGCATTCGCCCTAACTACCTTGTGATAAGTGATTAAGTAATGAGTGAATAAGTGATGAGTGGTGAGGGAATAAGTGATCATTGATTTAGTGATGAGTGGAATAAATGGTCTCATTTATTTTGTCACTAAAGATATTATTCCCAATATTTTTTATCTTGGCGTGACATAGCCTTTGACTTCGCATTAATGTTATTACATCCCCGTTGTACGTAGGTTCCGTGTTATCTTTTATAAATGTACTCGGAGTGGACTTGTTGATTGCTGAGCGTGTGATATCAAGGGGGTGATTCCACGTATCCCCATTATTTCGTTTTCTCTACCTTTCTTTAAATTTGCAAATTGACTCTGTAGAACGCATTTTACGTGATTATAATCCCCTTCTTAAAATATGTAAATTTTTCTTTTAGACATCTTATTTCGGACGCCACATAGGGGAAACTTCGCAATTACTACTCGGTAGTCACTTATTCCTTTTATAGTTTTTATAGTTAACACTTTTTCAAATATGTTCGTTGCTAGCAAATCAAGAATTTTATCACCCCTAGTAGGTGAAGTTACAAGTTGATGCATGGAGTTCAACGCAAAGGAATATAATAGCGACTCACAGGTATCTTTGTGCTTACCCGCCGTTTTAAAACTATTCAAATATATGCTTCAATCAATAGAGGGGACATTGAAATCTCCAACGATTATAATGTCGCTATCGTTGTATTGGGATGAGAAATTTTTGATTTGCTGATCCAGTTCTAGTATTGAATTATCCGTGTCGTCCGGAGGCCTGTACGAAACGTGTACATAAATTCTTTTGGATTCAGGACTTCTAATTGACCACCAGACGCTTTCACAGCCGTTACCTGAAATTACCTCAACTCTACTGACGTAAGAATTTTTGACGCTTAAGCGTCATCATCAGGCACCTAATGATGTTGCTCAAGCATTCAAATTAGTTGTACCTCAATAAAATCCAGTGGAAGGATACCTTATGTTCCTTATTTCACGAACATGAACTTCCTCATAGTTGAGCCACAAACCATCGAATTCGCTTTCTATGGTACTTCTTCTCATTGGGGAACAGTAAAAATCGCATTGGCTCACGTTGGAACCAGAGGAAGGATGAGAAACAACACGCTTCACATTGATTTTCGCGAGATATTCAGCAGTAGCTGTTTGCGCATATTTGCGATATGCGGCCGTGCTTAAACGTGGTGCAGCATCCGATCTGTTGTTTTGAATTGTGGTATTTTGCGATTGGTATGACCTTGGAGAATTTTCAGCTCATCCCTATAGTACGCTCCATTTACCGTTGTGTGTGCCAGTATGACGGTCTGATGTACCATTCTCTAAATATCGAAAATTGGTATGATGATAAATTTCTCAGCGTTAAGTACCACTTTGGCTTTTGTCGAATGTCATCTGCAATAATTAGAAATGATAAGTATAAATAAAGTTGATTCAGTCTAATGCGGATGCCCAAGCCAGTCTGCCAAGGGGTTTCAGCCATCTTCGAGCGTATTACGATGTTATCGTGAGGCTATGGAATGGAAATAAATATTTGAACGAAACAAACGAAATTCTGAACAAATAGGAAAGCAAAGTCAAACATCATAGACGGAAAGGATATTTTTAATTAAATGAGACACTGCGCATTTTGGTATTATTTGACAGATGTGGTCACAATAGTAAGGAGATTAGTATTGAGTTAACGAAAGGATTATTTTTATAGAGGAGCCAATGGAGACAATAATTTAAGATGTACATAGAAGATTAGTGAAAACTGATTTGGAGCGTAATGCTGTATGTTTAAGAAATTTGGGCTTTGAAGCGAAAGGATAAGAGCATGTAAGATGGATGCTTTTGAGATGTGGGAATAGTGAGAGATGGAGGAAATACGGCCAAAGAAAAAGTATTGAGCGTACTTGGTAAAGGCACGAAGTTGGTGGAGGAATTTTTAAGACGACAATAATAGTAGGTGAAATGCATATGAAGAGATAATGGTATTCTGACGGTCATGGTAGAAGAGGAAGTGCCAAGAACTGAGTTAGAGGATTTGGAAACAATACACACTTTATTTGGATTGAAGACGATTTAAAACGAACAAAACTGAAGGAAAGAGTGTCATGAAAAAGTGATATTCATTGGTAATGCGAAACCCCTAATACGTATCTTGTCTCCCTTTCTAGTTTAATAGGCATGTATATTTTTCGCCCTTCAAAATAGTCGTGAAGTACAATTTGGAAGCCATATTACATTTTTGTAAACCTAATTCCACCAAATTATTATAAAAATATTTGTTTAAAAATCATAAATGTTCACTTTTTTGCATGGCGAAGGGAAAAAATCGCCTTAAGCGTTGTCACGGTGTACTTTACAAAATGATGTGATATTACTGACTAAAAGGGTAAACGGAATGTGAAGATCCAACATTTTTTATGTACTTACCTTGTTTCTCGTAATTGGTATTCCTTTACTCCAATCACTTTTTTTGATCTTGGCTATGCATAATTCGATAGATAAATTGGCAACTAAGTTCTCTGATTAGCAACTAAGTTCATTATCCGATTAGCAAAAAATTATAAATATTTTTTTTGAGCATCGTTTGTCAGTTCATGGGATACACGCTGCCCCACGTTGTTAGGGAGTATGGATCATAATAACAGATTTAAAATGGATAGTCGATTTCTAAACACTATGGGCATTGCAATTTTAATAATATGGCTTTTATCAATCTCGTATTCTTATTACCTTATTACTTATGCAGAAACGTTTTACCAAAGAACTCCCATCAGGTAAGTTATAAGTAATGCATGTATATCTGAGAGTAACAGTAACCAAACCTACTTGTCTTTAATACGAGGAGGTATTGAAAAGTAAGGTCTCCTATGTTTTTTCATGGACAATCAAGTTTATTCTGAACTTTGCGTACATCATTAGAAAGGTTGAGCATTTAGCTATTTTTCTACATTACTACTTAACGATCAATCACTTTTTGCATCCTTGTAACCAGCTTTTTAATACCGGCGTCGTACCTTGCTCCCGCCGCGTCGCGAAGCCAACTGACGACTGCTTCTTGCTCTTCTTTCTCGTCCGACTTGAATTTCTGTCCCACAAGGTGTTTTTTGGGAGCGGGAAAGAAGTGGTAGTCTCTGGGGGCTACGTCCGGGCTGTAAGAAGGGTGGGATATCCCAGCCGAATTCATTGAGTAGGGTAGTCGTATGATGTGACTCATGTGGACGCGCATTGTCATGATACAAACACACTTCTTTGGTGAGCCTACCCCTTCTTTTGTTTTGGATGGCTCGTCAAAGTTTCTTTCGAGTCTCGCAATAGCTTTTTGAGTTGATTCTTGTTCCTTGCGGCATAAAATCCACACACAGAACCCCCTTCCTATTCCAGAAAACGGTCGCCACAACTTTTCCCGCTGACTTCTCTGTCATGAACTTTTTGGGCTTCGGTGAGGTTGGGTGACGCCATTGTCTCGACTGTTGCTTCTTTTCCGGGGTGTAGCGATTTGCCCATCTTTCGTCTCTAGTCACTATCGAATCCAGAATTCAGACGAGGAAGTGCAAGAAGCAGTCGTCAGTTGGCTTCGCGACGCGGCGGGTTACAAAGCTGGTTACAAGGATGCAAAAGTGATTGATCGTTAAGCCGACTATGTAGAAACATAGCTAAATGATCAACCTTTCCAATTATGTACGCAAAGTTTAGAATAAACTTGATTGTTCTTAAAAAAAAATAGGAGACCTTACTTTTCAATACGCCCTTGTATGAGGTACCTGTGAAGTTAGGTTATTTCCCATAGCCAATAATAAGAAACTCAGAAGCCTCCAATAACGTTATTTCGGTCAGCCGATGACTATCAATGAGAAAAGGCTTGACAGCGAGAAGACGTCAGTAACAAAGCACTGTTCGATGTCAAGTGAAATTCAAATCACTTCACATCGAACAGTGTATCGGTACTGGCGCCTTCTCGCTGTCAAACCCTTTTCTCTCTCCATTTATGGTGACCGAAATAACTTTATTGGAGGTTATGTAGGACTTCAATTTCTCCCGGCGGATGATGGCAGTGAATTCTTCTCGGGATTTCATCCGGGTAATCTCCTCCATCTCCATCACTGCCGACGTTTCGATGAAATCGTTTTTCATCGTCATCAGGGCCGATGATTATTGGAGGTTTCTAAGTTTTTTATTTTTGGCTACAGGAATTAAACTAACTTCATATTCACAGCCAATAGCTCACGTCTCATTTCTAGGAGGTAGCCTAACATACTTTATAACTTATCTAACGGGATTTATATGGCGAAATCTTTCCTTATATTTGACGAACATTACGAACAAGTTAAACGTCCGTTGTTGTTCGGTAAATTGTAGAAATCAGCTTTGAGGACATCATTCTTTGGAACTTACCGTAACTAAAATATCATAGTACGCAAGTGTATGCATATAGGAAAATTCACCGATGACGGATGGAATCTGGGGTTTTCCTGAACCTCTTTTGAGTTGGTGAATGATAAATAGCATTTAGGAGAACAGCATACAGTTCAATGTATTGTACATAGGTCAGTTTGGCACATAATATGAAAACTGGAGGGTAAATCAATGAAAGCAGTTGCTATTATTAATATGGCTTTATTTGAAAAAGCAATATCACATGACATAGAAATACGTTACACTTTCAGTTGCTTTGTATAACAATCCAAGAAATCGGAACAGCCAAAATATATTTAGAGGTTATCATACCCATTTCTCTATGGGAGTAAGTGTTAATTTAAGCAGCTGCACGAAGGCATATACATGAAAATCGTGTCCTCAAGAAATGAAATTGGAGCACCAAGAAGATCAGTATTTCGCATAGTAAAATACACCTCATGCGTAAAAATCCAAAAACTCGAGGACCTTCAGAACAAATTCCACACTCTTTGTCAAATATATTTCAAGTATTTATGTCACAGTCTCGCGACTACTGAAATTATCGTCCCGCTACATTAAGTTAGCTCATCCGATGAAAAATTGCTCAATGAAAAAGTGTTCATTTAGGAAGGTTCGACATTAACAATAAGAGAACACTCGGTGATCGTGGTCGTCTATTCCTCACACTTTAGACTCATAAATGCACTAACATGGAAAATAATTATTTTAAACGTGACAACGACAAAGTTAAAACGACAACGAAGAATGACAAATTTACTCAATGACTGTGAATGAATAAATTAGAATCTAAGTATGGAAGTTATCAATCATGGTGATAGCAGGTACATAAAGCGTAAAAAACGGAACATTATTTTAGCAGTATTAATCAAATTATATTACTTTGGGATTTTTATTTTTTAGCGAAAATGCTTTTACCGTCCAATGAAAATTTTAATCTAATATTTTGCAGTGGATGAACGAATTACTCTGTTGTTTTAGACATTCTTGGCTACCACTATATGTGCCAAAATTTTCACGCAAACATGGCTCCAAAACCTGTTTCTAGAAGTGATTAAATCACCAGTCTACTCGGTATCAAGTACGTAATCAATATTTTTTTATTTTTGGTGAATAATTCAATTCTACTATAGGACCATGTTCATTAATTAATTTGGACATAATGTTAATTCGTGCATCTTGACCATTCCTTTTGATTACATTTTTATCACATGAGCTGTCAACAAATCGCTGCGGATTTTTTTGAAGTTTCAGGCACATAATTTCTTACCTTAAGGAAGAACATGATAAGATAATACCCCGACTCCCCAGGGAATTGTGAGTATAATACTCCACAACCTCTTTAGGATTATTAAAAGCAATAAATAAGAACAATGTTTATCAATAGAATCGATAACGATCATTTAAAACAAGCACATAAAAATTTCCCAACTAGCTAAAATTACGAACGTAAAAAATAATTATGATAGGAAAAAGCAAAAGTAAATAATTATGCCTTAACATTGAGAGGGATTACAAGAATTTCAATATCACATCCCACTTGTATGAAATCATTCTTATTTATGACATATCTTTGTTTCACTTTCAAACAAAACAAAATATTGGTATGTGTATAATAATCGGACACGAGTTGACAAGAGGACAAAAACAATTTTTTTCAATTAAATTTCTGTTATTTATCGTTTCATCGGCAAAAGATTTAGCACCAGCGATGATTGCGCATTAAAATAAAAAAAACACTTGTCCAAATTGGGGTGCACGCACCACAAAACACGCACGTACTGCACCCAGAGGGAAACCTGGGCCCAGCTCGTCCCAGCACCGCGCTGCTGGCGGCGCCGGGGCGGCCGCAGCAAGCCTGATCTACCGGCGAAGGCCTCTGCCCTTGGGTATGGCTCCCGAGGTCCCGGGTCTGGTCGGCGGGGGCTTGGGCTTGTTGACGATGTCCTTGCAGCGAGGGATGTGCCTCTCCGCCGCGGCGTCGTTGAATTTGCGTCCGCAGTGTGGGCACGGGATCAGGTCGGAGGTGTCCATGGGAGGCGGCGGGGGCAGGTCGGACAGCTTCCCGCCGGCCGCGACATATGCCTGGGCAGCTTTGGCGTCCCTGATCGAGCGTATGAAGTCCTCGTGCTTACGCCTCCAGTCTGACTTGGTTGCTGGCGGGGCCTGATCAGGAGGTGGACGAGAAGGGACAAGGCTTGAGAAGGTTGTGAGGGGAATGTGAGTGGAGGAGAAAGAACGCTGGGCATCTCTAAGAATTATTTCGTCGATTTTGAGAAACTGGGGGCACGCGATAGCCCAGAAGTAGAGCGTTGGACTACTGACCGGAGGGCTCGGGTTCCATTCGCGGGTATGCCTCTCTGGACACCCTCAGTTCCGCCCAAACTGTGTGATTTTCCAGACACCAGATCTTTCTGGGAAAGCATTGCCGACACAGGGAAAGGAACTGGTCCCCCTAATCTGATGTGTGAACTTTACACGCCATTGAGCTTAGTACTGGATGAACTCTACCATCACCTACGAGACAGACCTTTGGGTTGATTACTGTGCTTATGGTCTGAAAAACTCCTTTTATATAAACAATATCTAACGTCGTGAGGGAGTGTTCTTCATCTTCAGTTTCAGATTGCCATTGGAGGGGGGAAATTGCACTCTAAACATTGATAGTTTTAATGCAATTACAGATGTTTCATCGATAGTTTTAAACTAATTTGACGTCATTGCGATCATTCAATCCGGAAAAATTTCTTTCGGCGCCGTGACACTACAGAAAATTGTTTATTTGCACTAAATATTGAGAAAATGAAAACGAATTCGCATTTCAATACTGGAAAATGATATTCTCGAATAGAGTCTGTATTTGATTTCGCTTTTTACCCGACGAAATGTATTTTAATTATTTTAGTGCGTTTAAACTATTCACATCATTTGATTTAAATCGACTATTTGCATTCCCGTTTGAAGGGAAATCGAAAACTTAATTTACTGCTTCTCTGTTAACAATGATCGATTTCATAAGTTGAATTTTACTTTCAGTCCAATAAAACAATTCGAAGTAATCCGCCTTTATTCGATCTTAGGATACCAATGCTAATAATTCGAAGCGCTTAAGTACAAATGAAACTCCTCCTTCAATGCCAACGATAGGGCGCAGATGACTTTTTTCGTATCAGTCAGCAATTGTAATGGTCGCATTGCTCTTTCGATCAGTGTTCTCCTTTCTTTCTTGGCCGAAATAAACTCGTTAAGTAAGCATTAAGACAGTTAAGTCCATTAGTACTATATACTCACACCAGTGTTAAAGTCCATAAGGGCTAGACTAAAATTCGGTGTTCGGTCAAATATTAGGGTAACTTGTTTGGGGACATGAATATTTTTCGTATTTTTCTTCTTTCACGATGAACATGCCTGATACAAGAGCATGCCATATTACAGGATGGTCGCCATTGTTTTCGCTCCTGAATATGATAAAGGCATGATTGAGGGCTAGCCAAGCCCATTGTGTATCTTGTATCTCCACGTGATACTAAGAAACTATTAACCATTTTGAAATGTTTCATTTGATGGAAAAGTTGAGATAAAGTTCACTTGGGACGTCCCAGTGTCTTACGATGAGTAAAATTCATAAATATGGAACAGCTTTTGTAGACATTTCTGGTATATATAAAGAAATCATGCGACTTAGGTGGAAATGCATCTAGAGGAATCATCAGGATGTTAATATAAAGTTAATACACTTGGTTACCCCTTCATTATAACCCTATAGTCGTTATCTCTCTCATACGTCTCGTCACGAAGAAAGAAATTAACCTTATTAGCCCTTGACGAAGCAGGATGACGAAGGTAGGCCTCGGCTTCCGTTCCTTTGACTCTCATCTTGGTGGGATCGAACACTTTCCTCTTCTTCTTCGTGGTCTTAACGCAGATTGTTTCGTGCAACGCGAGTCGGTCAGCAGCGAAGTGGCGGCCGCAGTTGCTGCACTGCGGTAGATCACTAGACCCGCTGGACGGTGGTGCTTTCTGAAATAAAATAGAACATGGCAAAATCACATTCAAGCTATTAGACTCACCTTCCGTCTCTAACTATTCAAACTAATCAGCAGACCATACGTCAGGACACTAGTCCTGGAATCCTTTACCGTCGGATAGTCAATATGGATTATTGTAAAAATATAATAACATTTCCTGATGTGAAGGGGTGGCGGAATCACTGCGGTTAGCTTTGGCGTTGTCCATGAACAACGTCATATTTTTGTCGTTTTCAACACATGTCCCCTCGTCGATACACTCTTTCTAGCCAAACTGAAATCACCTTAATATGAAATCACGTTTCTTCAATAATCTCCCACTTATGAACGTTACAGATTTAGCGCGAAGGTCGAAATCCGTGCAAAGACTTTGAAGAAAAAGTAAAGTTATTGAAAGGAACTCTTAGCCATTTTTTTAGAAAATGCACGCTGATTTCTGGAATAACTGCTTAAAAAACTTTGAGACTTCAATACGAAGCGACTTTGTGTCAAGGCTTGAAGGCCCACTTAGCAAAAGCTTCATAATTTCGCGGTAACACTTGGCGTTACGTGGGACTGTCTCTCACGCCACCAGTCCGCTCTGTTACCAATCCCAACTTCTCTTTGCAATTCTTCAATTTGTTATAGCATTTTTTAGTCTGACCTCATGCAGGCATTAATGTTTCAATCCACAACTTCGTTGAGAAAAAAGCTTGGTGACTTCACTAGCTGCCGATAACGGTTGCCACGAATGAGAAATGTCTCAACCGTAACAGATAGGAATTGCTAGCGCCATCTCTATTCAAACAATACTCAAAGCGCAAACATTACATAAACTAAAAGCAGCATTTTGCAAACCGCTTATGAGGAAGAGGAATAATCTTCTAAATCAAAACTTCACTATATTTTATTTTGACAGCCGGTCGCATAATAGATTAAAGTCAATGGCGCCTAAGCCATACTTTATCCCCTTTAGTGTCTCTTCCCAGATTATCATGCTACACATTGGTCCTAAACCAAAGCTGTTAGTGCATAAAGGCCTCACCCAATTTGAACCCGGGAGTATCTAAATAGTGGCCTTATACTTTAATTCCTTGTATTTTAATTCCTTTTACTTCCATTCCACTCTTGTAATGTTAATTTTCTCTAAACTTTTCGTCTCTAAGTCCGTCAGTGCTTTATAATGCAAACCATCTGCTGCTTGCAAAATGTGAAGTACCTACCGATGAAATTATTTTCTGGGGGAAAATAGTTACAAATAGAGAACTTTGGTGAAGACAAGCACTTTTTCCGTATTTTTTTCCATGGATTTTCTCCATGATACGATTTCCAAAATTAATTTAATGAAGCAAAATGCATCAACCCAAGCATATATGATTGACGAGCTAGATTGATCTCTATCCGTGTTATTTCATGTTTTTCTTTTCTTTTCAAACAACCGACCCGCTGATTTTTTTTCGAATCCTCATTCATCATGGTTATTTTCAATTCAGAATCGCTCTTAATCAATTGATTTCTTGCCCTTTTGATAAGAAGAACTAAATGATTTTAATTATGTGAGATGGCCGCTATTCGTTGGTTTTTCAGAAGCCAATGAAAGGAAAGTTGGAATTCGCAGTACCGCAGCTATTAACTATTACATATTCATCATTTATTTATAAGTATGTAATTGAATAACATTCATCACAGTACGATCATTCATTGAATAAGTGTGTAATTACTATTCATAAACTTTGCTATCGATAACTTAAATCGCAAGTTATAATTAAGAATTAACCATGGCGAGGACCACCTGCAGTTCGACCGAATAAGTTTCTTAAGCATTGCCTTTTGCTCCATTTAACGCCTAGGCTTTCATCGCCACCCTCTCGGTTCAAAATTCAGCCACAATTTTAAAATACGATATGCTGTGAAACGAAGTTCCAATCTGGACTGATACATCGGTACATCAATCCTCTCTGCTTCCTTTCGCTACAGTAGAACTTCCCAGCAGAAGCACGAGCGCCACGAATAATTACGTCACTTCCTTTCCTCCTCGTAGGCCGTCCACATCCGGGTCGAGCTAATATTTCTTTGTTACGGGCGGATGCACTGCATTCGAATTCAACTCGTGATGGCAATTATCCATGTCTTATTGCTAGGCAGAGACTAACTTCGAGGCTCGTAAGAAACAGAGGTAATAGCGAAGCCATTAGACCACATCCAATATCCCCCTTCTATTGTAAAAATAGCATCAAAACTAAATGTTTAAATCAAAGTACCAAAGTTCATGCCTCGTCATTAAAATTGGTAAAATATAGAAAATCATGAATCTGATATCATGTAGCAATAAAATTGGTCCGATGCTCATCCCATCACATAATCTTTCGGAGTGCAAGTAGCCCTTAAAATCCGCAGAAGGCGATCAAACCCACGCAAACTTGCTAATTATATGTATTTGAAAAATTATTTTTCCTGATAAAAATATTTCATCGCCTAGAAGGCGTTTCTATTTACACAGAAGGTTCACAAAAACTCTTACCTTCATCGCTGCAGGAGCACGGGCTGTGGGTGTGCCTGATGCTGCCGGTGCGGAAGGTGATTTGCTTGGTGTCAGACGTGGGCGTGCTGAGGTGCTACTTGCCTGGGAAGTCTATAAAGGTAATATACATCACAAGAGGCTCCATTTGCATGACACTGATTTATATTCTGAATAATGAAACGGAAATTTTATAATTAAAATGAACAATTCAGAGAGACAAAGATAAGCGCCTTCATCTTCGTCAGAAAAGCCAACCTTCGAATAAAGACTACTCCCTTTTCAATGTTTCGAGGAATTTAATACCTCTAGATTATAGAGGACTAGTAATGATCTGAGATTAATTTAAATCTTTACAACTGTTCAAATTATCTTCATGCCGTCATCCAAGAAGCTTTAACTACAATTAATATTAATGGTCCTAATCGTTTCGTCTTACACAAGGAATCTGCTTATTTTTGCCTTCTTCCAAACACACAAAAGTGTGATGCGTTTTGATGAACAAAATAAATTTATTTCCCAGCGTAATTTTTCACCTCAGCAATAAACATCTAACAGGATTCAAATGAATTCACGGTGAGCATAAAAATCCTCTCAAAATAAAATTAAATGAAATAACAATATGGAGTACTTACCTTTTCTTTGTTTCATTACAACACAGGTTTATGCCTTTCTTTCATCATGGTATTTCATTATATTTCAATATTTACCTTTTATCAATTGTTTAGAAAATAGCGATGTTCCAATTTTGTTTTGTATTGTCGCTATGGAAGCGTTCATTGTGTCAACTACGTCATAAACATTGCAAAAAATAACTGCTAACGAAAGCAGTAACATCTTGAAAGGAAAAAGAGTGACACGAATGACATAAAAACTTGCTGATAGTTTTATTAGATTTAGAACGATAGTTCGCCAGACAGGATGGCTATGTCAAAAAGTTATCTTCGGACTAAGTTAATAATCTGGCCCTTATGAAGTTGTTTCCATTAGCATTTTATTAGGTTAATTAATATAAATATAAATTTGTGGAAGCCTAATTCAAGTTATTGATTTCGGTAATTTAATGCGTGGTTGTCTTTTCCTTAATTCAATCTATAAACCTATTATTTCCTAAACTCTGCTTCGTCTGGCTAAATTCGGCACATCTTTACTAGGTTACTCATTTATATTGAAATTGCAATTTCATATTCGTTGACTCTTTGCTAATTTAAAAAATGCTTCATTGTACAATTAGTGATCAACATTATGTTAATAATAGGCACAGACTTCATTCCACCTTAAGACCAAAGACCCCTTCGGATAGCAAAACTGAAATCACTACGAAAACAGGAATTCATGTGAAAATGAGGACGAAGATGAGAATATGTGAAAAATAGATAACGACTCTGTTGTTAGGGTACGGCTTTAAATACATTACTTTAAAGAATAAACTTCAACGACACTCCTCCAGCTCATACCTTGAGAGGTGTTGTGGCAGGTGATTTTTTCGGCGATGAATCTTCAGAAACAGGCCTCGCTCGGGATTGTGTGGTGCTTGCAGGGCTCGGCGTCGATTTCAGGGGCCGTCTATCCTCGTCCGCCGCTTTCGTCACCTTCAGCGCGGAAGTGGGAGGTCGCGTGGGCTTGGGCCCGCCATTTGCTGTAGACCGTGGTGCAGTCCCGCCATTTGCTGTAGTCCGCGGAGCGGCAGTCGAGAGACGGGGCGCCGTAGGAGTGACTCTCGCCTTCTCCTTGTCACGCTGCATTTGTTTCTGGAACGAATCCTGGGGAAAACGAAGGCCGTAATGAGGGTACAATTAGCATAATGGACCCAATCATTGATGCATACACCGATACTATTGTTCTAGGTACAGTACTTATTTTCATTTTCCATTAAGTGAATGTGTCAATGTGTGTGTGTGAATTCCTTTCCGGTCTAATTGGACACTTCGATTCAATATGCAAGGTTAAAACAGTCATGTAATATTTTCATAAAGAAAATAACTGCTGCCAGAAATATTTACGTATGTGCTTATCCATGATTGGCTGGGCAACTAAGAATTTTATTGACTATAGTCAATAAAATTCTTAAAAATAATAGCTATTATCTCTGCAACTAATGTTATGGATAATTTAGATCAGTTAATCTTAATTTTTGGAAAAATATTAGGGGAAAAGATGATTACTGAAGGGTACGCACACATTAGGTTTTAAAAACTTCGAATACTGGAATTCTCAGCGTTCGAATAAAACGATGCAGGTCTTGAGAGGAATGAGAAGTCTGGAAAACATTTACCTAAACTCGTATCCAGCACCCCATCTAAACGATGATTTGCTTCGTCAGATATTTCAGATACCAAGCTGTCAATCTCGGATGTCAGATTACAGCTCTAGATATAAATAGCGCAGTAATGAAAAATGTTTCTAGGTTCTTCTTACAGGAGTCTTTTACAGAAGAACGATTCCATTGTTTGGTTAAAACCGGAATATTTATTCGATATTATTATTCTTAAAACATTCTTCCAAGAGAACAAAGGGTTATTTTATCCAAATCGCAGGAAAAACGACGCACGGTAGGGATATCACCAGCATGAAGTAAGGCTTTAAAGCGGGATATGAAATTAAGGAAAGGTGAGTTCGAGGAAATACACCTAACGTCGGAAAGCGCGCTTTAACGTGTGGGCGAGTGGATATATTTTCAAACGTGAGAAATCACTCGCATTTCCATCTGAAGCGGGTGGAGTTTCCCCACTGCAACTGCATCACTAACCCCGTTAAACTGAGAGGAAATCAAGTAGCCCCGATCCCTATTTCTCATTGTCTCTGGCAGTTTTCCCTATAGCGTTTCGCGAAGATCCTGATTACACAAGTCTGTGCTCTGGAAATTAATTATAAAAATTTTTGGTATGACATTTTCTGATCTAGGCTAATAGATTTCTTTATCAATCACTTATTGGCTCGAAAATATATTGCTATTAATTTAGAGCCATGGAAGTTGCGATAGACAAAGTGGAGGACTTTATTTAATAATGCTTTATTTTTTAAAAAGTAATTTATTGAACAGATTTTCACAAACACTTAAAATTCTTCAAAGTACTATCCTTGGGCCTCTACACATTTTTTCCAGCGACTATGCCATGTTTTAGGCGTATTCGAGGACCTCTCGCAAAGTCTTCGCCACGGCTGACTGTGTTTGGCGACACGGTCGGCGCGCAGAGGTTTACAATAACTGATGTCCTGCCGCTTCCACAGCTTGGAAAGCACAGAGACCGGTTTCGGTCTCAGTGCTTTCCATGAAAAAGCTTAACGTCCCCCACCCCATCTACTCCAAGGGGTTCGATCCTACTCCGACAAATCGGAGTGGCGCGGGAAATTCAATTACATTACTCTTGGAACGAGCCTTGTAAGTTTAAACTCGCAAGAATAAGGCTATTTTGAACAAAGGAAAATATTATATAAATAAACCATCACAATATTCACAGTTAACAGAGGCAATCACTGCGTTTAGATTTAGGATTAACATTAGGCATAACATACAATCGTTTTGACTAGTTTCAGACTCAGTGTGTTTAGAGAGAGAGTAGGTAATCGACCGGTTAAGGTAGGTTTTATGGATAGACACAACTATTAAATAAACATTTTGTGACTCCCCACCTAGTAAACTAATCTACATCAGGTCCCTCTTCATCTCTGTGTACTTCTTTCCTCCCTTCATCCCGTCCAACATCCCTATCCTGTTCCTGCCTTTACCTCGCTTGCCCAACATTCTCCCATCTATTACCCTCTTCAACATTCCACTACCGCTCAATACGCCTTTCATCCATTTTTCCTACCTCCATAGGATTTCTCTCAACTAACCCCTCTCCTCACGGACCATCTCTAGTACTTCCTCATTTGTTTTCCTTTTGGTCCATTTCACCTTCTCAATTCTTCTCCACACCCACATTTCAAAAGCCTCCAATCTGCATCTATCCTCCTGCTTCAGTGACCAATTTCCGCGCCGTACATAGCTACGCTCCATATCAAAGTTTTTACGAGTCTTTTCTTAACATCCCTACTCAACGTCCCCGTCATCAACTCCCTCCTCCTTGAGAAAGCTTCCTTGCCTAGCGCAATTATTTTCCTTACGTCCCTACTACTTTGACCGTATTGGTCCAAAACACTTCCGAGATATGTAAACTGTTCTACCTGCTGTATTTTTTCCCCGCCTATTTTAATATTTAGCTTAGCCTTTTTCTTTCTGGAAAATCGCATAACCTTTGTTTTATTAATATTAATTCTCATTCCATATTTATCGCACTGAACCTCCAATTCACTCAGCAATGCTTGCAACCCCTTGGCTGATTGAGCAAATAATACTTGGTAATCAGCAAACCTAACCGATTTTAACAATTCCCCTCCGACTTTCATTCCTACCTCCAGTTCTCCACATGCCTCTTTAATCATTTCCTCCACATATACGTTGAACAGCACCGGTGACAATGGGCAATCCTGCCTTACACCTCTTCCTAACACTGCCCATCCGGACTCTCCGTTCCCCACTAGCACCTGAGCAGTCTGAGACATGTACAGGTTGCGGATCAGTCTCCTGTCCCTCCAATCCATTCCTATTTTCTGCAGTACACCCATTAATTTTTCCCAATTCACTCTATCAAATGCTTTTTCGAAATCTACGAAACAGGCAAAAATGTCCTGATTGTATTCTATATTCCTCTCAATTAGTGATCTCATTACTGCAATGGCATCACGCGTACCTCTTCCCTTCCTAAACCCAAACTGATCATCCCCCAAGCAATCATTTGCCTTACTCTCTATCCTTTTGTTGATGATCCTGAGAATAACTTTAGCTGCGTGGGATATCAAACTTATTGTTCTGTAATCCTCACATGATATAGCCTTTGCCTTTTTTGGAATAGGAACTAACACCGATCTCACAAAATTTTCCGGCCAGATTGTTCAGTGTGGATCAGTGTGGGTTTATAAGCTTAAAATGAATAAGAATTTTGGAATCCTAGTGATATTCAGTAACGCTCTATTATATTAAATGTTTATAACTGGCCGATATTACACTATGAATGTAATTGGAATTGTTTTTCCCAACAATTGATCAAATGGTAAATGTTTAACGAAATGGTGAATACTAGCAAAATGGATGGATGAATACGAAAGTAAACTTGAGAGTGGGGAAGTTAGGAAAATTCACCCCTTTGAAATTTTACAAGTCAAAGCATCATATTATAAATCGCGCGGTGTACTAAAATGACCATTCTCTTCTACCCCTGCTATTTCAAAATATTATAGTGATTCAGTGCCATCAGGTGAAATATACAAGAAAACTTTTGTCGATTCTTAAATTTAATAAAAATTAAACTTCTAATTATTTGGAATTCAAGGTGTCAATTGCACGGAATTGAACCATGGATCCCCAGGTAGAAGGCATCGGTAAGGACGCTGCAAGCCTACCTCTCCTTCCTCGACCAGAAATGTAGTACACAAAGTGCAGGGGGAAAAATATTCATTAATATTTTTCTGCAGATAGGTTTATATGTCTAGCCGAAGTAGGACACAAGTTTCTATGCTCCTGTCATGTGTCATCACCAGTGACTTCTGGATACTTTGGGAATGAATAGGTATATTTTTCACCGAAAAGGGGCAGGTACGGCGAACGATTCGCTACATTGCGGTAGTCCTTACAATCGCTTCACGGACAATCAAGAGAGAATAGAGGAAATTCGGCTCCCTCTGTCCCACACAAATTTACGACCAGTGCCAACCTACGACACGTTGAAGTCCTTGGGTGACCGCGCCATCCTCCTCGGGTTAACACTTCTGCCTCGCCCGCGTCTCTGAGGAAGCCTCCTCCTCCTCACGATGTGACACGATCGATCGCCAAACATATGACGGCGATTTCCCGGCAATACGACCAAGCGAGTTTAGCCTCCATCCCCCTGTAAACCCCCTCCTCCATTTAAAAACATGGGAGCGCCTCCCACACGTCTCCGGTCATCTGGCCGCGTGCGATGAGTCACCGGAGGAGAGAGGTAGGTGGGAGGGAATGGAGGGGTAGGGGAGGAAAAGAGCATGTGTGCATCACGCTTAGGTATTCCGCCATCTAGCGGAAGGTTTCGGGCGATGCCTTAGGAGCTTATGAAAAGCTATATGCACTGTGAAATAAAATCAACAAAAGCACGCAGCAGAAAATAGTAAAAGCTTAGGGGTAGAAAACGCTTCGTCAGACACTGGGAGTCTACTTCTCATCGGGTGGGAAAAATACGTGTTGGCATGCAGCAGGAAAAAATATATAAAATCCAAAGGAAATTGGATGGTTTGGGAGACAGAGGAGAGGACGAAATGGTTGAGTCAAGTGCACAAGGAAGAAATTCCACTGATTAAATAATTAAAACGTCCCTGAGAGCTATAAATGATGAAGAAGATATGGGGATAGAGGATAATCGTAGCGTTGGGAGTTGCGTCAAATCAATCTCAGATGCAAAAACGGAAGGGTCTGTTTAGGAGCAGGTTTAATCACTTTCCCTACCGCGGGAAGAATGATATCAAGGAACGCTTACTCATGCAGATATAGTTTTTTTTTAATGTTGATCCTAAGTTTTTATTAGCATGATGTTGTTCTTCCAGCAGTCCACTGTGGTTGCCTGTGCGATATATGGTGTACGAGTCTCGTAAGGGTCTTGACATGATACACTTGGCTGTTAATCAGTTTGGCCAAAGCACCAGTGCTCCACGATACAAATGCCCAGGCAAAAATATTCAGCGATGCCAGCCTTGGGATCCATCCTCATTAGACACACCCTTCAGTAGCCCATTATCTCTTATTAGAGGCAAAGAAGAAAGTCCAGTTCTTGACGTTGATTATCCCACACAAGAAAAAGGAGCACTCCTCCCTCTCCCTCAAACTATCTCCACATGCGACCTGCCCAAGGTGAAGCGAACGTAAGGGATGGGTTTGGCTTCCCATTCTCCCCACCACAGTCTCCCGATCGAGAGAAGCAGAAAACCGTCGACACCCACATTTCATGAATGCATATCTGTGTGTGTGTGTGTGTATATATATATATATATATATATACACTCGTACATGCATATGTTTGCACAAGGTGGTGTGCAAAATAAAAATCACGCGAATCACTTTCCCTCTTCGTTTCTCAGGTGAAATCGGTCTTCCAAGGTGGGCGGAAGTTTCATTTTTTTTCTTGTTCACCTCCATTTTTTTATTCTTTACTTATGCTGAGAAAAAGAATGCAGAGTAGAGGAGAGACTTCTTAAAAGGAAATAAACAGATAAGTCCGGGTTAAGAAGCAATTATGTTGAAAGAAATTATTACGCGTAGCATTACCACCTTGGAGCTAAGTAAATAAGCTATTTTCGGATAATATTATATGAGGTATGTTTCCTGCGGTTGTGAGACATTGGACAAAGACACGCAGTTAAAGATATAAAGGTACGTAGCTGACAAGAAGATCAGAAGCGACAGAAATGTGATGTTTGAGAAAAAGGATGATATTAAAGAGACGGCAATGAAGAAGTCCCATGAAAGAAGTCTGTATGGTAACACTGGAATGAAAATTGAGCAAACGCACTGAATATGCCTTGGTACATGATTGCCTCTTGGAGACTTTCATTGAATGAGGCATGGATGAGAAGCAAGGTAGAGGAAGGATTTGAATGGTACACGGCAATGAGTGAAAACATGTCATGAAGAAATGAGATTACTTGAGAAGAGAAAAGAGCGGAGGAATGCAACGAACCGATCCTCAGATTAACAATTTAAGATGATTCGAAGAAGATTTTGGCGAAAGGAGGCGATGCCCCGCCACGGCACAGCGCGCGATCCGCCCGGGCGGGCCTTAATATGGTCACGTTTGGCACGCGGTCCGCTCTAACCCCACGGGTGCGAGGGGGAAGGATCTCGGGGGGACGGATGGTTAGAGGAGGGAGGAGGGACGGAGAGGGCACTCGGAGGCCAGTTGTCACGAGATGAGCTTGTAATACTGATATTCTTTGCCAAAGTGTGCTGTTTATATTTTCTTCCCCTTCTTACTGGCGGATGCGTCAAATCGTTAATACCGAAGGTAGAGGTCCGGGAAAATATCGGTAGCTCTAAGAGCACTTTCACCTTACTTTTTGACGTGAAACTACCCGAAGTAATCGTATATTTGAGCCATCTGCATACGTGCGTCAAAAGATTTACAAAATACCGATTTGTTTCTGTTACTATGCCCAGCAAGTTCCTAAAATGCGTTAACAGTATGTACAAGTATTATCATAAATTTTTCATAACATTTTTTTCCTTTACACAATTTAAAAAGCCAAAACAAATTAATTTCGTAAAGTGTTGGTTTAAGAGAGAATTGCACAGGTTCACCATATGTCAGATCAAAGTTTTTCCTATAAATACCAATGACGCCAACTCATGTCATCAAACTGTACTGAAATTAAATTTTAAGAAACATTGAGTAAATTAACAGAGTGATGAAATTATATTGGTTGTCTACCGTCGCATATTCCGGAATTGGTGCAAATTTAGGATTAATATTAAGTATACCCTTAATTTTTTTCTGTAAGCATTGGTTAACACCCATTGCTAATTTGAAAGATTTAAGCGAAAAATGTAGCGACTTTTTTAATTACTGTTCATCCTACAATCCTTTCAAGTATCTTAGTCGCTAGCTATCTCTTTTACGTTCGAACACGAAACATCTCTCTAACAAATAGATCAGCAGATAAGCGTAATAGGCTATGGAATCCCTCAAAAACTTAGCAGAAGTGAGCGATAGAGCGAAATGAGGTAAATATCTTCATTGTAGAACTCTAGAACGCCGCTACACTTACATGGAGGCGTAAAAACAATCGTCCACACATGGATAATCACCACGACAAAATAATTTCGCTTTAGGGGAGTCGAATACTGGACGTTCCGACTGCTGTTCAGGTGCTTTAATCAATTATGCGGTAGTTCGCCCCGAAGGAGGCGAGTGCTTGACGGTGGAGTGTTTCGCAACCATCGCACCTGACTGGTAAATCCAGAGATCTCGGTTTGAATTCCGCAAAATGATTTCATCAAGGCGAATTTGCACATATTAATGTGTTGTTAGTAGTAACTGGATTTCTAAGTCTTGGCGACTGCTGAGATATTGACACGCGTAAACTCGGTTCCGAAAAAGGTTCCGCGCGATGAAACAATATCTTTGGCGAGACAAAATTCGAACCGGCGATCTTCCACCAAGACGGCGAGCTCGTTGGCCCCCTGGACCCTCAAAAGATTGGAGTTTGCCAGACATAAATCTTTCTCGAATTTTTGAAAAGAAACAAGCTTATAGTTCTCCAATTTATTTTAAATACGAATAGCTTCGATGCTTAATATAATTTTCAAGAGAGGATGATGTGAAGTGTCGAAACTCTTATCACTAACACTATAATATTTGACAACTGTTTATGATTATATTCATCGTAGTGGAAAACGTAACACCTAATGGAACAATGCACCTCTCCACAACGCTTAACATCGCTCATTACATTTAAAAATCAATTAGAACCATACTCAGGAACTAGTTTTTCAGCTATAGTGCCCCAACGTCTCAGGTTATTACTACAATAGGCCTTATTTTTATCTCCTCGACGGATGTAATTAAGGTAATTAAGGTCATAACAATAAGGACGGGAATAAACAGGAAGATTATAAAAACATTTAGACTTTTAACCATTTTGGGCGCTGGGTCGACAGCCGACAACTGAGGGTGGAGGAAGAATGGGAGGAAGGGGAAGGTGATGCTTCCATTCGGCGTTAAGTCTGCTCTCTCGCGACTGTTTAACGTCCCATCCGTCGGACTGTGTACTGTCCTTCACGCAATGCTCAAACGGGTAATACATCTGGAGGACTGTCTCGCTCGGGGCATTTGATCTCGGGCTCTCTGTGCGTGAGATGACCGGCGTTTCATCCCTGCCAGCCTCGACACATCCTGATGGCCACTCGATTTCCCCCGCCTTCCCTCCATCAGCTAATCGCGTCGTGGCGGTGAAATTTTTCCGACGATTTGGAATCCGTCGATAAGCGCTCCCTCGCTCTCCCCCTCAGCGCGTACCAGGTTCACGGAAATCAACAACATCGATCTTTCACCCCTTTAGCGGGGAGGCAACCTAAAACAGATCCGGTGGTAAACCCTATCACGTTTTTGCGTCGTAAACGAGACCTATGCTCGTCCTCAGAAACCGTATTGTGAACGAACAAAATCGCCTTTTTATCACATATGGGGATAATTCGTTGTTTTCCGCGACGCTGACAGCAAGAAAACGTCGTCATCCCTGGGTTTGGCTAGGTAGAACATTCCAAACAAACAACCTCGGTCACGAGGAATCCTCGATGGGTTCCGCGACTCGGGGTTAGTGCAAGGGTACGGCTACCCTTAAAATCGCACACATCCTCCGACCAACCTGCAATCACGATCACTTTCACCGACATCAACGAACTGCAAACAAATAGGTACACGTTATCGTCAAGAAACAACTCACGCCGGAAGCCTTGTGCGCCATGCCGTCTTCAACTTGTTCGAAGAGTCATGGAGTAGGAGGCGTCGCCCTGGGTGGGTGGGATGAGGAGGGGAACTCGCATTACCCGGAGACGGGACCACGACGGAGGTTGAAATTGCTCTGCCGGCGACGACATTACTCCCCTTTTCTAGGCCCGCGCATGCGCAAATTCTTCTTTTCTTCCCTATTATATAGATCTGTGCTTCCCGATGAGGTGCCCGTAGACGCCGCGGCGCCCCCGGAGGTCTTCTCCGTGGCGCCTGACGAAGTATATACTGGATTGCCGCTGGATGATTTAATGACAGGAGATGTGATAAAAAAATAAATCTTAATGCGACGCGTAAAAAAGGACCGCGACTTTATATAAGCATCCACCCATTGCTCATACATATACATACGGTCTCGAGGGAAAATCGGTGGGCGTCAAGGCTGGTTGAGGAGAGAATATTGGAGCCCCACCCTTTTTTGAGCCTGATTAAGCCCTTACCGCTCAACTATGTCGGAGAACCTGGTTTCAACGATAAAATATCGACAAAGTTAATGCGAAAGGTCCACTCCTGACGGAAAAGTATATTTTAATTACTCCTTTACAAAATTATTTCAGTTGGTCTCTGGAGTGCAATCCAACATACTTGCGCATGTATTGGAGTAGCTTCGGGTGAGAGGCGTCTTAGCAGCACATGTGTATCGTTTAAAATCACATTAAATGTGCGAGGATGCTGTGAAAGCACGATTGAAGTATTGACCGCAAAGCAGTCATTCGTGCGAAAATCGTAAAATATAATATAACGCGTAAACCTGAAGCTAATAAAAAATTATAATTTAACACAGAAATGGTAGTAGTGCCATTTGACTATCTAGATCGGTTGCTATAGGCTCATTATTTATCAATCAGTACTCCATCTTCCGCCCAGGTGTCTTAATGGACAGAAGCTCACCACACCGTCATCTTCTGGAGTTCCTTTTTGGTGGAGTGTGAATCTTGATCTGAGTGATCTACTCGAGACCTCGCCAGACTACTTCCTCCTGGTGATTTTTCAGAAAGCAGCAGCCCTAATGCAACCGACGCCACCATTTCTCCTGCAGTTCATCTGAGGAAATTAACCCCCAAGCCAACGTGCCGGTTGATAACCCTTTTTTACCAGGTCACTAAGCGCATCATGATGCACTAAGGCAATATGAATGCGATTGCCGTTGCATGGTTGATGGTGACTCGATATTTTTCAGGGAACAGGATTTCCGACAAGTAACTAATCTTTACGTGGCGTGAAAAACGTTTAATTGTTCCTTTATGTTTTTACAATATCCTCGTATATCTCTTCTTGACCTATTACGGTCGTGAAAAGAACGCGGATGTGCTTTAGAAATTCAGAGTTCTTCGTAAACCTACAGTACTGTAATCATCAAAGCACAATGAATTGGTGGAAGAAATTCATGAGGTGATATTCTTAGTATGTGATTAACTAAAGATTAAAATCGGCGGTTGCAGGCGTTAATTTATGAGATCGACGATTCATATTAGAATGAAAACCTATAACTCTGTAATTCCACAGATTTCATTAAGATATCACCCGAGTTTCGACGTTCAACGTTTTGATATGAGGATGACGTTAGATTCTTGGGCGTTGATTGTTTTCATTCTTAATTGTTACATGTTGAAGATATTGTGTCATAATACAGACTACGAACGTTTATTCTGTTATTTCACTGACTTTACGGTGTTCAAGAACATAGAAGGAAAATTATATCACCGAGTTTATTTTTCAGATAGCAACAGGTTATATGTTAATATGTGCTCCAACAGGTTGCGGCCCTAATCTCGACATTAAGGAGTCGAAGGTAATAGAACACCGACAATTACTCGTTTTTATCGACTTAAATAATAAAATACATTAATGCTCTCTCACATAACTAGTTCCACGATTATTTTTTGTGTTTTTTCTAATGGTTGCAATAGATGCGAGTGTAAAAGCTTTGAAGTAACGAAAGGAAGAGCTGCATCTGAGTCTTGCGTTCCACATTTTATTCTCTTTGATAATTCGTGCCACGAAATGATTCGGAATAATACAATAATATATTTGGTATATCTGTCGTTCCCTCTGGAAAACGATCATTCAAGTATAATTTCCGATGGTATAATATTCCAACGGAATTATACATGCATACATGAGACCAATCAGCATCCTCGTTTCAACATGCATCAGGATCTTAACCGTCTCCCCTTGAGATGAGAGAGAGAGAGGGAGTAATTGATCATTCCCGCACGTGAAACACTGCGACTTGAAATTCTTTGCACTTCGACAGAAGGAAGAGGCGACATTACAAAACAATGAATAAAGAAAATTTTCCAGTCGAGAGATAGAAGGCCCATTTTAACGTACGCATTTGACTGCGCTATTGCAAGCGCGGGAAGACGTGCCAGGTGTGAGCACTGGTCGATCGTACAAATGAGGTGTTCGTATCTTCCCGATTTCTTTGAAGGCGCGCGAGTTCCTTTTCAAATTCCTCCTCGCGCCGCTCTTGTTAGTCTCCGGCAACGATTAAATGGAGGAATACGTTCAAGTGCTTCGGACGCAACACGAAGCGTCACGCGAATTATCAGCCTCGGAATCGGCAACAAGAGCGTAAACATTGTAATGGCGGAGTAATTGATCCATTAGCGCTTCCCTTCCTTCATTTTGCTTGCCTGTGGTGGAGCATGTTAGAGCGGTGGGAGGCTCTTATAGACTTGGGAAGTTCCCTCCGAGGGTAGGCAACAGCTTCCCACCGGTAAATCGACCCTCCCCGCCTTCAGTCTCGCGGCGCCCCCAGTCTCCTGACTGATTGGTCGTAGATGTTTTTCTCCGAGATACCAAGGATATTAAAGATTTTCAAAAAGGGAAAAGCCGTTGACCGGTAGACCAAGCAGTCGTAAAGGTAAAGATTGGTCGCATCTGGAACATGAGAAATAGCGTTTCGGGAATGGCTGCCCGTCAGTGTGGAGGACTAACATTTCCTCTCGCGAAAATAAATAAAGTTTGTATAATCAGTTTCACATGTAATGATTTTCCACCGATAAACCACTCAAGGCGTTTATTTCAACATTTTCACTGTAATGGTTTGTAAAGTTTCCGCAAATTCTCAAATAAGTTCTCGAAAATCTCGATATTCAGTGATTCGCGTTCGAATCACGTTCAAGTCAAATGATAATTCTTCACCGTGGAATCCCGTATGGATTCGAGAGGACTACCGTGTGAATGGAGCTTGTCTTTTTATTGTTCAAAAACTTGGTTTATGAGGAAAGAGCATAGTGTAGTTGGAGGATTTTGAAATGTTGGCTAGGTGAAGGAAGAAAATAATAAGTTGAGAGGAGAGGTTGAAGTATGGAGGAACCTTGTGAAGGAAATTCAAAGTTCACGGAGAATGTATGAGGGGTGAAACTATTTGGACTGAATAAATCAATTGCTTACGGCCAAAGACACGTAGAAAAGCGTTTAAATTATTTCTCAGGAACTGTTCTAAACGTATTTCTGCAGGTAAACCTCCTACAATACATAATAATCTTTTCCTTGTAGCCTTGTAATTATCTTTGTTTAGATTTTGGTTTTGATTTTATTTGATCTAGCTCCTTCATAAGACGAGTGAGTATTTGTTCTCTCTCGTAAATTATCAGGCAGGTTATCGAAATAAAAAAGATATAGAGAGAAAGCGATTACCTATTGGGAGAAAACGGAGATATTATGCCTAAATAAATGCTGCCTCAAAGGCTATGCGATTTTCCATAAAGAAAAAGGCTAAGGTAAACATAAAATAGGAGGGGAAAAAATAGGTCAGGTAGAACAGTTTACACATCTCGGAAGTGTTTTGGACCAATACGGTCAAAGTAGTAGGGACGTTAGGGAAGAATTGAGCTAGGCAAGGAGGCTTTCTCAAGGAGGAGGGAGTTGATGACGGGGACGTTGAGTAGGGAGGTTAAGAAAAGACTCGTAAAAACTCTGATATGGAGCGTAGGCGTATGTACGGTGCGGAAACGTGGTCACTGAAGCAGGAGGATAGACGTAGATTGGAGACTTTTGAAATATGGGTTTGGAGAAGAATGGAGAAGGTGAAATGGACCGAAAGGAAAACAAATGAGGAAGTACTGGAGATGGTGGGTGAGGAGAGAGGTTTGTTGAGAGAAATCCTATGGAGGCAGAAAAAATGGATGAAAGGCGTATTGATCGGCAATAGTGGGATGTTGAAGAAGGTAATAGAGGGGAGAATGTTGGGCAAACGAGGAAAGGGCAGGAACAGGATAGGGATGTTGGACGGGATGAAGGGAGGAAAGAAGTACACAGAGATGAAGAGGGATCTGATGTAGATTAGGTTGCTAGATTGGATTTTGTTTGGAGTTACAAAATATTTATTTGATAGTTGTGTCCATCCAAAAACCTACCTTAACCGGTAGATTACCTAAAAAAATGCTGCCTGAAATCGTGGGATTTCCAAATTTGTATAAATATTGGGAAGAAAAAATGGCATTCTTACATCATTAAAAAAATATAATCATAACGCGTTTTGGTCCTGAGTAATTCTTAGGCACTCTGCACAATTTAATGTTCAGAGTCAATGTTGCTTCTTATAGTGCTAATTGCTGTGGTTAAAGTGTTTGAATTCGGGGACTATTACATTTTTTTATTTTGCCATATTCGTAGACATATTCCACTAAAACAAGCCTGTTGTAGCGAAATATAAATATTTAAAACCCGAAAATGCAGGCATCGCTACAACCTGAAGACACCAATGGCAACACAGGCCAAAGAAAATTGGAATAATTCGGTTGCAATCGCAAAGACCGTGGAGACCATAGACTGGCTATGACAAATTTCGAGGAAGAAGTTCATACATCATCATTGCCACACGTATTTTCATTTTGAGAGGGAAAGTTAGGGATTAACCCCAAGAGCATAATGCATGTAATTTCTAATAAGAGCTAATGTTACGAATATAATAAAACACGTCTACGGATTCTTTTCTCCTCCAGTAATAGGCCATAATTTAAAAATATAGAGAACTAAAAAAAATTACTTGTTTTTCCATACTTCTTTTCTTAAGTTGCCTGCTACAGGTATCCTGTTAACTGAAAATTATCCTAAAGCTACCGCAATTCTTCTCTTAATATCCTAAGTATTCTAAACATTTTGGCCTATATTACCAGACAAGTGAATTGTTCTACTTGCTTTAAAGTATGCCCTCGGAACTTGATTTTCAACTTAAAATTAGCCTTCTTATTTCATGAGAATTTGTTTACGTTCGTTGGGTTCTGTATTTTTTCTAAAGCAGGAACACTGAAATAGTTGTCCCCTTATTTTTGCTGAACTCCTTGGATTGATTAATGTAATTCTAATCTGTTCACCGCTGATAAGCAGACTTGATGTTCAACACACCTCCCGCTGACTCTGTGCTCTAACCCTGCCCCCGACTAGGATTTTGGGTAAACTCAGACGTTTTGTCCGAGTCAATCAACGTGATGGAAAACTATAATAGTCAAGATTCCAGGGGCTTGCAAGTTCAAAAAACTTGAGTTTCATCGATTGTAAATTCAATTCTAGAACTTCTTCGAATGATAAAACAAATTAGATAAGAATACACGAACTCACCTTTATCACTAAATTGCAAAGCAGAAGCAAATAGAAGTCGATGAGTGAATGGTACTCAGATAAAATATTTCCGTTGTTAAAATCATTTAAACGCTACTTTTCCCCCCACACAAAAATGACAAAGCTAAAATGTGGAGTTTAATTTTTAACGGGGTCCGGTATTTTTTGCAAAGCATCTCCAAGGCACCCGATGATTAAAACTTAGAATTCAGTTGAATATGGAGTGGAATGAAAAATTCTCGCCACCGGAGAATGTGACGTGTGAGGGAAAGTCCGCATTAGAGCTCCTGAATATTCACGCCAAACGCAATGAGAACGCCTACAATCCATCCCACACACGACACGTTCCCCAAGAAAAGTTAGTGTGTACGATTTCAATGCCCCAGTAGGCAAGATTGCCTCGAGAATATTCCACCTCACATGTTTCCCTGAAAAAACCACGAGATTCTCCTCTGAGGTCTCGAATTGAATCCTCTGAAACGAAAAACGTTTTTCCAGCAATGCCAACTTCGTACTTGTGCTGGAATATTTTCCATACCAGGAGGAATAGTCTTCATCGAAACGAAACACAAACTACTCATTCGCCCAGTAATTGAAATTTTAAATTTAATCTTGTTGAAACTTGCCTGCAAATTCCACAAAAATAAAGGATAAAAACATGTTTCTACTACCTTTCTCTAGCATAGAGAGAGCCTTACCGTGTTTATATCTCAGATTGCCAATGAATTGTTTCATATGCGTCAAATATGAAAATAGGGTAATACGAGTACTCGTATATTATTATCATACGGTGTAGGTTGCTGGTCAAGGTAAGTTTTGTTGAACCCAAGGTACTGTTATGTGCTAACCCCTGCCTGATACGAAACTAAAGAACTTAACACCCCAAAATATACGTAGGCAACCATTTTTTAACTCCGAATACTTTGTGTTCCTCAATGCCCTCCGAAACGTCTATTTTCTTCCACTCCCTGAGGTGTGAGGGAGAATATTGGATAGGTTGACTAGCTAACCATCACAGTATTCAACATTCTCATTGTCTCACGATTACTTTTGAACCGACTTTCTTAGCCTTCGAATTCTCCCAGCAACCATGTCTCTTCCCTTGCTATGCTTAGGGCTTCAACGATCTGCTGATCCAATTCTAATCAGATAATTTCCGTCCATGTTACTTTCTCCATTTTCTGTCAAACTCACGCATGAAATGCACCAATTCCCAATAAGCTCCACTTCAAAAAATTTAATATTATTTTACAAAATAATTTAAATATTTTTAGAAATTTTGCTATCATAAATTATTTACTATTTTTAGGGGTGGTATTCTACCGACTTGGGGTACGTTTTACCCTTACCAACGTGACACAAAATATCCTTGGACCCCATACTACACATCATAATAGCTCATTCTTTAGCTCTGCATATGTTCAACCTTCCTAAATTCCATAAAAGTGCCTATTCTTTACGTCCATTGACCTCGCTTTCCCAGTGTAATCCCCTCTATTATCGTCCTATTACCAACATCCTTGGGCCTCTCGGTAACTCCTGCATCTACTTGTCCTGCTTTCCTTAAATATCTCGCAACAACCTCTCTTTCCCTACCATGGCTCTATTTCCATAGTTTTTTTTCCTTTCCGTCCAGTTAGTTTTCTCGATTCTTCTCCACACCCACATCACAAAGGCCTCCAATCTACGTTTATCCAAACCTACCTCAACAGCCAGGCTTTCTAAGCGTATAAAACTGCATTTCATATTTAAGTATTCCCAGTCTTTTCTTTACATCTTTACTTAGGGTGACAGTCATCAACACTTCCCAAGTAGGTGAACTGTTTTAACTTTAAAAGTTCCCCAGAGTCCCCCTACTTTAGTGTTCCTCTTAGTATTTCTATTTTTCGGAGATCTCATTACCTTCATTTTTGTATAATTAATTCTCATCCCATCGCTGCCATACAGATTTGGCAATGGGATAAATAATGATAATAATTCTTTGGCTTACTGGCCAACTGACGTTATATCTTCCGACAAACTCATTGATTTGCATGGGTTCTCCTCCTAATTTCACTCCAACACTTCCTAATCGTGTTGCCGACGAGCAAGTACCGCATCTGCTATAAGATACTATGTGTAGTTCCTATTCGTGGAATAATCTGCGATATAATTCCACTTACTTAGTTCCAACGTTCACGAATAAATTAAAAAAGTAATTACTGTCCGCAAGGAAAATAGAATTTCTGGAAAATAAAGGTTTTCAATTAGAAATTTCTTGAAACTTGAAATCGTACCCTCTCATTTACCGGATTTCTGGTTGACACACGCTTTCTCCACCGCTGGTCACATCTGATCCGCATTTCATCCGCAGATACAATCGACCTTACACACAAAGCGAAGCATTCCCTTATCCGTCGCCTTCCTCCCTTTTTTACTGAGGCATCCTTACCCACCTTCTGGGTCGACCCATTATGATGAGTACCCTTGGATTCGAACCCGCGCCTGCGGGTGAAAAGTTGACCGGAGTGAGCGAGCGACGCGTGCCCCAATCGTCCTCCAACACCACGAGCGAGTGCATATATGGAAGCGCCGAAGGTCGGACACCGACTCCCCGACCGTCGCCGTATCGTGCGTGGGCGGACGGGCGTCTCTCTCCGGGAGCACCGGGAGTCTGGAACGATCTCGATCGCCGTGGAGGTGGGTTTTTTTATCCAAGCACACCTTTCTCGCCGTTTTTTGTGGTATCTCCTCGGGCCAATGCGCTAACGCAGACGATTTAACCCTCGTTTAGAGGTAATCGAAGATCGCCGAGCGGATCGTCCGTGGTCTCCTCGAAACTCCGCCTAAGAAACCAAGGGTGAATTGGAATGAAAAGATCCGGGTGTGCTTTTGCAGCTGCCGATCGAACGTAATTGATTCTTAGCATAACTCGCGTGAGATACAAGCGGTTCCAATTGATGATTCATCAAAGTGAACATGAACACAGACAAGGATACCTTTATAGGAACTAATTGGAATGTTTTGCTTTAAAGAAAACGTTATTTAGCCGTTTGAGAGATGGAGTCCACTGCCAAATTTTTTCGAACATGCTGTAATGCCTGTCCTTTTAACACTTTTTTCCACGCTTATTGAAATTTTGATTTGATGCAACCACTAAACAGTTGACGGTCAATCATAAAAACGAGTTATGGAGCTCTAGTGGAGATCTATGCATTTCTCAAAGTCTTAGAAGGAAAACCCTGCACCAAGGAACTTAAGAACCAATTACCTATGCATAGGGTTTTAGTATTTGCTGTTATTAGCTGATTTATTTGATGGAAAGCATTCGCTGTCATGAGCAGAACAGCTCAAGCCTTCGTTTCACTTCCTCATAAGTAGCCCATCGCTCGTCATCCTGCAAGCCTTATAGCAAAACTCCAGTAGATTCCATCATTTTGGATTTGATATCTTAATAGTTTCTTCCGCGAAAACGTTATTCCATTGTCCACTGCAGCCTTTTGACCTCGATCCCTATTGACAATGATTTACCTTTGATAAGATTCGTTATGTTAAATAAGTTATCCCTCTTTGTTAGACCAGTTTTAATGCATATACTTATATATCCGTATCATTGGTTTTCGTAATTTAAGATAAGCGTGACTAAAGATTAAGTCTGGAATGGTATAAAAGTTGTAGTTAGCGTGAAGACTGAAGTTGTGCTTTCTAAACGTATTCCTTTTAGAAGGGTTTCATTAATCATGTTTACTAATGGCAGAGTCGAGTTGAGTGCGAGGAATCGAACGAGAAAAGTTTCAACTGTGGCATCGCTAAAATTCCATGCAGAGCAACCCAATTTGTTACAAAATGGTATAATAAAGTGAAAAGTCACTGTGAATCTTGCTGAACTGGTGTGGAAATAATCAAAAGAAACGTATTATGACGCTGTATTGATATTACCTATCAATTAAATTAAGAATGAATTATTTCACTTATGAAATTCAGTAGTTATTACGACCTAAGCTATTTTTATCAGTCGCATTATGGACAAAATCAGATAAATAAATTCATGAACGAATACATTTGAAACTAATCGATTAACTACGGTTTCCCCGAGCAATGCCTAACAGCGATGAATCGAAGACTCATCTTACATCCCTTAAAATCCCCCCATTCTTTGTCAGAAAGGTTCTTGCTAACCTTATTTGTAGACTTACATGGCGTAGCAAGCTCACTTGATGCAATGACGTGCTCACTTGATCAGTTATCCAAAATCATAAACATCAGATAGAGACAATAATGAAATAAAAACTTTTGCAATTTTTCGCAATTCACTTTTAATATACCTATTATCATCGTTTCCACGTCATTATCAAGAGGTCGAAAAACGTACAGGAGTGGTGGACATTGTATTTACCTTTATTATCGTATTACAAAGTAATTTTAATTTTTCATTGTCTCCAGGAAGTATACGGAGATGAGGAGGGGCTCTTTTAGAGTAGGATGTTGGGTTGTGTTTTGTAAGGAGAGACAAGAGAATAATTTGGTATTTTGTGTCCATCCGAAACCTACCTTCACCAATAGGTGACCTATAAATAAAATTTCTACACAATCAATTTGCGTACGATTAATTTTATTTTTCATTAGAAGTGAAGAATATTTGTTTTTAAAATTTTTTAATAGATTTTCGCAATTGTCTAAAAAAATATGTTTGAATTAGTTTCCCATTTATGATTGTGGAGAGAAAGTATTTGTTGCATAATGAGGTCTCAATTTCCAATAGTTTTAAAGAAAATACGTCCAGAGCGTTTAAAGGGATATTTTCTACGATTTCATGTCACGAGGGCATCACTTTTTGTAATTTGCGACGCAAAACGATTTCCTTGTCTACCTGCTGGATTCCGAAAGCATGCTTGACGTGTTGTGTCGACATATTTTATTGATTCCAGTCGTCGTCGAGTGTCAGTGTCCTCACATCACTAGGTCAGCGGGGGAAAATAATCAATCGCTATGAGGAGGCAGAATGCAAAATCAACCAAACACTTGGAGAGAAGGCCCATCCGCTCTCGCACGGAGCTCGAAAGTGGAATTAGAACAGGCGCCCGAGGGAGGTGGGGGAAGAGAGAAGCGGGGAGGGGTAGGGGCAGACTCGGTCCTTCCCTTTCCCTTCGTGAATGTATGCGCTTGAGCCTAAGGGGTTCCGACCGTGCAACCCTCTCTCGCCTCGCCAGGGAATAGGTCCGTGACGTGAAAGGGATGAGACGTTGCCTAGGGGGAGGCATTGGGTTTCGTAACGGTTATTGGTTTGGTCACTCATCACCAACGTCTTGACACTAAATGGCTGGCTGTTCCTCCATAATGTTCGCAGCGGGAAAAAGCTTTTACCAATCAAATCAATTCGCCCTTTTCGTAAAATCTATAAAATGTGGTCGTGGGCTTCTAAAGCACTACATGCGTATATTACCACATACGCTTACCTTTTATATCACTTTACTTTCTTCTTCAGTTACGTATGCCTAGTTTCAACGCCATAAACTCAGTCCAAATGTCCATCTTTTATTCTCCCGCTCACTCTCCTTCGTTTCCCTTTTTCAGTTTTCGCCATTTAACTGCCTCTCAATACTAATCCCATCCACTTTTTCCCGCCTTCTTTGAACGAATAGCGCTTTCTCTCCTTTAATACTATATCAAAAAGTCCTTCGTTTGTCTTCATCTACGTCTACATCATTATCTTCATCTTTCGTTACATTTCAGAATCCTTCAATTCCCAATCTGTGCACATTCTCATTCGACAAACTCCGTGTTGTGGAACCACAGTCCACCTCACGGTCTTTTATTTGCGTCTCACTTGCGGTTTTTTGTCAATAATGGCTTCCTTTTGTTTTTTCTTTTCTGTCTCGATTCCTCTCCTAATACCCTTACGGATTTGATCGATTACTTCCAAAATACTGCCTAAAGTGGTGAGATACTTCGTCTACTCCAACTTTTCCCCTTCATTATACCTGTATATCATGTTTATTGAGAATCTTGGCGATGTGCTTTTGTTTTTAACTTTAATTTTATTACATTCACTTCAAATCGACTCTGTAATACACTAATTAATAACTGATTCCTTCAATTGTTTACAGTCTTACTTAAAATGTATCATGGGGACATCTGATTTATTTAGCACCCCATCTATTTCCATTCCTCTTCTTTTATTTATTTTAGTACCCGCACCAGCCACCGCTAGGGTATGTGGCTGGGGACGATGCATAATTCAAAAAGGACAAATGATAAGAGGCAAACCTGTCTGTTACTTCTCATCCCGATGCACCATCCGCTCCAGTGAGATGTACATTCAGTCCGGGTTATGTATAGATTTCCAGTCCAGTCCAGACTTTCCCCCAGTCTACACTTTGAAAATGTATTACCCTTCATTAGCTTGGTGAAATCTACTCTGCTAAATGCCTTCTCGAAACTCACGAAACCAACCAGAACACTTCATGCGTTGTATTTTATTCTCTCAATACTCTCACCGCCAGTTTTCCGTCACGCGTTAGACCTTCGCCGCAGACGTATTTAAGCTCACGGTCGCGTGGTCTTTGCGTTCTTTTACTTTTCTTCTATCTTCATTATTTGAGTCTTGGAATTAATATTGGCCTTACAGCGTCTTCCGGTCACTCTTTGTCCCAGAAATGTTACGTCACCGTATTTCCTTTTCCCCTATGAAACCTTTCTTAATTTTGCCACGGCATTATTTATCCCAATCGTCTTGGTCGCCTTCATTAAACAAATTGTTATTTCTTTCTCGTAATAATATTCTCAGACTCGAGCTATCTCATATATCAAGCTATTTGTGTAATACTTTTCTTACTTTGTGTTGGTGTGATAGTTTTATGTCTCCAGCATAAAGTAATTCTAGATATCCTCTATTTCCGTCTTTCTCTTTTGGCTCCATTACTACATGTACTGTCTCATCTCTTTTGGAGTTTATTTTATTTTTGCTTCGAGAAAGTCCTGTCATCGTCCTTTTACATCACGTCCACTTTTCTCTGCGCTCGAAAGTTCTTTAAACGAATGACATTAATGAGAAATGACGTCTTTTACCTATCCCCTCACCTCATTTGTGTAGAGGTATATTGCTAGTATTGTATTATTTGATTTTCTGCACATTCTTTTCTCCAATCAGCGTTAAAGCTCTTCAAATTCCTTCTCTTTTCTATTTCCCCAATAATTCCTCCTCTAATCTGTCATCTCCTCATTCTTTTTCGTATTTCCATTCCTTCCAATTGCTGTGCAGCTCTTCATGGACCTTTTTTTAACATTTCTATCACTTTCTAATCCGCGCATTCTTACAAAGAATGTCTTCTACGAGATTCTTCGTGTTTTACCAATTTAGTGCCTATCACAGAGTCTAATTGCGTATTTTACGAAGGAGATCCCTGAAGGCCAGTTGGTTCGCTGGTAGGTGTATACAATTAAGTTATTGCTTATCGTGACGCCATGGAAAACAGTTAATTATATTTTTTCCCTTTTTTCCCAAAAGCTTGGATGTCATTTATGGGCTGAGTCATTTCCCTAGATCCGATTATTGGTTTGTAGCTGCTCTCGAAGCTATCCCCTTCCCTGTCAATATTGTATTTCCTTCAAAGTACCTTGCGCTTACGTCTTCCATTATTAAGTCATCCAAGGCCTTCATCTGCTACTCTTCCGCTCTATGGCTCCTTCAATTGTAGTTTCCAGGAAACTGTCATGCGTCAGGATGTGTCCAATTATCTCCCCACTCCTTTTGTGTGTCTTTTATATACTTCTCCCGTCATCCATATTCCGAAGAACTTTTGCATTACTCACTCGGTATGCCCGTTATATTTCTATTATTATTTTTAGCGTCCCTTATCTTCCATCAGTCTTGGCTGCTACAACTGTGTGTGTGTATGTACGAGTATATATATTATTATTATTAGGTAAACTACCGGTTAAGGTAGGTTTTTGGATGGACACAACTAACAAATAAACATTTTGTAACTCCAAACAAAACCCAATCCAGCAACCTAATCTACATCAGGTCCCTCTTCATCTCTGTGTACTTCTTTCCTCCCTTCATCCCGTCCAACATCCCTATCCTGTTTCTACCCTTTCCTCGCTTGCCCAACATTCTCCCCTCTATTACCCTCTTCAACATTCCACTACCGCTCAATACGCCTTTCATCCATTTTTCCTGCCTTCATAGGATTTCTCCCAACAGAACCCTCTCCTCGTTCACCATACATAGTACTTCCTCATTTGCTTTCCTTTCGGTCCATTTCATCTTCTCCATTCTTCTCCACACCCACATTTCAAAAGCCTCTAATGTAAGTCTATCCTCCTGCTTTAATCCTCCATTTCAAAAGTAAGGCCCATTTTCTAACATTTAAATTTTGGAGGGTGCGTAACAAAGTTTCACGAATACAGCGCCATATACTGTATCCGAAACCACTGAATTGATATTTCCATCACTTTCACAATTAATTGTTTTGATTCAGTAACCGTTTGCCTGTAGATGAATGCAAGCAATGCAAATTGATTTGACTTTTGTGTCCAATAGACTAAGTCTTATGCTAGTTTTATAAGTGAATGTGCTCTTTACGTAGACATGGAGCCGATTTCTTATCTTCTCTTCCATTCCTTCACTGCATTTTATCACTATATCCTGTTCCCTAAGCCTATTCTCTAATCTCAGCGAGCATCAATCCTCTTTCGTCCATTTCATTTTCCTTCCGGATTTGTCCCAACCCTGGTTGCTCGAAGCTTCCTCCAGACACACCATCTTGTGACAGGTCTAACATAGGTGTCACAGAATATCCCTCAGCGCCATTTGAACAGATGGAGGATTCGGCTCTCTGGGCGAACGACTCAGCATCGGCGTGAGTTACACGAGCAGTACATAACCTCGGCGCCGTTTCGAAATTATGAAAAAGGCGAAGGAATTTCGACCTCAAGGAGTTTTACGTTCCGCCTTAAAAGGGAATCGACCTCAGAAACCACTCCACCTTCCTTCCCAGCGTGTATGCTCTATTCTTCTTTCTGTGAGGCTGCTCGGGGGTCGTCGAAGGTTTCAAAGACTCGCAGCCCTGTTTTCACTTTTGCAGCGAGCTTACGTGAGGCAAGGTGACTATTGTTCTACTTTTCACCCCGTTATTTTTGTTAAACTCGTGAATACATTCAAACCATGCATTCATCGTCGATAACACCATGATTTGTCACCCAAAAAAAATAAACACTTCGTTAAAAGTGCATCACATTTGTTTTATGTAGCGAATTATGGTCGGAAAATAGCAGTCTACAAACAAGAAATCAGTCCAGCAACAAAAACAGTCAAGCAATTTATTTATTTCCGACGCATAATTATGTGGAAGTGATATTTGTCCGCTACTTTGTTAATTTATGCTCGTTCTTGCTTTGCAAAAGTTGTGCAATCGTTTGGTGCGCGTGATCACTGTTCGGTGTGTTTGAATCGCACCTGTGACAATTGGTCATAAACAGGGACCGGATTTATGCAATGGGTACAGTAATGAAAACCCACGATGAAGGCTCGAGTACAAACTTCGGCGGATCATTCAGTGGCATTCCGATCCTTCAGTGCACCCCGTGAACAGCACTCGGGAGTCTATTCAGCACTGCAGGCGTCGGAAGAGACGTTTTACTTCCTGAATTCCTGGAAGCCTCGCAAGAGGTGTTAGCAGGAGATAAGGCGTAAGTTTCTCTTCAAATTTTCCCACTAACTAGCATTAGCTTACCTTTGAATATCCATCAATACCTAATAATCCTCTCAAGTGTCCGTCGCCTTAATGATTATGCATATAACTATTGCTTTAATACCCTAACCTTGGTACTGATACCATAATATAAGCACAGATATCCCACTAACGTACCGATACCCAAATGTACCGAAGTACCTCTTGAGAATCAGGTTTCAGACACAATAATGGCTTCCAAAAATTTGATAACCGCAATTAAACGAGGGCGCTAAAATCTAAAAGTAGCCAGCTGCGCCATGTAAAACTCATTTAATTATATCAAGTGGGACAGACTATTGTTATATGTTGGACCAGATTGCTTAAAGATTTTAAAGCTCTGTATGGTCGATTGGCATGGACTTGCAAGTAGACTTACTGCTTTGTAGAGTATGGAGTAAAATGACGTCCACTGTTGGCACATGAATAGCGTGACCGCTGACCTAGGGCACCATCATGGGTCATCGTAACGCGAGCACATCATTGTTATTGTTATTTCGGCGATAAATGTGGAAAATTCTCTCTTTTCTTCAAAATTATCGACAAGAAACTGAAATTAACGTAATTTGGCGCTACCACTAATTATTAGAGTTGTATCGCAAGATACATGATCTCAACAAGACCCATCACAAATGTTGTTACAGCTCAAAATGACGTTACGGATATTAGGCGTAAACATGATCTCTAATCCCGCACTTGCTCTTTTAACCAAGGAACTATAGATACAAAATGGACGCCTTTTCCCTCGAAAGGTACAAGCTAAAATTTCTACTCGAGATTCCCTGCCCTGATTTCGAGCAGAAGAAATAACCGTTGGAATATTTGTTTTTCAATGTTCACCTCGGTTTCTTGGTTCTCAAAATATGCTCTCGCAGCCCTTACGGAAAAAAACATAAATCGGTTAAAGTTCTTGAAGTCAATGATGTTCGCATTTGTGATAGGATTTACGGGGTGGGGAAAAAAGGAAGGGGAATAGGTCAGTTATTTTAAACTAAGAACAAGGAACTACTGAAGAACGAGAGAGATTTGACTTGAATTTGATTATCGATAACGTTTCGCACCACCAGAAGTAGCCTTGCAATCCCAGGTTAGTAAACTAGGGTACGGCACACCTACCGTTGTGATCTTATTTCGCCTCCATGACTCGTCTCTCCTCTAAGTATTTAAGTATGACTTCCACTTTCCGGAAGAGTGCCCAACTTACGTGGACGGTTAAAAATACAAACGTTCAAAATTACATCTTATTATCACAGTAGGAAAAACTGGAGTATTTTTCGGTGTGTGGGTTAATCGAACATAAATTCGTGAGTTCCAGCTGTCACTCACTCTTCCTCTCCAAAGTGAAGGATATTTTAGGTCGATTCACGGTCGGTCTAATCTCTTGTGACCTCGATTGCTACAATCTAAGGGCTGAAATCGTAAGGGGACAGGGGTCATTCACCCGCGCCCCAAGTAAAATACAGCAGATCATATCTTACCGGTCGACAGGAGTGTTTAAGGTTGCGGAAACTGGCCCTTTTGCTTCTTGGACTTGGATTTGAGCCACCAATAAAAGATGTTTTGATAATACCGTGGTGGAGGAGAGCCCGGGGCTTATTCCGCCGAAATTTCATTTATGCCATATCTTACATTATTTTTAAACCTCGTGATTATTAAAAAGTGGCTTTTAGGCACCCCATTGAAATAATCATATAGATTTCTCGGAGTGTTCATTCCAGTCAGTAATAACAATTCCTATGTTTCTCGAAATTTTTTATATGGAAATTATTCTTTTGACAAATGAAAAATAGTGAAGTAGTGTATTGCACAAGTAGGTAAAGTAATATTACACAGCTATGTTTCTGATGTTACAAATACGTTTTCAGCCTAGTACATTAAAATTTACAAGTTGGTAATCGTGCGCAAAAATGAATGCGTTTAAGAAGGATTTTACTGTGCAGTAATAAGCATCTAATAGTTTTACTTATTGCAACCTTAGGAGCATTATGCCTATATGATAACCTTCGCTCTTTGTTGTGACTTTGCAGAGATCAGGATGGCATATATTACGTACTAATGATGCTACCTTGTAAACGATAATTTTCGAAAATTCCCTACTCGTACCTTACCTGTCACCTTCGGCGAAGGCTATGCTCATCAAGGTCCAACGAACCTTAATTATTCAGTCATCCTCTCGGAAATAACGTAGGAGTATCGATTGATGGGTTGGCTCAGAATTTCGAGAGCGCCTACGATTTATGCGGTGGGTCCCTGAGGAGGATTACGCCAAACCCAGCCGTCAAGGTCCCGTGCCCAATCACGTGAGGACGTCCGGACTCCGAAGCCGTTACGACTTTGGGCGGTGTCATTGATGTCGTCCCCGGGCAAGACCCAAACCCTTTTATTTTACTAATCCTGCGCCTTTAATCAATTCATGGAAACCCTCGCGACGAATCGAAAGAAAAATAGGTAATAATAGTCTCCATTGACGATGTCATTCGCCTACGCAATTCTCGCCCCGTATCTGGTATACGTACTTTTTGTTGCTTCTGTTGCTTTTGCTCCAACATGTGGTCTTTTGGACAATTCTCAATATTCAAAATTATCCACAACTCAATGGAAATAACTGAAAAATCGGTCTCGTGATTAAAGAAGGTTTTTTTATCGACACTGACAAATTCCTGCTCCCTCATGGAGTCATCCAGTTTAAAAAAGGCAGACTGGAAAAGAAAATTATTTATGGAGAAATGTCAGGATGACCATATGGAAAATTACATAAAACAAGTATTACAGTTGGAATGGCACAAATGATAAAAATCAAATGCGGAATGAATTTTTAAAAATCCTATCACCCCCTGCCAAACACCTTACAGGGCCCAAACATGTAAGAAAATATCTATCCGTTGAAAAAAAAGGATAGGTGCCAATCGGATACATTTTTGAAAAAAGACAATTTTTTCCCTGGGTCATTTCCGAGAAAGCACGAAGACCTTAAATATACTAATGGCGGAATGTAGTTCGGATTAATTAAGAAGTGAAACCGCGAGCGAAGGTTAACTCTCAAAAGATAACGGCAGCTTCGGCCTATTATTCACTCTCCTTTGGAGTGCTCCTCATTACAACGCAGACGGATTCTGGAGATGGTCTGGCTCACCGAGAGCTGACGAGAGAGCAATTTTGAAAAAATACTCGTCGGATAAGAATCTTTTTCAGTCAGTTCTGTATAATGATAGGATTTTGAAGATCAAGTCCCATGAAAATAGCATTGCTTAAATGTTTATACTTTCCTTTCCTACACACAATTTTGTCTATAATCATCATATTTAATGCATCATAGATGGAGCGTTAATCCTCCACATTTTCGCGTATGTGTAAGAATAAAAAATCAATATTCAGCTGACAAGTGGTCTAAATCCTCCAGTTTCCCTAATATTTCACATACGTGTTCATTTATTTTCATAGTCGTTAAGGTTGGCACCAACACGGTCTTCCCGACTATACTTGTGTGCGATTCCATTGGTAATACTCGTACACCGCCTGTTGCATAGGATGTCCCATTGACTCCGGTGCCTAGTAATAGGCTGCACGAGGCAATTCTTCCCTCAGAATTTTCTCCTTCACATCAACTTTAAAATAATTAGTCACTTGTCCTTCGATGCTTACACGATCTCATGAGTGACGTGTCTCCCTTAATAACGATCACCTACTTAAATGACACTATTGCACAGTTGATAATATTTTCATCCCTACGTAGGCTTACAATGACCTATTACAGACAGGCATAGTTACAGCAATGATGTTTCTGTCTTGAATCCTCCAATACTCTTTTCAAGTTGGTAGGTTTAAAAATGAACGCTGGAGTCTTCTAACAGGAACGGCCAAACGGATCTAAATTGAAATTACGTATCCCTTTCTGGTGTGGAAAAATAATTTCAATTAAATAGAAACGTAAAAAACAGCGTCACTGGGCGACTACTTACGGAACTACAAAATGAAAGTCTAAACCTCGAAGGCACAAAATTTCAAGCATTAAAAAGTCTCGCCGACACAACGAGGCCGTTGAGGAAATCGTGGGCGCCGGTGAGTTTCGGATTGGCCTTTTTCCGGCTAACCCGAAGGACGCGGTTTCGAATCCCGCCTCGGGCAAGGATGCCGCGTCCTAGCGTCATGGACTTCCCTTGATCCAGTTTAAGGTGCGGTATGAGCCCGGAGCTTTCTGGGTACGTTATAAATTTTACTGCTGCCGTCGATTTGGTGAACATCCCCAAAGTCTCTAGTCTACCGCAGCTCATGGAGTGGGAAGGATATACCGATCGAAAGATTCAAGGATACACCGATATCTTTGCATTATTTTGAAATTTTAATCGTTATATAACTGGCTTGTTTTCATTAATGGACCCCGGTCACTCGACTAAAAACTCTTTGCATGGCATGTTTAGCAAAATATGGATGTTAAGTGAAGTGTAAAAGAAGTAGACTGAGTGATAACCTAATTAGCTGGAATACTGATATACCTCCAAGGCTTCCTAAAATTACTCCAAAACTGTTGAATATCTATTAATTTATGAACTATTTGTTAATTCTATGCTATAGAAATAATAAACATTTATTATAATGATAGATGGGCTTCAGCCATCACAGACTTGGCGAAATAATATTTACCTCTCATTTCGTAGCGAAATAATATTTACCTCTCATTTGGTATATACTCCTATTCGTAAGACAGTTGAGGTTCGTCAACGATTACTCAACATTCAACAATTGTAATAAATAAAGCGATAAGATTGAAACGCCCACTTTGATAATGAATTATAAAAATACTGATATCGCGTTTGGGGATGGAACGGAGGGTGGTTCACGAGGCGGACGCCCATCTCAGGCTCCCCCTGCCTGACTCCTCTAACCCCTCGTCTGCCAAACCACCTCCCCGCCCCCCCCCCCCCAATTTCAAAACTCAAAGACGTGGGGCTTGAAATCTATTCAAGTACGGCTCTTCGTCACTTCCTCGACGCCATGCTCACAGCGGCTGGAGCTCCCACCACTCCTGCTCGCTCTCGGGGAAGGGTTGGCGGGTGACTAGGCCATGGACGCCTGGGCCTCTAGGTCAAGGGAGGTCTGCGCTTCAAATGAGGGAAGGCGAGTCGACAAGCTGAGTGGATAGGCACGTAGCTCAAGCTTAACGGAGGAGAAAACTGATCGGATGGGGGACGCTTTGAGGAAGAGTTCGTGACAAGTAAAATTGAAAAGAGAACTGCGATGAGCGATTCGCATACCTTGGTAGCTTATAAATTAGGAAAGACAATCTCATAATCGCCTTCGGTTTTAAATCCGATGAACGGTAGCTACCTCTCTCCATTCATCCTTACGCAACGTTCATCCATTTGCCCTTCACGCTGCCCTGCTTCCCCGCGTGCATCAATCGTACCCTGGCAAGCGCCCGTTGGAATCCCTCCTCGGAAGCTTTCTCTACCGTTATGATCCTAACGGAGTATCCCATTGTGTTATTCGGTTTCGTGTGTTCAATGAATCTAATCTCCCTTGGACTTCTTTTCCGACCGTCTAAGTTTTCTTGCGTTAGAGAAGTTTTAATTTCTCAGCTGGTTTTACTTTTCCGAAAGGCAAACTCCTGCCTTCCATTTATCAACAGTAACAGGAGAGGTATATGCGTTTTTAAATCGTACGTGAGAATTCTAAGTCATTTAGAGTTACGGAGGCAATTTGCTGACAAATAAATACAAGGATGTTTTGCCAAAAGAGGATGCTACTAGTAACCTTCCATTCTATTGCCTCAAGAAGTATGCACAAAACTGATAAAGATCTAGTGGTGCCTGTCTAATAACAGGAAGAGTTTAAAATCGAACCTTGGTTCTAAAGTAGAAGCTTTAAACTAACACAGATGTTATGGCCCTATACCGTAGAAAATGTTGTTAAATATTAAGAATATAGGTAAAATTCTCCTTCAAAACATCTTGATTAAGAGCTAAGCTTAGTCATATATTAAGATAATTGGACAGTGAATTTCATTTAAAATTCACATTTCTTATATAAATAATAAAGAATAGCATTTCAATAAGGTCAACAAAAGGAAATGTATTGTCTTAACGTATTTTGTAGACCTTATCACTAATTAAGATGAATGCTAACTGCTGTGACCATTCGGTAATGATTCTTACTATATAATAATGATATTTATGGATTCTTTGAGAGACTCGTTTTAAAAACTGGGATTTTCCCAGAAACTTATTTCCTTATTTGAACTGAGTTATTAGAATATTTCTCTTTTAAAAGAGAGCAATCAGAGATTAAGAAGGAAAAAGAGATTAAGCCTTCCTAAACTCGTTAACTGACATTAGCTCCAAAGAAATGTATGCCAATAGAAAGTTTGATATAGGATTGCTTGCTTACGAGCTACAACATTGCCATTGAGCTAGCCGCGCTGCGACGGATTAACATTCTTTGGTATTGACCAACTTTATAACCTTTTCTCCGTCATATGTGGAGTCGTTTTCAACTTATTTAAAGAAATCAAACCATATAGAGGCAGCAGCGCTGACACTTTAACAGAGTTTTCCAGCCACCTCTCCTATTCTAAAGGTCAGTATAGTATTAAAGCCGGTGAGGGAATCTTGTTCAAGGCAATGCAAAAGTCGGAGATCAACAGTGACGGAGGAACTGGTTCAACTAAATGATAAATAAAATAGAATCTCTCGACTCGGCATTTAATTTTTCCTCGCCTACACCACAGTACGTATCTTCTATATTTTGACTTGAGCATTGGGAGTACGTAGATTTTAGAGAATGTTTATGCAACCGCAGTGATCAACTGGTAGGTTGGGTTTTAAAAGGTGAGGGATGAGGATACCTCATCCTAAACCTTGCGGTGTCTGCAATTGACACAATGCAAGGTTAGTTCATATTCTTGGGTTATTTTCGATTACTTGCACAGTTCTGCCCACGAGAACATCGCATTTTGGGTTTAGCTGAGTCCACGGGGTGTTACCCGCTTTCAAACGGAAGTTAAGTCACCTTGAAAAGGAATTGGCCTCGGAAAATACCATCCAAATTTTATTACCAGGACAATCAATCTAAGAACATTCTAAGATTACTCCACAACTCATCCTCATTGCAAGAATTCACTTAGAATCCAACTTCTACTAAAGGCTTGAATGATGAAGCACTTATCCTGCTAGATTGCTGTTGGCGCTCTTAACTCTCCATTCGATTTAATATGCAGTGAAATTTAAACTTCTTTCTCATGCATGTGTGCATAGCTAAATTTATTATTATTTCTCATATGTGCTTCAACAAAAAAAGAAAGGATTTAATAGCAGGAGTTTCAAAACTGTCCACTCCATTGAAAGTACGTGTTTTACCCTGTCCGCATCAGTTCTCGCCCTGTACCTTTGGTGGCTCGTAATAGTTTTTACGATTGCATTAACTCTAAGCTAATTAAACCAACTTGATGCATGTCGGAATAAATCATTATCGGCCAGAACGAAATTCGATGAGAATTTACTTCAAGTATAGCATGGGAAATATACGACCAGCGCTAGAAGGAGGAATTAAATTTTTTAGTGTAGTATGACAGTGAGGAAAGGGAATTAATTTCGGTCATTTGGGTATCCATTCACAAAAATGTTGTACAAATAAGACTTAATGATGTAAAAAATAATATGAGGAAAACACTGTCCCGGATAAATGTTCGTAATAAATCGGAACAAATACAAATACGGTTTGGTACTCTACTTATTAAAGTCCTAATAACTACTTTTTATTGAATTTCACATGTATATCTTCTTAAAGGAGATAACTCCAGGCGTCACTTTGTGGAAACGATACATATTTGCAAAAGAAACAATTGGTTTTTCCACATAAAATAAAATTTTATGTGGAAAAACCAAGTGTTTCTTTTGCAAAAATGTATATCTTCTTGTTTGTCCTATATTATTTTCTTTTTTAGTTGTTCATTCTCTCTTCCCGCTTTAAAACACTTATGCAATTATATTCTTCTCTTAATAACTAAATAGTAGCCTTTTTGCACCAGTCGAAATTTTATTACCGAATAGGTTTCAACGTACTACATCATCTTCCTTCTGTAGCTGAAGATGACGATGTAGCTGATCGAAATCTGATCATTAATAAATATTTTATCTCGTGGAAAAGTATTTTAATTTGTTTATTAATATATTCTTATTCGACCATTTCTCGCCTGAAACTACGTAATGTATCCTCTTCCCCGGTTACCTTACATTATCTCTCTCTCTTTTTCTCTCCCTCTTTCTCTCCCTCTTTCTCTCTCTCTTTCTCTCTCTCTCTCATGGTCTTTCCACTGAGCAATTATTATTACTCCCGCCAGCACAGCTCTAGGGGTCATCAGAACACACAAGCCCTTCAACCACGATAAGGTTGTAGTCCATGGGAGGGGTCTTTCTACTATCTGTCAATATTTCCTCCACTACATTTTCTGCTCTATTAAAATTTTACCAAGAAAATTCCTCTTTCTCCCACTAAATTTGAAACTTACCCATTAATCCTCTGTCCAACTTACTTTCTTCATACCAACATCTAAAAAACCGTTAATCTACATCCACCCTTTCGCCTCAAAGGTCAGGTTTCGAATGCGCAGCAGTACACTCCAAATATGTCTTTACGGATGTTTTCTCGACGTCTTTACTGAGCGTAGCTGCCGACAGCACCGTCTTCTGCGTGCTTCTTCCGCTAACGCAATTCTTCCCCACTGTTACGTTCATTTTTCTCCAAAACACCGCCAAAATACATCAACTATTCCACCCACTCTTGTTTTTTCCTGCTATTTTTATTTTGGTTTCCTACCTTTTCATTATCCCATGACGTATAAAAATCAAATAATAAAAGCAAATGAAAAGGAAAATTATTAGGGTAATTATTCAGTAAATGCTAATGTTAAATAAGGACTATAATCGAAAACTTACAAAAATATTGTTGAGAGATAAAGGTTATGATTCATTTAATATCGTTGATTTTATTAATTATTATTGACACAGGCGCAAATAACAAATATAAATCTTGTCAATTTTGGGTACATTCACAAACCGCAGAATTTCCGTTGACTAAATTTGTCACTTCCCAACCTGAAGGTTATTGATTTACACCCGGTCAAATAGCAACGGCTCGAATTTAAGTATTCCTAGCCTCAGGATAATTAATCACCAGTGCGAGCCAGGGGAATGTTGAAGACAGTGGAAAGGTTTGCCCTGCCCACTGTCGTAAGTGACCCACTTCCCGCTTCGTTTAATTCAGATTATGGAACGCAATTGAAATAAAATGGACGCTCTTAAACTCTTACTAATGCAGGCGTCTTTTCTTCGGGCCGCGAGGGGACCTAAAAAGCGACAGTCTTTTGTATTGATGTAGACAAAGACCAATTCGTTGCCGCCGGATCGCTCCTACGTGCTCCGCCTATTGAAATCTCCAACCCGATTGCACGCGTTCGCCATTCACATTTATTTTCGCTTTTGCTCAAGTTTTCCTTTTAAATTACAACCACCTATTACAAACCTGCAAAAGAATTTTAATCTTTAATAAAACGCAGCCATCCATTATGATAGCCTCAGCATTACCTCTATTTGGACAGGACTTGTAAAATACATAGATGATCAAAGAGTTGGTATGTTTCCTGTCCATTTGAACCATATTGAAATGTACGATTTCCGCGGTCTCCTGGCCATCCTGACTCGATATTTTTTTTGGTAACCCATACATTAGAGACATGTATTAATTATTGCTATTATTAATGTTGGACACAACATGTGGACAAATGGAACATAATGAATATTGATTAACCCTTTTGATTGCGCAGAGAACTATCTATTCAAAATATACTCGGTAACTACTATTAATGACAGAAGAACCGACGATGCTCCCTCTAATATGGGGCTTTCTGAATGGTAAGTTAATTTTTCTTCAATGGTACATTTCCCTAAAAAAAATTGTTGCACACAAGAGGTCTGTCCTGAAAGTATCCATCCATGAAGTATTTTGAGAAAAATAGCCTACCTAGAGCAATAAGGCCTTAGTCCCCTTCGACGTACTCCCCCTGAGGACATTACGCAATTATCTTAGCGTCTCTTCCACTCTTCAAAACAATCGGCAAAATCCTTTTTCGGAATGGCCTTTGTCGCCTTCTCTTTTATCTCGTCAACATCCAGAATTTCTTACTGCAGTTGCAGGGGACGGGCTCCAAGCCGCAATCGTATATATATAATAATTCGATAAAGAGTGCACGACTAAATAAAAATTGGAACTGTGTGACTATACGATACATTTAAATTTGAAAGTCCGGTGATATTTAAAGATACAAGGATTATAAAGTCCTCTAAATAGATTTGCTGTTTTATTATGGTAAATACATTGGGATTAATGTGATCAATAGCAAGATGCTTTAGGATTCAATAAAGTAACCCTCCGGTCCATTCAACCATCTCCCTCGCATGCGACTGACTCTCAGACCTCGAAGTCCTTTCGAGAGATCTCTATAGTGATTCACGGCACAAGACCCAAGAAATCCTTAATATGGACTATTGAAAACCTGGCAGTGCAATCCGATCGCGTTACACAGCAAGACACCGTGCATCTCAACTCGTTAACCTAGGGACGGGGCAATCGAATCCCTGCTACCGGGTATGGGTGAAGTCGCCGCCGCTTCAAAATCTCCCTTTGCTTGACAATGACTTTTTCACCCTCCCTCTTTTCCTCTCGAACATTTCTTCCCTCTCCTTCTCGTCGTGCTTTTTCGTAACAGTCGAGGTGGGCAGTTTGCATATCACCTCGCGATGGAGAAAGGAGGAGGGGGAACTTGTTCTTTGGGGGACTTGTCGTGGGCGACAAGACTTCCTCTCCCCCTCTTCGAGCACCCCTCCTCCCCGCAGTCGTAGGTGCCAACCTGGAGGAGGCGTGGTAGTTCATAATCGTGCCACCGCTCCTTCTTTGGCGCTGGGTAGAGGTGAGTCACGATGCGAGGTCCCTCGCCCACCTGATCCGAGGCACGTGGGTCGCGGAAGGTCTTCACCTGCGAGGCGGCTCAGCGGAGGAAAGCAAGCGGATTGATAATGGCCAGCAGTCCACTTTGTCAGGTCCAGCTCGGTCTCTTTGGACTGGAAAGGGGAAGGAGGGCCTCCCAGACTTCCTCGAGGGAGTTGGGAAGGGAAAAAAATCTTTGCCGCCCTATTGGATTCATATGGCTCGTTAGTGGACACGCATTTAAGGAGCGTGTTAACGAACTTCTGCAGAGGAAACGATCCCGTTGAAGAGCGTTTTATGCGCATAAAACGCGCTCACCCAGGCGACGGCATGGGAATCCGTCTCGGGTCTGATGAGTCACTCCACCCCACCCTAATGTGAGTGGCGCGGCGGGGGAGAGTGGGGGGGGGGAGTCCCCTCTGCCGGTGAGGGACGTTGCCGCAATTTCATTTTGTTTACGAAGGCGTTCCATTAGCATGTGAGCTCTACGGGTTTGCAACATGCACCGCGTAAGCATATTTTACGAGACGTGCTCATGAGTGTTACTCAACTCCCATCACGCATTCTATTCAGTTTGTTTTCGTATGATTTTTTTAAGCTGCTAGTTTAAATGAAAAGAATAGCAAATCATCGTCCTCGATAAAAGCACATTTGAAGTGGCCTTATCGTAAAGCCAACAACCAAGTTCCCAAGGCGGAATTCGAGAGCATGATCTATGAAGGCGGAGATAGTCCCGACCCGCACGTCATCATTTCCTTCTATGATTGCTCCGTTAATTCATAAAACAGGTAAACCATGATCAGGTGTGACAACCCGAGCGTCACCATTTCGACTTGTTTGCTCAATGTAGAAAAAAATAGAAATAAGTGGAAGCCACAAAAATGTTTTAAAATATTCATTAGCATTCCTTATTCAATTTCCTTAAATAAATGTGGATATAAATAGAGACGAGCACCATTCTCACACTTCATTCAATAGGCAGTTGTGGGCAAAATATAATTTTTTGTTTTCACTCCTCATCGGGGTTCGATACGATGGTATTTTAAGAGATTTTCCTTTAGAGTTATTCATAGAATTTTTAAAGCCTAATGACTATTTTACTAAATCTGGCAAAGGATTAACATGCAGAAGGAAATATTTTAATTGTAACAATTATTTGTCTTTCCTTATATAAATATATTCAAAGGATACTCTGATTGCAGGATCACTTCCCCACCATAATAATGGCTGCAGATCTATTGCCTACAAAGTTATCTGTCAATTGACGACATGCGGGGTCAGACCTTCCTGCTCATCAACTACCATACCTTAAAGTCATTATATGGAATGCGGCATCTCTCTGCGGCATTGGATAATGATGATTCGTATGACTGTAATGCATTTCACGACGAAAACAGCTGTGATATTGGAGTAATTTGATGGTTGTGTCCAGAATTGAAGATAGGGAATAAAGGCCCAATTGTATCTTTTGTAGTGGGTAAGTAGATACTAACAAGACCAAATACCTCTAACATTAATTAGGCAAGACATTAAGCTCTGAATCAAATTTCAACCTATTTGGAATTTATTGAACATAGCTTTGCAACGTTGCCATACACATCTTTAAATTAATTTTCTTCATAACTTTTGTAAAATTTTATGACCATTTCATCGCAATTTTCAAACACATATTGATGAATATTTGCAGAATGCCTATCTCACAGAGACTTAACTTTAATGCTTTTGACAATTAGAAATTATGATGCATTGCGTAAATATTCATCAGGTTTCTACTTATCCAAGAAATAAGTTGGTAAAAAGTAATAATTGGAGAATAAACATTTAAGTGTCACTAGCTAGTGGCCTCGGGTGAAATTATATTGGCCACTGTAACAGTTTTGAAAACTATATGGAGCATAAGCGCATGTCCAGGCAAAAATAGAATTTCTCCAGCAAATCTACGCAGCAAGGAGACATAGCTATTTTCGGTGGTGATGTCCTGTTGAGATGCAAAAATATTTTCCAATGTGATATTGAGTTCTCATGCAAATTACCGTGATGGACGTGAAAAATTTATAACTGTAGTACTTATAACTCGATAAACAAGAGCAAATCCTGGAAAAATTAAGTTTTATAGGCTCCAATTTCATATGAGTTCATCGCCAAAGATTTAAGATGAATTTGTCCATCGCAGCTATGCATGCCATCTTATTACCTGCCAATCTCTATATATCTTTACGGTCATTTCGCTGTTGTCTTTCGACAAGTTCTTCTCATAATTCTCCCGTAATTATACTCAGTAGTTCTTTTCGTCGGTGGTCCATTATGGTCATCTTCGAATTCTTGGACCTCATTAGTTCCCCTTTCCTTTTCATAAAGCGTCTTTCATACAGGCGTCTCTCTCCAACAACTCTTCAAAGTGAGTACTAGTTCTTTGGTCCATCCGTTTTAATTTCATCATTCTTATGAAGCAACACTTCCCTCACCAACAGTGTTTCTCTTCTGCCGTTGCTCTCTTCCACATCCCACAGGTGCAAAAAGGTTAACTCCATTTATGGTTTTTATGAACCGTTTTCTTACGTGCAAACTAGTTTCACTCGCCAAAGTCGTTGTTTCCACGGAAAGAAATCTTTGCATGCCACATTCCATTCACTTATCTTTGCGAATACAGTTGGTGGATAACTTTCATACGCTGACCGAAATCATACCCACAGCATTCTATTACCGAAAAGTATTTCAATCAGGGCTGCGTTCCGAGATATCGCGAATTAGAAAGATTTAAAATACTTGTTCATCATACTAATTCCAAGGAGAGCTTTTCTTTCAAAATAATGATTTAACTTTAACATTGATGATTTAAGGTTTTACTTTGAATTGTATTATATTTCTTTGAATCTGATTTAAGATATGTTTGTTTTTAGGAATGTAAGAAAATGTTTGGGGGTTATATATGCTATGATAGATAACATTGGCTTCGAGTAATTCAAACTCAATAATGAATTCATTCATTCAAGGACTTCGATGATAGGTTGGTGGGTTGAGTATTTGGTTACTAACCGAATGGATCCCGATTTCATTCCCGGGTTATGTCAGCATATCTTAATGGATCAATTAATATTCACTTAATCACATATGGAGAAAATAAACTGCCTAATATTATTAAAAATGATAAGTTCCGATCAGAATCGAGTTCATCCAGATTTTAAAAAAGCAGTTCATTTATAATGGTAGGTGTCATCTCATAATTATCCCGTGGAAACTGCCGAAAGAATAACAATCAAAGCTGATAGGATGTAGAGATATTGTGAAATTAAATTTAATTTCAGCCAAAATAATTACCTAAAAAATACCAGAGGACATCGGAGGCCAACAAGTTCGATCCTGGAGGAAAGTGGAGGAAAATACTAATGGAGAGAGATGGCTAGATCTTTATTTTAGGAGCGAGATGGAGTCCTTGAAGTATCTGTTGTCACCTAGCCCCCTAGTCGCAGTGTCAAGGTAAGGGTGGAGTCCAAGAGGTCTCGAGGGTGTGTGTGGGCCCAGGGTGAGGGCAAGGGCTCGGTATGGGGACGAGGAACCCAGGGTAGATGAGGAGTGAAGGCCTCGGAGAATTCTGGAGCCATGGGCTCTCTCCGAGACGGTTCGAGGAGGGCCGAGCGAAGTGTTTCCTATTCATTTTTTAAAGTTCATTCGACCAAAAAAAAAGACGTTTCTCCGCAGGAGACCAAATGGAAAAATTTTCTCTTCCATCTCCACGGATATGGTCTTAGGGTGAGGACCCCCGAAGTGCACCAGTCGTATGTGCCCTTAGGGAAAAAGATACGGACCTCCGGAAGGCCACGTGGCGACTTGCTCTAAAACTCGTGGGTGCACGATTTTCATACCGTCTGACCCTCGCTAAAGAAGACAATAAATACTTCAGTATGCCACAAAGAACCTCTGAATGCCGATGAAAAATTGAAACGCAAAATCCTTTAGTCATTATTTTTGCAAAATTTTCAAAATTTTACAATTCGTTCTCCCAATACACTCAAAGGGCACAGATCGTGACCCCGTATCCGTGATGTGTAATATCCGCGATATTACACATCACGGATACGGATCGGGGTTTGATCCCTCCAGAGTGAAAGTATTTTTTCCGTGAACCTTCCTAAAAAATTAACATTATTATTGACTTAAATATGGACAAGTTTTTTATGCTTCATTTCTAAATTTGCGGTTTGGAAATATTTTTACTCCTCGATCTTTCTCGGGCAACGATTGAATATTTTTTTCCTTTCCCAAGATATCAATGAACCATGCTTGTGTCCCTTGTCTTCCATGAATTTGTTATAAAAGATTTGGTGATTAAAAGTTGGGTGCATATCCTGAGAAAATGTTGGCGAATATCTATATACATTTAAAACTCTCCATTCACTATATACCCAGTACAGCCAGATCTTCTATCTTCTTGGCATACGTTGAGTTATCTTTGACGAGTCGAGTATACGACTATTGGCCGAATGGTAAAACTGATGCCGGCGATAACAGAACATGGCAATATTGACATTTACGAAAAATTCGGTGATGCTGTGTAGAATTATTGCCAAGTTTAAACGATACTTAGCATTTCCACGTATAAACTTATTTATTGCTACACTATAAACCAGGTGTCGTTACAAAATAATATCTTCAGGTCTAAACTGAAGACTTGATTCTGTGACGAAACATGGTGGTCATAATTCGATGCTGACGCAGGATATGAAACACTTAAAGCACGCAGTGCTTCTTTCGGCAAAAAAGTGATTTCTTGCCGGAATAAATAAATTCTCGAAAATATTTCAGTTGTCTGCCTTGTGACGTGGAAGAAGACGACATTGAGCATGAGGGAATAGTGCCACTACTGATTTCGAAAGCGATTCTTTTAACTAAATATTCGCAGAAATCTCCTCTTTCGATGTTCTAAATTCGTCTTCAATGCGGTGTCAATGCACGCTGACCTCCTGAGGGAACCCAACCCACGCGACGCCGATGGATTTTCAAAGCTAGAGACATCTGGTTCGCCTCATCCCCTGAGGAGGGGAGGCTTGGAAGAAGTGATCCGTTATTGAGGGACCACTCTCTCAGGGAGCCAGGCACTCACTCGCTCGCTGCTCGACTCCCGAGTGTCAGCTGTGGTGGCATCGCTGGCGGAACGGACGGCGGGGCATTCGACCGAGCCACTGTTCCAACCTGCACACGTTTCTCGTGCAGGATTCGAATCCGGCAGAAAATGAGCGCGCCTGCCTTCTCCGGTCATTGGAAAGTAGTAATTTCCTTTCCGATGTGCGTGATCGGAAAAAATCAAAATCGACCTAAAGGTTTATTGAAAATGGTGTCACGTAAAACCTTATAACACACAGGAAATCTTCTAGGAGTAGTTTATTACTCGAGGGCAATGGCATGGATTACGTCACTTTAGGGATGAGAATCGACACGAAAATTTTTTCTAAGGGTGTCCCGTACTTAAAGTGGCCCCAGTCCGAGCTTTTTTTTGCTTTCGCGTAGGAGTGGAAGTAATATTATTATTCCCTCCTACTACGTATATTAAGGCACTTTCCTATCACATGTGCTAAACATATTTTGCCAGACGTCTCGGAGGAAAATTCTAACCTTTTGGAAAGATGTAGAAAATTGTTAATTCTCTTAATGAAACAAATTTAAGGCATAAAAGGATCCACCTATAAAAATTTTAGCGAGGAGAATTTCAAGTAAAATATGTATTTAACAAAACATAAATTGAGAAGGCTCTACGGAGAGCAATCGACTACAATGTCGTCTGTGATCTCCAATTTCCATGAAGGTAATTGAGATAGGAAAGACCAATGTTTTTGCAATGAAAAAACTTGATATTGTGTACCAAAATCACCATCATTCATCTAAGGCAAATGGATATTATCACTGACTGCTACAATCTTGATTGACGACCAAGCGTTTGTTTTTGTGGCATTCCTCGAGGGTTGGCTCGAAGATTTTGAAAACCAAATCCACCCAAGAAATAAGCCAAGGGAAGAAATTCCTCCAAACTCTCCTCCGGCACTCATAAACGAAAAAAAAGAAATGATCCCTTTCCTCTACAGGATCATGACACCGTGACGATGCGATTACCAGAAGAGGCCTTCCAGACCGATGGAACGGTAGTTGGTTTTCCCTTTGTCGGATGGGCTCTCGGCGTAGCGGTGATGCCACATTGGACATACAGACTACATCCACCATTCGGTCGCCACCCAACAAATGTTTAAATAGTATTCAGGAATAAATCGAACCTTCAGTGGTATTTTAGGATACTTTGTCACCATATTTATATTTCTCAAGAGCTGTAAAGCATGGGTATATATTTGTAAGCCGAGAAAATAATCCCACGTGAAATCCATCGAATAAAACTAATTAAAACTAACCAGTTTTACCACAAGCTAATCATGTAAATATTTATGAATATGCAAACATATTTCCTTGATTCATTCATCTACATTTAATATCCACATTCACTGCCTACGTTTTCAATTCACCCGCAGTTTTCCGGGGCGGTTTCTTTTAAGCAAAGGTTCTAGAAAAAACGGAAAATTAATGAAAATACGAATCTGAGAGAGAGTGATGAAGGAGTTCTGATTTGGTTGGAGAAGTTGGAATAGGTGAGTGGTTCACATAAGGAGTCGACAGAGAAATTTAGGACATTGTATTCCAAGTGACGGAGAAGGAAACAATACCAAGAGAACGTTCGACAGGCGAGGTAGCGTGAAGGGGAAAATGTGCGCATTTAGGACTACTCGAGGAAAAAAGGGGAAGATTAATAGTTCAAGAGACCACTGAAATAGCAATGCAACAATATAAATAGCTCTTTTCCTCTTTATTTTGATTCTGGGATCAGGAGGAAGATCTTCAATCCAGACAAAATGTATCATTGGTTGGTTGACAACTGAATGAAGTCTTACTTGATGATTCAACTAGTCAATTTAATGTAGAGTCTGAAAATTGGACGACGCAAAATATTAGCTTTGCTCTTTCAAATTGTGTCTGCTGATTCCCATTGCATTACCACGCACTCTTTTTTCTTCGAGAGAATGTACATATCCCTTCTCCTGCCCACCGCTTCTGGAAAATAACGATCAAGAACGAAAAAGCAATGCGGGTTGATATTTTGCTGCTGGGCTTTCGAACATTATTTCAAATCATTAGCGTGCCTACAAATGTAATCAATGGAGCAGAGATGGCAATCGAAACGGAACGACCGGGATTCCTTTCGATCCGGAGTGAAATGAAACTGGGAGTACTCCGCTCCGCCTCACAGTACGGAACTAAATGCATAGTGAAAGATTGTAAGTCTATCGATCCGGGTTGACACTAGCCTCTCGGGAAAGAAATGATACGCTTCTAGACTTCTTTGCATCTGATTACGTTTTAGTCTCCGCATAATGGCAACGGGAAAAAGGAAACTCCGGTTTCCATTCAGAGACATGAGATGAACGCATCGCCATTCGCTGAGACTAATTGTGAATGATTTCGAAACATGAGGAGAGCAAATTGAATGAATGCGTCCACACTATTCATTAAGAGATTTAATATACAAAACTTAATTTTACGAAAGAAGGAATCGCGAGTTCCTGCCAGATGCGAAGCACAGACGAATTTGCTGCTTGCTCCGGTTTTCATGCTCCTTCCCAGTCCCTGCCCGCAGTGATTTTGCTCGTGGTTTCGCTCATCCTTTAGTTTTGGTGCCCAAATGGCACACAGCTCATTTATGTTTTCAGGTCTCCATTTCGGGAATGAAATCGCTGAAAGTCGACTACTATGTACGCGTATTTTCGTTTCGACCGACGTCTCGTAATGGATATTCTGAATACCATTGGGTCAGACGAGGTTGAATGGTCATAATTCATCGAGCAGCCGGAGGAATTCATCAATAATTAACGCGAGATTGTCTGGTGAGCTGGGTTCATTTGCGGTCTCTTAATGGATTGAGAACGGGGTAGAGGGGGGACAACGGAAGGGTAGGAGGAAACCTGGTGTTGGCACTGATCAAATAACAGGGTTTGAGCTGAATCAAATTTGAGTTTTAGTTATTCAGGTAATCATAGTTTTACACAGTTACAACAACTGTCAACCTACCTATCGGAATCATTTTTTAAATCACACGTTGCACCCGGCATATCGTATTTTCTGCAGGTAATAAGTCAGTTCAAAAAATAGGTCAATTTCCAATTCATATCTTCCTCCTTGTCTCTTTGCGAGCGATTATACGAGAAGTCCAACCTAATGAAAGGGGATAACGGCTCGGGTGCACAGTTTTACTCTCCACCTGTGTACGGTGTACTGCCCTTAATTCGTCCTTCTGGTTAACGGAATATCACTGACAAAATATCTCTTCTCACGGATTACGAACCCTGACCAATTATGTTGTATATTCATTCACTCGCTACAAGGACGGACTTGTAAAATCTCCTTATAGTTTGGCAGGGGTATCTTAGAAGGGTTATACACCCATAGCACGGGAATGTATTAATTTAAACCTAGCTTAGATTATGGCTATATGAGTTACAAATTATGAAACCTGTAATTCTTTTTACAATCATTGTAGTTATATTTTAACAATTATATATTACAATCTATTTTACCTTAATTTATTTACAGCATAAGAAAAGAGTTGCCCATGTCTTAAATGGTGAACCCTAAAATTGTTATACTGACATCTGTGAGTAAGCAAGGCATGATAGCCGCATGACGGCTTGCTCACGGGGATAATGTACTTGACCCAAAAATTTTACATGGACGAATTACGCTCCTTAGATCATATAGATTCTGTGAACACCTTTCGGCGGAAATTTCCTAAGCCAAATGTAATGGACCGATTGAATATTTTTCTTTTCCATATTTAGAAGGAAAATATTCCAAAATCATCATCCCTCTGTGAATCTACTGAGTTTTTACCAACGCCAGATAAGACTTAAAATAAGGGTGAAGGTCTTGGAGAGGTGAAGGAGGTCAAATTCAAACTCAATCTTGTTCACTAGAGGTCCCTCAAACAGAAGCGGGGGAATCTCCATCCTTGGATTTGCTCTTTTTTCCCAATTCGTCATTGTTTCAATCTGCCGGTCCCCTTCTTTGCAGATGGGCCTCGAACATGCCCCACTGAGACCCACTAATCGAAAAACTCAGATCATTGTAGTCGTCAGCGTGCCTATGTAGTTTGTAGACCACGGTTCAATTAATTATAGCTCTACTGATACTACAATAATAGTCATATTAACACAACTATTTATAGCCTTATTAATACAATAATACATGATACAGTTAAATATAGTTCTTTATTAAACTAATCTCGTGAGTTTGTGAATTATACTTCGACAGACTCGCGCAGCTTTCATAAGGTCAACCATTGAAGTACGTATGATGGACGATCCGTGATATTCAAGTAAGTTGAACGTTTAGCTTCTGAACAGAGGGGCCCAGGGTTCAAATGTGAGCTTTACCTCCGCTAAACCCAAGCTGCCTGATTTTCTAAGACGCAGGATTTCTAAAGCCGCAGTCGGCACAGGGATAGGAACTCCCACGTGCCTTCCCTGAATACGTGGATGTCACACTGCACCGCGGGGCTTAGTAAGAGGTCAAACGAGCGCCCTAAACAAGCCTACTTTCTACCTAACTAGCCTTTTAACTGATGACTGCAGTCGTAGTGGATGGGACGATGGATTGATCTCAAGCTGCAAAAGAATCTCACCATGAAACCATATTTGCTTTGAATAATCTGATAAGATCAACTCACAATGAGGTCGTTAATGTATGTACATTTGTATGGATCTAATTAATTATGGTTGTGACCGCGTTCGCCATTTATTTGAATACATTTTCACGAGATTGTATGGTGGATTTCTTATGATTGAACTTTGGGCCGAAGAGGAATTGACAAACCCGCGAGTTATAAAGCGAAGTAGTTGCAGCTAACTTGTGTGTAGGGATTCGGGTAGAGATTGTTTTGTTCGAATCTTTAAGGGATAAAAGAATCAGATTGCAATGCTTTGATTAATACATTACCGAATACTAATCAATTGTACTCAATCAAGGTATTGAAATAAAAAGGGGTATAAAAATTAAATTATGCCATTAACTGAATCTAATGGTAATTGTTCACGTAACAAAAAACACCGGTCGTTTCAATGAAGTAAACTGTTTCCATAGCACACGACTTAATACACTTTTGGACTCCGACGCAAGGTTATTCATCCGCCGAGTTTTTTAATGCTAGAGGACTTTTATAGCCGATGTTGAAAGTTTGACTAGAAGGGGAAGATCCACTGTTATCGAAATATCGTTGAAGGAAGTTTAATTGCGTTTTGGCTATTTCTAGAAGCAAAGATGGCTAACGTAATATAAAGGATCTGTTAAGTATTCGAGCCCTTTCTTCCCGCTCTGCGATCAACTCATTTCCCTGCGTCTCGCAAATGCAAGTGGGGAATATATAGATAACACTGAAAATTAAGGATGTTCAAAAGAATTCATGAACTTTACTATGCCTTCCGTGGATCAGTGTTATTTCGGACGACAAGAAATTATACTTTAAACTTTCAGGCTTCACTTCGTGGAATTGTTCGATGTCCATATTAAATGAGCTTGTAATTTTCCACAGACTTTGTGAACCGCAAGACTGTGGAAAATTACAAACTCAATCAATATGGACGTGAGCAAATTAATTTTGAATTTTTATCTGATTTTTAAATGTTCAATTGTATTTTGTACTCTGCCTACATCTTAACGCTCTCCACATTTTGAAATTTATGTGCTAAACACTACGTAGAGGGAGTGGCATAGTTCTTGACTTGTCAAATGTAAAAACATCAGCATTCTCAATGATGCGCCGAAATTTATCAGAAGTATGATAATTAGTGGAATTATTTTACGCAGAGTTACATTTAGAGAAACATTTTACACGGCGGGTTATATAGAGAGATCTTGGGACTTTCTCAAAATTTATAGGAATTCATTTGCCAGAAAATGAGCGATAGAAATGGTAAAAAGCAATGTTCCGTCTCCCAAAATGTCGAGATAAACTCGCAGTGACATTAGAATAACGTTCGCGACAAAAGGCAGTAAGTTCCCATGGTGTGGAAAGAAACTTATACAAGAAAACCTTTGTTCTTCTCAAGAGAAATCTGGTAATGTTTGCGTTGATATCATCAAGGGAAATAACTTTAGAAAATCAGCCCTTTGGGCGATTCCCCACAGCTGACATTGGAGGGTCGTCATAATCCCGGCCATCTATTATCGATATCAAATCAGACAGTTCAATTCTCGTTGAGATACTTACTGGATTTTTTTAAATGTTTAATGTCATTAAAAGGAATTAACCAATCCGAGCACGTTCATGCAACACGTTCAGCGATGCGTACCTGATAGTCAGCACTATAACGTAAATAGAATCCGCTGCCAGAATAAATTTCTGGCGTTGTTAAATGTTTATTAATGTGAATCTTCATTTTTATGCATGACTTAACTCCTGAACAACAAATAAAATGGCACCGGTCTCACTTGTCACGTTCTAGTGAACACGCTCAAATGGTATCTTTTTTCATTAATATCCTTCGACCATGTGAAACCCTCGTCTAATTCGTGATTCCATTCTCGGGCGTTTGATGACGTGAATTCTATGACATCATCCGAAACGTCTCGGACAATTTTTATTGTCAAAATTACATTTTGCGTCGGGGAGTTTAGTGATACACATTTCAGACATTCACTAACTGTTTAAGAAATTTAAAGTGAACCTTTAAATGATTATTATATTATGGATTTTTCAAATTTAAGGATAAACACTAATAACTACAAGAATGAAATCCGTGGCGTTGAGTGAGAAAACTCGATCTATCGATGGGACTAAATACCTGTAGGAAGAAGGAGATATTAAAGATTTCACTAGCGCATACGAGTTAATCATTTTAAAGCGACTTTATTTAGGCAATGATCTCGGGGAGAATCTCTGGCTAACATTCTAGCGGCTAGATTTTCAAGATGTATCTGTATTCGTACACATAAGTTTCTAGGTTTTAAACACCTTTGAAATGGTATCAGGTACGAACGCAGATGAATTTATTAAGCTGCATCTGCGTCCGTAACTGATACCATCTCAAAGGCATTTTAAACCTAAGAAACTTACGTTTAAATATTAAAGAACGTCCTCTAAAGGATTGCTTTTTGATTGCAGTTCACTGACTGCTTCGTGTCGTCAAGTGGTTTTGCTTTTGTGGAGACGGCTCGGATGAAATTTGTGTGTGAACGATGAGAATTAAAACGTCCACAAAACTGTAGAAACATTTAAAAGCGGAAATCCTTTTCCTTTTCCGGTATATGAAAAGAAACAATCAAGGAGTATCCGGGCTTAACCAACTTACGGAAGGGATGGACATATGGGTCAATGTATCTTGTACAACATCTGTTTCACGGAGTTACCTTGTCTTTCTTGAAGCGTGGAGAACATCCGTCAAGTTAAAATGTTAGCGAAGGAAATAAAATTGAAGATAAGGGTGGGATGAATTTTCATATAGATTTAGTACAGAAGTGGGAAGTCAGCTACGACGAGAAGAAACGGTAGAAAGATGACTGAGGAAATTGTCCAAGAATCTTTCAAGTGAAATTCCTGCAATGTGAAACAGAAATGATTTAAATCTATATCCTAAATGAAAAAAAGGCTTTTTTTAGGATGACGGTTATGGAAACATTTCTAGTGATGATGATGATATAATTTTCTTTGAATCATTATTTTTAGAGATCGCAAATCTGAAAAAAATATTCAATGGAAAAGACGACGTTTCTAAGGTATGGAATCAGCCATGAAACTTAAGTCGAATTCCGCACTGTCAAAGATTCGATATTGCTCCCTCAGTGCCCTTATCGAGCGATCGGACCGTCGCGTAAACTTTCTGCTGTGAACAACAGTTGCACGTAACTAATCATGCTTTGAAAGGTAACTTTGACCTGATGACATGATTTAGAAATCTTTTTTTCCATTGCACAGTTGCTTCCTTTAGGTGCGTAATTAGTATTTTTGCTCTCAACAATAATTACGAAAACTTTTTTAGCTACCGAACTTGTTCATAAAGGAAGGTTGAAATATTATCAAAGCCAAAGTATAGCCAGAAATCGTTTAAAAATGAAAACAAATGACGTGATACAGGTGGTAAAAATGTAGGTGTCCGCTGAGCCTTCAGATTTTCAATTGTCGAGGAAAATGTTAAAAAAACGGCGAAGATACCCACTTCAACCACTGTCTCGTTGAAGTTTTTACCATCGAAGCAGCGACGCAGCGGTAATAAGTTGGTAGTCACTTTTATGATTACTATCCGGCAAAATTCCTAGCATGAGTAGAGGTAATGCGTCGAAAAGAACGGAAACTAGTTTGGCACATTCGCGTTGTCCAAATGTAGTAAGCTGGCGATCGAAATTCCGGTATTTCATAACGTCTTGGCTGAAACACGCCACTTTTCTATCCTATATATTATTCAGACAATCAGAAAGGATACGAATCAAAACAACTAGCTAAACTTCTCAGAAAGGTCCATAATGTCCTGCCCTATTTTTAGGAAACTTGCTTGACATAAAACGAAAACGACGGTCTGCGGAGAATTGCAGAGAAACAGTTTTATTTTCCTGCCAAATGTTGATGATGTCGAAGACACTTTTTGACCTTCTTACGAGCAATAAGGGGAGTGCACTCAATGTCATCCCATGTTACTTCATCCCCATTTTGCTATCCTTGATTCTTGAGTACTCGTTGGTGGCAACGTGTTTGTACAACTACCACCACGATAAAATTATTGACTGATTAGGTGTTTCCTACCTCTTGTACACACATAAATCGACATCGATGAAGATTTTCATTCCCGAAGAAGTGGATCACAGCCCTCGTATCTTTCGTTGGTCGTCTAGCACTTTTTGACTACTCCAATCAATAGGTTTGGAAGTCTCTTCGCTGGCCCCTACTGATGGAAAGCCTTCTATCGATATTGCTTCGTAATTATGATCTCCTTTTTCACCAAAATATCGAGACAAAAATTGTGTCTTCTTCCATAGTTTAATGGTATATACTTGAATTCTGCATCGCTCTCATATCGCTGCATATTTGTATTGCTAAAAAATTAATACATGTTTTTTTTATTATTTGATTTTTTATGTTCTCAAACTGAAATATATTATGCATTAGAATCATTTTCCCCGCCTGAATCTTTAGCTGTCGGTAAAGGCAAGGGCAGCAGTGGAGGTTTAATTATTCTAAAAAAGTCAATCCATCCCATTTCGAAAGAAAAAATATCGCACAAGACTGCCGTAAAAAATTAATGAAACGTCTTAAATAGTTTGGGAACTTCATTTGCTTGAAGATCCCCACTGCGTCCCGAAGAGGAGGGCTCGCGAAAAAAAACACCTGACGTCTTCATTCATTTGAGCATTTTTCTCACGGCCACGAAAGATGAGCGGAATGGTTTGGGGGGGGGAGGAGGGGGGGAGGAGGGAGGAGGGGGGGGGGAAGCGGCCCGGTCAGTCAGTCAGTCATTCGGCGTCCTCCTCGCCGCTTTCCTCTGCCCACTCGCGAGAATGAGGAGAGGACTGAACGGCAAAGGGCGAGGATGAGTCCTTATGCGTCATCTCGGCCGTGATGAAGATGGAGCCCTGCCACAACAACAGGCACACGAATGCACACACACTACGCGTATGCGCATGCGCACGAACACAATAAAAACAGAGAAGGACGCACCGCCGCCGTCGGGGTTAACGGAAGCGTGCGGCGATAGGGGGCGCGACACACATTCCGACGGCGACTTCCAAGCAGCGGTGACTCAACGAGGAAACCGCTGCAATTTCCCATTTCGGGCAGACGCTGCAACTCGGGAGCTTTCAAAACCTTCTCGCGAAGGACAGAAGAAACAATAAATAAATACGCGATGCGTCGATTAAGTACGATGAAAATGACATAGGCGTCAGGGGTGGTTCCATAGTTATGGCATCGGCTTGCAACGACAATAATGACGATTACGTTTCAGCTCGAGCAGGCTCCAAATCGACCGCCATCATGCCCCAGACATACACACATATATCAACTCGACTCGGAGAGTTTTTCATCGAATCGGGTAACAAATCGGCTCAGTTTGGAAGGTGATTTGTGACTACGTGAAAACTGTCACCAACGAACAGCAGCTCAAAACCTATGAACGATAAATAGATCATTAAATTTTAAAGAAAATAATTGATTAATGACTGCGACCAGGACGGAGGCTGCTTCATTTAAGTATCAATCCCAGCCGTAGTCGACAGTGAACTCATTACAGGAATGGCTGCAGTATGCGTCTTAAGTAGACCTTCCAAGTGGATCCATAAACAAGACGACTACTTAGTGTAATCGCCGCTTAAAAGTTAATGAGATTTCAGGGTCGAAAGTATATTGCATTAAACAAATTTATCACCTGACCCTGGCCTAGTAGCACATATAATGCCAATATGCCTGCAGTTGAAGGAAAATGGCCTCCATATGCGGGAGGAATGTGTAAATTTCAGCGTCAGCAGATACAAGCGTTTCGGTACATGAACTGTAGCCGATCCTGTGTTGTAACCAAGCTTTTAGACTCTCCTTCATGCTTTTCTGATAATGCCTTGCAAGGAATTGACCTAGAACTGACACAGGGGTTGTTAGGTTATTTGCCTTGAAGAGCAGACCGGATATCACCAACAACATTCTTCAAATGCAAAATTTGGACGGATATATATCCAACTCATGGGACGTTTTAAAGGAAATATATGTCGTACCTACATCATGCTTATTGCATTTTTAAATTTATTCAATTTTTAGTTGTGTTATTCTAATGCAGGGTGTCTGGTAATAATAATAACAGAAATGGCTATTTCGTGGTATTTCATTTTGTCCAAGATTTAAGCGTGATATTTTCAATCAACATTTTTTGTGCCGAAAATGGGTTCTAGAGCGTCATTTGGCTGGAAGCCATTCAGTTCAAAGAAGAAACTGGAGAACAATGAGCAGAAAAAGTAACATATTTCAGAAAATTAAATAAAAAATTTAGTGAACTCGATTATTTCCACCGTGGACCATAGAATATAAAGGTTTGTTTTTCTCTTCATTCCCGTTATTGTCGCCACTTCTGCAAGGCAAAAAAGGCCATCGGAGGTTCTGGTTGGGTCAGCTTCCTAAGGGCAGAAGAAGGAGTGAGTGGGGTTCCTCCAGCTTTCAGTAATTTTACTAAATTGCTCTTGGGCATTCAATTTGTTTCATTTTCACTCTTGTCCATTTTGGACCAATTAAAATACATTTTATAAAACCTGCTTCACATTTATACCTGTCACCTGTTGGGCTCCCCATCAAGTCATAATTGTTTAGAAAACATCCTACATTCGTGCAGGGGTCGGACGCTCTACCCACTGGACCACCACGCCTCTGTTGAGGGATTATACCATTAGTTAAACTCTTCAATTGCTGCGGGTGCATTTATTTATTTTTGTCCAAAACTTATTTGCATCGATTGCAGCCAGAAACCGGTTTGCGTCTTATCTTCCACGGTGGAAGCCGTGATTTGAGGGATCGGCACGCAGGGAGATCTGGGCCGGTACTGGGTTGGGCAGTGGGTGGGAATGGGAGGAGTGGATCGCCAGCGGAGGAAATAGCGCACACCGTGATGGCACACGGGGCGGATACCGGTGCCACCGCACGGCCAACTCGACGCCGGGTCCTCTCGGCTACAAAGTGGAGTCTAATCGCACCATCTTGGAGAGATGTCGGCGATGTAATGCGAAGCATGAGAACGAGTTTGAATGATAAAACGGGCGAACAAGAAGTTCCATAGTTTCTGTATGTCCGTTTGAAACCACCGTATAATTTGACATCTCGTTTACCCGTGATAATCGCGTGGGGGGAACTTGTTTACTGCCTTAGCTCTCGGCAGACACAACGCAAGAAGAACCAGCTAAAGTTTCTCCGAGTTCCAAGTGCGCCTCTACACTTCAGGTTTTTAACCAAGTACTTCCCTTTGTATTCGGGATGGACTCCTTTACTTATCATATTGCTGAGACGGTTTCATGCCTTATAGTCATAATGGAAATGCAGACCTTACTTATTATATGGAGAATATTCTCGCTGTCGTTTAGAAATATTATGGAGAATAATACATTTCAGCGTGCTGAAAAAATGTATCCTCGACAGTTTCCAACATTATTATTATTATTTATTTATTAAGTAATCTACCCGTTGAGGTAGGTTTTTGGATGGACACAGCTACCAAATAAATATTTTGTGACTCCTAACAAATCGCACATGGCCGATTGGGCCGAGTCCCGCATTTACCAGGACTCATATTCTCTATTGTGTCCATTATTATATTCTTGGGAATGATAATTGAGGTGGTTTACCGTTGCCTTCCTCAATAGTGTTTCTAACGTGACACCATCACTCTTCTAGCATTATATGAGAAATATATTTTTCTCAGAAGAATTTGTGGCTTTTGGCTCAGTGAAAAGAATATGTCCTCACTGGGTGCCGTGACAAAGACCACAAACCTGTCACCGTGGCATCATGTTCGAGTAGTCGTCTTTTCAATTGACCTGGTGTCTCCTTTCAGTCGACTATTGAAATCGCCGAATTGTTTCAGCATTGATAGATGGACGCATTCGGACCCCTCTTTGTCTCACACGAGACAACTTAATGGAGTTACATTTACTGTAGTCGGCAATAACAAAACAGTCACTGATATTCTCTACAGTCACAATCATTTGAAAGGCCATAAAAAAACGTACAGCTCTCCTATAGAATGTATCCTAAAATGCCAAAAAAATAATGACCAAACGGAAACTACAACTTTTCTTCCCAAGAGAGAGGGCTCCGCCGCGATAAATTCATTCGTCAGGAACCGCAGCTTCCTTTGCACTTCGGTTCCTCATATGCAATCAGAGTGGCAATTAGGTATGCCGAAGCAGGAGTACTTAGCAAAGTAAAGGAAGAGTAAGGCGGGCACATGCAGATATAGAAGTTTTAGTACCTACTTTATGCCCTTATTTTAAAAATCGAGAAATGTTTTTTGGAGATGAAAGTGTAGGTAGATTTTTTAAAACAGGTCTGCTTTCTTTTATTAATAAGCATTATCGTTTACTTTCTATCTCATCGAGTTTGGAGTTTATGTTTCAGGCTCTATTGGTTTTAGTCCTCGGATAGAATGTGTGCAGCTCCATCTTATTTAAAAATGGAGCATTATAGCTGACCCTGTGAAGGAGGTTCCAATTAACCCCATGCAAACCAAGGAATTAAGGCGTGGCTCCAACGTGACAATATGTCTAAACAGTTGTCATTATATGAGACATAAATTATATGCATCGCTTTCAATGGAGCTGATACCTTGACAACCAGTTTAGCGGTATCTATCCACTATCTATCTCGTATCTTCATTACACCCTACAAGTCACCGCTAGGGTGTGTGGCAGTGGGGTGATACGGCATTGACGTCTTGGATCGACTGCCACGCCACTACCTTGTCTTCATTTCTGTTGTCTTTCTTAATTCCTTCACTTGCCTTCCTCATTCTCTTTTTCCGTCTGTTGCCTTCACCCCTCCCATCTTCTCCGAGGGTGTGAGCGACCGCACCCCTTCGCCATAGTAATGAAATTGGAATTCCGAATAAGAGAAACGTCTCGTATCATTATGGATGAGTCACTTTTCGAACAATTAGGGACGCTGGCTTTTCGCGAATGCATTATTACGAACGGGTGTAGGAATGATTGACCTCCTCGAGCGGCATTTAATGCTCTCCCAAAAGGCGTAAAAACTAAAGGAAACCGTACGATCTAGGGGTTTCCTTGTAGAAGGATTTTTTTTCTTTTGCTCTCCGGACCCCTTTCGAGGTCCGCACACCCCTTTGTAACACGATAAGCCCTTAGCTGGTCGTCAGGGTTCCATGTTACTGAATCACCAGATGTGACAGAACACCCTTGCCGGAGACATGAATCCGTGACCTTTGAATTAGCAGGCAAGCATGTCACCCACACGACTAACCTGAGCCGTAATACATATACTATTTTTCCACGGCCAGCATTTAAGAAATATTATGGGAGGAATGACTTCAGGATCGTTCGTGGAATTCTCTTCAACGGCATACTAACCTTTTACTGGCAATTATGTTCTCCTGGTTATTTTTTTATGTTGAACCAAAAAACATACCGGCCAGCGTCAAGAGATGAAAGTCAATTTTCAGAGAAGTTTGAAAATTACGCCCTAATAAAGTTTAATGAAGAAATTTTTTATTTTTATTTTTGCGACACGTTTGCACACGTGCTAATATTGCTAACTTTTTAGGTAAAAAATAGATGCAATTAACTTTGCAAGGCATAATTACCCAATCGGTGACATTTTTTCACGAATCATGAAGACTTCTAAGCGGTGAAAACAGGTACGACCCATTTTATTCCGGTTCATTGAATGGTAAACACGTCAATTTTGTCAATTCACCTGCTTACTCAATATTTTGCCGACCGCATTTTGATGTAGATTATCCTCTTCCGACACGATGACCGAACATTAAGGATGGTTCGAACCCCCAATACTTGGTCTTTAATACATATCGATAAGATTTGACGGGTGGGAAAAATGTGCTTTTTTCACAAATTATATTCACTTTTGTAAGAGAATTAAGGGAAATATTCAATTAACTATAATAATTGACTTTTCGAGTGATCCCTAATATTTTTACATAATTTAATTTTCGCATGGTCTTTGTTACCTTTACGTAATAAATGAAAACGGCGTTATACATTCACTAATGTGCATAAATAAAATTATGACGTTCTTTTAATCTGACTTGTAGCTGTATAATCGATGGTTCCACTTCCTGTGTACTTGTACGTTATACGTGCACAATCATGTTTCTTACTGCATATGATGGTATTGTAAAAATTACTACGATAGTCGTTCACTTCGAAGAAATAACTTGGATTCAACTACTGAAAGTGAGTATTATTTAATTCTACCAACTAACTGTGAATTATCAGGAGATGTCCGACTTTTAAATAAAAATATGAGATAATAAACTTCCTTGCATGAAGTTATCGGAAATAATATCTCAGCATCATCTCGCGACTACAGCTAGCAGCCTTTCCATTTTTCCGATAAAATAAGTGATTAATTATAGATTTTCCCAAACTTTTTGTTGTATTAGACCACCTATATTTTACGTTTCGGTGCCAAGATAGGACCAAGCGAAGACATAAAACAACATTCAAGGGTTTACAAATGATGCGACTTCTGCTACTGTGACGCATGTACGAAATAAAATCGCGACACAAGAGTTTGGCGAAAATTTGTGACTTGATTCTTGATAATGCATGAAGAAGAAATGAAATCACCAGGGTTGAGCTCGTACAAAATTATTTGGTTCGCCAGTTACGTTCTCATCATCTACTACTTTAGGCATTCTTTTGTTGATGATTGAATATTTACTAAACAAAGAAGATTTATGAAAAAACGGCTCTTTTATTAATTCATTCTGATATTGCAAGGATACCTAAGATAGCACCGAAGATAGCATTAATAATTTGACTTATGCTTCCTTAATAGAACAGTTAAGTGCATTTTTAAGACAGTGTGATCACTATACCATCTTTCGTAATATTTCGTATATCATTCTAATTTAATTTCTTTGAAATTTTTATTATTCTATGAATATTGCACTTTCAATTATATTCGTTTGGCGGATACAATATTTTTGGGGTATTATTTTTTTCACGAATTTTTTCCAGAATTATTTGAAATTTTTTCTAGTTGTTTCGATGAAATGCCGATGTAATTATACTGAGCAACCACACAGTGTTCCCAATGAACGATAGGCACAAGGTATCTATAAACTGTGGCATCTGAGGTTGGCGAAACTATAAGAGAAGTTGAATGGCATATATATATACTTTCGTGTGAACATTCTGATGCATTATCTTCAGATTAGCTTGGAGCTTAATTTCTACAGCTTCTTACATCTTACCACATCCCGTTCAACATACCTGCCTCCCCAGCGATGTGACAACCACATTATTACAAATTACCATAGAAAGGAACTCCCTCATGCGCTTATTCGCCATTCACGCTTGAGGCGTATTTCATGCCGCATCAAGTGAGGAGGGAATTAATTCCAACCTCACACCTAATGGAGTTTGATTTGGGCTTTGCCATTTAAACCACCCACTTCATTTTTGTTACATATCCTTACATGGCCGTCGAAATTCAATTTTTCTCCCACGAAGACTAAATAATCATCCTACAGTTATTGGGTACTAAAGGTTGAGACGTAAAACTAATAGTATGTTTTATGTTCATAAGAAAGCAACCGGACTTGAACATTCGAGGCTCATTTGGTGATATGGGCCTTGATTGAATGATTTATCGTGTAAATTGGAACAGAAATGAGACTGGCAGTCGAAGAAAGCGGCCCAAAGGGCACTTACAGCGGTTGAGGAAAGCCTGGTTCATGTAAATAGCCGCGAATTTCCATCAGCCGTTTCATCTCCAAGCCCCAAAAATTGTACATTGTAACGTGATGCGAAATTGCCAAAACATCTCCGCATTTCCGAACATCTCCGAGAGCACTCTTTATGTAATTTTTCCCCGGTAATATTTATATATTTATTTATTCGTCTTGGTCCGAAAACAGCACTTTTTTGCCTTTACATCGGACAACAATGATAACACAACGATAACAACAACACTAACACCCCAGCCCTAGGTGGAAAAAATCTCACCCTGGCGGGAATCGAGCCCGCGACCCTTGGATTGGCAGACGAGGACGTTACCCCACATGCGTATATTATAAGCGGATGCATATATGCGGTTGTTTTTATAAGAATGGGTAAGTATGCGAAATTCATTGACCAAATTTTTTATTTCTCAAATTTCCTCACATAAGGCTGCGATAGAAATTTTGCGAACGCATCGATATTAATCTTGATGCATTTATCCATAATTCAAGCACGAAAGAATCTTCATGGGTTCCTTTGCTTATGATGAGGTTTTCGCCAAACTTGATCTCGTGAAATTCGCCTCGTTTCCTGGCCTTTTTGAGTGGTTTTCACTCATTTAAAACCTATTTTTGTGATATTTCCGCCTAAGGGTGCATGCAGGGTATTTAGTGAATTAAATAGTTTTCAGAACCTCTGTTACACACTTTAGTCTACGGCACAAGTGACCAGAATTACACACTTTAAAAAGTCCACTGTTCAATCAGTTGGAATCCGACAGTGAGGTCAGCAGATGGCAAAAACAATTCGGAGAACCCTTCACGGACTCACCTTCATTTGAGACAGTTTGGAACCCTGCTGGGAGGAGATGGCTCCATTGGCCGTCGGAGCGCCCTGCAGAGGGCTACCGAGCACCATCGTGGTCGTGATCTCTTTCTTCTCCGGTGGAACTCTGTCTGGAACGGATGTGCGCGGAAGGCAGACGGCCACAAACTGAGGGGTCGGTGGGAGAGGACGCTCACTTCCGAGAGGAGTCACAAGGGAGCGAGAGGAACCGGACCTCGCGCTTACTGGCCGTCGGAGTAGACTGAAGGACTCGACAGCGCGAGGGGAGACAGCGCGCGGACGGCTTTGTCCGGAGGAGGAGTTTGTGTAGCGTGCGGGGGAAGTGCGAGGGGAGGGCAGCAGGAGGGGAAGGATCTGGGCGAGGGTCCCGCTGGGGGGTGCGATGCGATCTTGTCGACTTCGCGGGACGAAACGAAAACGCTCATTGCGTGTCACATTTTGCGGGAACCGGTGACTGTTTAGTGTGAGCAAATCGATTTGCAGGGTCACCACTTTGCTCCTTCTTGGTGATAGAGATGTTGCCAATTATTATTGCCATTATTAGCTGTAATCTACCGGCAGAGGGTAGGTTTTTGATGGACCTAGTCACTGCACACTATTACACTCCTAAGCCTACATTAATATGCCAAAATATCCTTAGTACAGTAGGTAATTCTTCATAACATAGCACTTTCCAAACAGAATCGTTAGAGTGCCCGGTTGGTGCATACGATATTTCGCATGGACCGAAAGGTGTCAGAGGAAGATGAGTGGGCAAATAGTTACTAGCAAAGGTGTTGCGAAGAACGGAGCGGCCTCTATTTCTCCCTTTCCTTTCGCCACGTTTCAACTCTCGAAAAGATTAACCGTTCCATGATGAACGGGAAATGGCTTCCCGCCCTGAGGGCCCAGGTTCGAATCCCGGTGTTGGCAGGATTTTTCAAAAGTAACCTGATCTCTACTTGGAGTGCGCCGTCCGTCAGAAGACGCGCTGTATTGTGTGGCCCCTTGGCTCCTTTCGTAAAGAGTGGGCTATTGCAGTCGCCGGGTTTCTCTCCACTCTTCCTCCATTCGCTGAATATTCTACGTTTACCGAATCACCCACATCTATCCCTAATGGCGCTATAATCTGCGTCTCCTCTATTAACGATTACCACAACGACGAGCAAGAATTATAATTACGTAGGATCTTCAGATCATCTTACGTATTATTATCTTTGTAAGCGACTGCACATATTTTAATGCCTCTTCGGCAGTTTATTTCTCATATTTCATTCAGTTATCCCGTTGATAGACATGGGATATCAATTAATCGTTCGGTTCTCGAAGTAGACCGTAGTCTCAGGGGAATTCCAAATTACTGAAATAGCGAGATGGAAAAATGTATGCAGGGATGTTAGAGAAATTCATTGTTTTTCAATGTGTTTGCTTGTATCAAAGTTAGCACAGAAAACTAATAACAAATTAAATTATGGAGTCGTTTGTCCATTTTTTGCGAAAATGGCATTTTTAGCGGAAAATATTGTAGCGCGGACTGTGAATCTCACATTTTTGGACATTCTTTTTTTTAATTAAGCTTAGGAGATCATTTTCCATATTTTATCGGGATTAAATGTTCGCATAATTTTTTTAATTATTTTTTTGTGGGAAAATGCAACTGTTTAGGAACAATGACATCTTGAAATTCACACGATTCAGTTAAACAAAATGTATGCCGTTCGAATCCCCGTATCATGTTCAACAACTGAAATATATTCCTGGCCTAAGATGTTCAGTATCATTGCTATCTTAATATGGCTAAAAAGAGTGGGACTTCGGTGAATAAAGGGATGAGTCACAAGAGGCATAGAAGAGTAGTAGAGTCAAAGTAGGATAGAAGGGAAAGAAAATGCACATCGTCATTGCTTGTTTTAGTCAAATTTAAGATTCAAATGAGAATTACGAAGGAGAGAACACACGCCTATTGCACATCAAATAGCAAAAGAATAATTGAATGAGAATTATTAATTTATTCCATCCTGTTTTGAGGTAGTTGACTGCCTCTGAGGTATGCACTAAATTCAGACTTAGTCGTCACGTATCACCATCTAAAGCTTACCCCCCGACCGGTGTTTACAAATACACACACACACACACACACACACACACATATATATATATATATATATATATAATTACTCCTGGAAGGGTCACCCATGCCAGATAGGTCGAAGGTTAGGAGCCAGACGAAAGGTAGTCCACGCAGCGTCTGTTCCTCAGTGAGGCGGCTGCAATGGCGTCTGACCCCAGTGGGGCGGCCATTAAGTGATGGTGTCACGTTAAAAACACTATTGAGGAAGGCAACGGGAAACCACCTCAATTATCATTCCCAAGAAAATATGATGGACGCAAAACAGAAATTGAGTCCTGGCAACTGCGGGACTCGGCCCAAGGGGCCGTGTGTCGTGCCCGGCAGCGGGGGAGGCAAGGCTTCCGCGGTCGTCATCCCACGAAATCCTTGCGGGGGAGAAATAACAGCAGCAGGACAGAAGATGCAGAAGAAGACGAAAGTAGTTAGAATAGGAACCTGGAACGTCAGGACAATGTTGAGGAGAGGCAAATTAGAAAATATTAAGCGAGAGATGGAAAGAGGTAACATAGATGTTTTAGGCCTCTGCGAGGTGAGATGGAAGGATAGCGGGGATTACTGGAGTGACAATTATAGAGTAATATACAGCGGCGGGGACGAGAGCCAACGAGGGGTTGCCGTAATTTTAAATAAAGGGGTAGGAAGAAGCGTAGTCAACATAGAGCAAGCGACAGATAGAATTTTACTCGTAGAGATTAAAGCAGAGCCGACGAACTTGGTCATTATTCAGGTATACATGCCACCGAGCAACCACAAGGAGGAAGAAGTCGATAGGATGTATGATGAGTTAGAGGATATCATCGCGAGTGTTCCTGCAGGGAAACATTTGATAGTGATGGGGGATTGGAATGCGACGGTAGGCGAAGGAAGAGATGGTGGTGAGGTGGGGGACTATGGGTTAGGCACGAGGAATGAACGCGGGGAGAAACCAATTGAATTCTGCAGGAGACAGGGGTTAGTCATCGCTAACACATGGTTTAGACACCACAAAAGGCGTAGGTATACATGGAAAATGCCAGGTGACTCAGAAAGGTATCAGTTAGATTATATTATGGTTAGGCACAGGTTTAGGAACAGTGTGATAAATTCGCACAGTTTCCCAGGAGCGGATGCGGACTCTGACCACAATTTAGTTGTTATGAAATGTAATGTTCGTTTCAAGAAGATAAGGCAAGGGCGGCGGGCTAAAAAATGGAATTTAGAAGCAGTAAATGAATTAACGAGGAAGGAGTATCAGGAGGCTATAGAGAAAATGATGGATGACGGTGAAGAACTGAGTACTATCGAAGAAAAATGGGAATGTATCAAGAAAGGGATATTGGAAGCCGCTAAAGACACTATAGGAACCGTTAATGGGAAAAGGATAAGGAAACCATGGGTAACGGAGGAGATGATTGCAAAGATGGATGAGAGAAGAAGATGGAAAAATGTAAACACAGAGTTAGGCAAAATGAAGTACAAAGAGTTAAACAATAAATTGAGAAGGGCCACAAATAAAGCAAAAGAAGAATGGTGGAAAACGCAATGCGAGGATATGGAAAGTTTACAGAAGAAGGGTGAAATCGGTGCTCTATACAGCAAGTTTAAGTTATTATCGGCAAGTAAGAAGGCAAGATGTGTGCTAACAGTTAAAGATAAATGGGGTAAGATAATAGTTGAACCAGGAAAAATCCAAGAGAGATGGAAGGAATATATAGAAACACTGTATGGTAAAGAACTTAGGCCGACAAGGTTAGACATAGAAAAGGAACATGACGTAGAAGAAGATAGCTTAGGTCCAGGCATACTCGACGATGAAATAGAAAGGGCATTAAAGGAGATGAAAGCAAATAAGGCTGTGGGGGTGGACAATATTCCTGTAGAAATGTTGAAATGGTTAGGGAAAGGTGGGAAGAAGGCCATATATGGACTGATTCGTAGTATCTATGAGGAAGGAATCTGGCCGGAAGATTTTGTGAGATCGGTGTTAGTTCCTATTCCAAAAAAGGCAAAGGCTTCGTCATGTGAGGATTACAGAACAATAAGTTTGATATCCCACGCAGCTAAAGTTATTCTCAGGATCATCAACAAAAGGATAGAGAGTAAGGCAAATGATTACTTAGGGGATGATCAGTTTGGGTTCAGGAAAGGAAGAGGTACGCGTGATGCCATTGCAGTAATGAGATCACTAGTCGAGAGGAATATAGAATACAATCAGGACGTTTTTGCCTGTTTTGTAGATTTCGAAAAAGCGTTTGATAGAGTGAATTGGGAAAAATTAATGCGTGTATTGCAGAAAATAGGAATGGATTGGAGGGACAGGAGACTGATCCGCAACCTGTACATGTCTCAGACTGCTCAGGTGCGAGTGGGGAACGGAGAGTCCGGATGGGCAGTGTTAGGAAGAGGTGTAAGGCAGGGTTGCCCATTGTCACCGGTACTGTTCAACGTATATGTAGAGGAAATGATTAAAGAGGCATGGGAAGAACTGGAGGTAGGAATGAAAGTCGGAGGGGAATTCGTAAAATCGGTTAGGTTTGCTGATGACCAAGCATTAGTTGCTCAGTCAGCCAAGGGGTTGCAAGCATTGTTGAGTGAATTGGAGGTTCAGTGCGATAAATATGGGATGAGAATAAATATTAATAAAACAAAGGTTATGCGATTTTCCAGAAAGAAAAAGGTTAAGCTAAATATTAAAATAGGAGGGGAAAAAATAGAGCAGGTAGAACAGTTTACATATCTCGGAAGTGTTTTGGACCAACGCGGTCAAAGTGGTAGGGACGTAAGGAGAAGAATTGCGCTAGGCAAGGAGGCTTTCTCAAGGAGGAGGGAGTTGATGACGGGGACGTTGAGTAGGGATGTTAAGACAAGACTCGTAAAAACTCTGATATGGAGCGTAGCTATGTACGGCGCGGAAACGTGGTCGCTGAAGCAGGAGGATAGACGTAGATTGGAGGCTTTTGAAATGTGGGTGTGGAGAAGAATGGAAAAGGTGAAATGGACCGAAAGGAAAACAAATGAGGAAGTACTAGAAATGGTGGGGGAGGAGAGGGGTTTGTTGAGAGAAATCCTATGGAGGCAGGAAAAATGGATGAAGGGCGTATTGAGCGGTAGTGGAATGTTGAAGAGGGTAATAGAGGGAAGAATGTTGGGCAAGCGAGGTAAGGGTAGGAACAGGATAGGGATGTTAGACGAGATGAAGGGAGGAAAGAAGTACACCGAGATGAAGAGGGACCTGATATAGATTAGTTTGCTAGGTGGGGAGTCACAAAATGTTTATTTGATAGTTGGGTCCATCCAAAAACCTACCTTAACCGGTAGATTACCTAAAAAAAATATATATATATATATATATATATATATATATATATATATATATATATATATATATATATATATATATATATATATATATATATATATATATATATCGGAAGTACTCACGAGAGCAATATAACTTTTGGACGGCACAATCGAACACAGAATAAAACAGATAACACGTAAAAGGACACTCACACTGTAGATGATTTAAGCTTTCGGCCTACTCCGAGGCCTTCTTCAGTCAGTCTGACATGAAGAAGACACTGACAATAATATCTTGATAATTTCGACGGAGTTCGAGTCCGTCGAAATTATCATTGTTGTGAGTGTTCTTTTCATGTGTTCTCGTGCTGTGTGTTGCTGTCTAAGTTATATATATATATATATATATATATATATATATATATATATATATATATATATATATTTATTTATTTATTTATTTATACACACATACATTCAAACACGAAATCCCGCCATACGGCGAATAAATATTCATTCACATAGAAATATAGATAAGGAAATGGGAAAGGAACACACATAAAGGACGAACACAAGAGAGGTGGGGAAGGCGGATGTGAGCAGATCACAAATTTAAAAATATTTTCCTCGAGTGGGACTTGAACACCGGATCTCTCCACTTGCCGGGCGGATCCGCCTTCCCCACCTCTCTTGTGTTCGTCCTTTTTGTGTGTTCCTTTCCCATTTCCTTATCTCTATTTCTATGTGAATGAATATATATTTTTTTATTCAAACACGAAATCCCGCCATACGGCGTACAACTATTCATTCACACCTTATAT